>JAVTVY010003480.1:0-349878 GCA_036873755.1 Hanleya hanleyi
TTTACCTCGAATCCTGAATGATCCAGAGGTACGCAACGCTGTACCAAACTATTTAAAGTTCACAGAACCTCCTTTCATTTCATATAAGTATACTAAATCTATAGCCACCAAAATATTCAATTACTCCAATGCTGTCAAGGAGTTTGACTGGAAGTTATACACGTCAGGAGGCTATAGTTGTGATTGTGAATCATCGAACTTTATCTATACACGATGCAAACATATTGTGACTGGTGCTCTTGATATGGTGAGTGATAAGGATCTGAAATTACTCCTGATGAAAGGACCTAAATATAGAGAGCCAAGAAGAATAAATCTGAAGGCCGACCAGAAGATAGTCATGTCTGCATTGGAACAGTACATTATGGATTGGTCTAAGCGAGAAAAAGTTGAACCTACAGTACTCGTTGATTGACTGGACCTCACCAAGAGCAAGGTCGTTGAAACAATCCGCCATATTGATAGAAGTACTCTTCCCCAAGCAAAACAAGTACTGAGAAACCTCAATTCGCAAGAAGTTCTAGCAAATCTCGTCATAGTCCCAGCAGACAAAGCTCTGAATAATATAATATTCATATGTAAATATTACTATTACCAGGTGCTGGTTAAAGAATTGAGTGTAGACATATCTTCATCAAATACGTCTACTTACTCCCAAACTGCATTTACTCTGGAAGATTTATTTAACAATCACAAACAGTTTCTCAGGGAAAGAGGTATTTATCTTCCAACCAATCATAACGACATACCAAAACTATACTGGACTCCCAAAATACATAAATCACCATACAAAGCTAGACTCATAGCTGGTTCTAGAAGCTGCACCACCAAGCTTCTTTCAACCCTATTGACGAGGGCCCTTCAGGAGGCGAAATTACAAGCGTCTAGTCCGTCATTCATAATCCAGCCGTCGTCCATTAGAGAATATCCGCGTCCATAATCCAAAGACCTATTTCATATTCCATATAACAGTATTAGCACCAAATTCAAAAAGACAATCATAGTATACATAAACATAAGCTTGTTTCCTGCAAGAGAGAAGCGGTCAGCAGTTTTCAATGATGCCGGCAAGACATCATGATGTTCCAAAAATATCAAATCCGTATCGCTGATCAGTATTCTTAATCCATAATATTCGTTGTAAAGTCGTCATCTAAAGAATGATGTATCTAAGTCACGCTTTGATTGTGGGAAAGGTATTGCATTTTGGGAAAGGTATTGCGCCACTATTTCTAAGAACTCTGGCGTTGAATGTATGTGGATATTGAAAAATTCAAAATGTCTTACGGAAGAATTTGATGCTAAAGGTCACATACCGTACAGACATGTATCCACATGGGATTTCTCGACTCTCTATACTACATCCTCTACAGGACCTTATTGACCGTCTAAGTTCATTAATAGTATCTGTGTTCCAGAAAACTGATCGTAGATATATTAATGTCGGAAGCCATAAAGCATTCTTTAGCTCTACTACATACAAGAGATATCATTCATGGGATGTTTCTTTGTTTATAGAGTTGCTTGAATTTCTCATTAAAAATATTTATGTGAAATTGGGCAACACAATATATCAGCAGCATATAGGTATTCCAATAGGTACTAATTGTGCACCCCTGTATCTGTTTTCTTATGAATAGGACTATATGCACGCGCTTTCAAATACCGATCCATTCAAAGCCCGTTCCTTCTCATTCACCAAACGCTATATAGACGATCTTCTCGCTGTGGATAATCGCTATATAAATGACGCAGTGAAGGATATATATCCACCTTCACTGATTTGAAGGAAACTACAGACAGCCCTACAGGCACATCATATTTAGATCTCTATCTCTATAAAAATGAAGCGGGCATTCTCTCTCGTCGACTTTATGACAAAAGAGAAGATTACAATTTCGACATCGTAAACTATCCCTTTCTGGACAGTAATATTCCAGTGGGACCTGCATATGGCGTATACATATCTCGCTTGGTAACATTTGCTAGATCCTGTGTTAAATGTGACGATTTTAATCAACGTCACAAAACATTGTTACAGAAACTGATAAAACAGGGCTATTCCACCAAACGCCTCCACTCAAAGTTTCTCAAATTTGGCGATACATATCGCATGCTGATAAAAAAAATACGAATGTAGCGTGCAAGATCTATGGCGCTACGTTTCGTAGCTTGTGTCTAATTCCGCTTAACCCGGGGCTAGGGGCCGTATGAACCCATGTATTTCAAGATCCTCATGGTACTCATATGAACAGTCACAATCAAAGCGTGGCTGAGATACATCATTCTTTAGATGACGACTTTACAACGAATTATGGATTGCTAATACTGTTATATTGAATATGGAATAGGTCTTTGGATTATGGACGCGGATATTCTCTAATGGACGACGGCTGAATTATGGGTGACGGACTAGACGCTTGTAATTACAAAGTCTACCTCTCGAGTCACTGCGCAGTTAACCATTTAGGCTGTCTGAATTAATAGTTTTCAGCTGGAGTAGCTGAAAAAATGTAGTAGTTATAAAAATTAAAAGCGTATCGTTGCGTGAGGATGCACTTCAGCTGTTTCGGATTAACTTTTCATTGTTTTACCAGAAGAGATTTCTCCTCTAGTTTGTGGGCGCATCTCGTTCTGCGCAAAAATGAGGAAAAAGGGGGTGGAAATCCTCTTATCCAAAGAATGACAGACTGATTTTTCATGTATGGAATTCAGACTATATCTTCAATTGATCGTTTTTTGTTTTGTGTAAACGACATCGCATGAAATCACCCCGGCCATAACAAAAACAAAAGCTGGTATTTTCAATGAGATACTCTTTGAAACTATTCAGTGCCTGCTTTCACGATTGTGTCGATATGCACAACTCAAAAATGTATTATGTGGTCTGTGCGCATATCAAATTGACATTTACAGGACTATTTAAGGATTTCCACTGGTGTTGAATCAAAGTGATTAACTGTTGTAATAATGTATTATATAATATGAGAAAAGCAAACAAAGAAAAAACATTCGTTGGTATGCTGATAATCGTGAGAGTTAAATATACGTGGCAAAAATTTTTATTCATAGCTGAAATATTGCTGAACGCGACGTCAAACCTTATTTCTCTCTCTCTCCCTCTTCCTTTATACATAAATCATAGCGAACTGCCCCCAAGGAATATGACCCATGGGTGTTAGATTAATTTTACACTGCATTGAAACGGAGATTTGGTGCGAGCATGGAAATGTTGTCAGAACCTATATTTCTTCGCCAATTCTAAAATTTTAATCAGCTGACCACGGCACACAATTGAATCGTAGTAAAAAGCAGCCCCGGTCGGTTGTAGCTTTTGATTGCCTCAAATCCATCATCATATGTCGGTACGTATATTACCCCAGGGGTATACGATACATATTACATCGCCTTATGACATGGACTTTTAGTGATTTATGGGATAAAAAGGTATATCACTTCCCCGACACTCACTCCACTCTGGTTACAATTGTATGACACGATTGTTAGGGGTGCGGAGTCAGAAAAATGAATTGCGGCGAACGATTTTACAAGAAACACTATAGACAATTATCTTCGGTGATCATTTCAGATACAACAACCCGTTTTGCGTGGCTGTCACAGGGAATTCTCTGTTGCACGACTAACTTCATATATTGCAGGTATCGCCTACGTGTACGGGAACAAGTGTCAATCGACTACATGTATGACTTTATGCCACTATTAAGTATATATTCAACTACGTCACATAACTATCAAACTAAGCGATTCTCGGCAGCCATTTTGAAAAACAAATGACCGCCATCTTGAAATCCATCCATTCTGAAGCAGAAAAATTGCCTCGATCACATTTCTTGGTTATGCAAACGTGGATATATCCTGGGGCCATTGCTATTTATTATCTATATAAATGACCTGATATCTGTTTCAAATGTCTTGAAAATTATATTATTCGCAGATGATACAAGTACAATGTTATCTCATCATAATCCTGCTGCACTTTTTCAAATGATGTCTGAAGAATTGTTGTTATTATATAATTGGCTTTCCAGTAATAAGCTCTCTTTAAATGTAACAAAAACGAAATTTATGCTTATCAAACCTAACTGTAGAACTAATAGTTCTTTCAATCCAGTATTATCTATTATGGGGCACGATATAGAAAAGGCTGACAATTTTAAATTTCTTGGAGTTTATTTGAGTGAAAAACTAACCTGGACGAAACACATCAACGAAATATGTAAAAAGGTATCACGAAATTTGGGTTTGATAAATACAATTAAACATAGCCTAAATAAGAAAACTTTATATCTACTTTATTACTCGCTTATTTCCCCCTATCTTTCATATTGTAATATTGTTTGGGGCAACACCTTTTCCACGCACCTCAAGTCTCTTATTACCCTTCAAAAACGAGCAATAAGAATTATATCTCTCGTACATCCTCTAGAACATACTGCTCCGTTATTTTCCAGACTTAAAATATTGCCTCTGTTAGTTTTGAATCAGTATCTTATTTTGCAACTGTCTCATAAATTTATCCATCATAGATCACTTCTATCATCAATGTTTAATAATTACTTGACAAGATTAAGTGATATACACCAGTATCCCACAAGAGGTTCTGCTACGAAATTATATCGCTATCCATTTCGGACTTGTCTTTCTCTACACACAGCTAAAATTAAGGCTCCTAGGGAATGGAATAAATTGCCCTCCCATCTACAAATTTGCATATCAATTTCTCATTTTAAATAGCTTCTTAAAGCCTTTCTACTAGCATCATAACCATTGCACATATTAGCCATATCTAATATAATAATGAGTAAATACATAGTCCAATATCATATTAATCCTTTATTCACTTTCTACCACTATGCTTTGTTTATAAGACTTTGTAATTCGTTGCCTCACACAAACATCTTAGAGATTGAATCAATGCATCTTTTCTGTTTATTTTTGGGATATAACAAGCCCTTTGGGGTTTTCTCCCGCCACCCTAATATTTACGGAACTCATACTATGTGATATATTGTAACTTCTGCTTTTTTTCTTCATATATGTTGTATTTTGGATGGTGAATAAATGATACCAATACCAATATAGCCATATAAATTAACTTCATATATGTCTTTGAAGTATCGATATGCGACTTCGAGGTTTTCTGATAGCGGCCATTTTGAAATCTAAGATGGCGGCCAAATACGGACTTTCTTCCGGACTCTCCCACTAAAAATGAATAATATATGTTTATCTATCACTGTGCAAAATTTTACGCTTTTATCACGAAATGCACAATCGACTCATTTTTTGTTACATCTCTGTCTGACTACAGGGAGATGTCGGTAAATGGAACAGAACGTACCGGTACTTTCCTGCAACGAGTAAGTTGGACACAAAGTTCTGACAGTTTCCGATGTGAAATACAATGTACTGGTCAACACATATATGAGAATCAAACCCTGAGACCTCGTCTGAAAAAATCCCACTCACTGCTAATTTCCGACGTTTTAGTGGGAGGAACAACCGTTTATGACGATATTTTATTCAACCGAATGCGACTCACGACAGTTCGGGGGGAATTCCACTTTGAGCAACCGCAGCATTGGAACTGCTTTCGAAAGGCCAAGCTATAAGGGAGAAAATTGATAGCGAAGTTGCAGGTAAACACCATTTTGGCAATTGGACGTACAGAATTTCCTTGGAGGAAAAAATATTCGTCACCACTGACAACGTGGTGCAGATCGGTTGCCAAGACCAGGGGCGTCGCTAGGGGGGGGTCGTCAGGTGCGAACGACCCCCCCCTTGGACGCGCCAAAAAAAAAAAGAAGAAAAAGCTAAAAACAGAAAACGAAAACAAAACAAACAAAAGGGAAAAGAATGAAATAAAAAATGTCCGTCTCCAGAAACGTAAGCATGCTTCGTTCCAGTAGTGACGCGTCAGTTCGCTCAACAATGGGTTCACCGCGACTTTCCGCTTTGGCGCTCATGATTTCCGCTTTGGTGCTCATGAGTATACGCTTGGCGCTCATGATGGTCATAAAGTGGATTATGAAAGAGCTGTATCTCTGTTCATGAGACTCCACCTCAGGAAGTCAAATGGAGTCCGGCATATTCTTCAATATCGATGCGGGTTTTTGCGAAACAAATGTGAAAATAGAACCATAAATCTATATACATTGTGTTCAGATTTGTTTCCGAGAAAAACGCGTAAAACGCATCTCCGGCAACCGGAGACTCCGGAGCTTCCGGGGCCTAGGCGGCCCCTGGACCCTCGCCTGTCAGGTTATGCAAATCGCTCATTTTAGCTTTGTGTAAATGAATGGCTCTCATATTTGTTCTAATGTTCCATGAGTTCATCGCCTTTTTATGTGTTTTTTTTAATGTGTTAAATATAACTAGAAAGTCAAATGGATTCGCGGGCATGAAGTATGATTTTTTCAATATCGATGAGTGCTTATAAATGCGAAACATACGTGAAAATAGAACCATAAATCGGCATATATTATGTTCGAATTTATTTCTGGGAAAACGCTTAGAACACATCTCTGGAGATCTGGAACTTCGGAGCTTCCGGGCCTAAGCGGCCCGTAAACCCTCGCCTGTTGGTCTGTGAGGATTTCCTTGTTTTATCTTTGCGTGAATGAATCGTATCGGTAGGCATATTGGTTTCCCTCCCAAGAAATAAAAGTCATCGTTTTGTATGTTTTAAATATAACTAGAACGTCAAATGGATGCAGGCATGAGGTTGTTTCAATATCGTTGCATGCTTATAATTGCGAAAAATCGTGAAAATAGAATCATAAATGTGCATGCAGTATGATCAGTTTTATTTCCGGGAAAACGTTCAGAACGCATCTCCGGCAATCTAGGACCCCGGAGCTTCCGGGGCCTAGGCGGCCCCTGGACCCCCGCCTGTTGGGCTGTGATAGTGGGCCCCCCACTTTCAATTACGTTCCGGCGACACTGGGTTAGCCTACGAGGTATATCGGCCCAAAGCATTATTATTGTGTTTTCAAGATGACAAGAGAATAAAATATAATACTGATATTTGACAAATGATGTGTTAGTTTAATTGTTGGAAATCGCTCAGAATGCATCTCATGCCATCTAAGGTCCAAAAAGCTGTATAATATAACCCTAAATCTGCATACATTATGTTCAGATTTAATTCCGGGAAAACGCTTAGAACGCATCTCCGGCGATCTAGGACCCCGGAGCTTCCGGGGCCTAGGCGGCCCCTTGACCCTCGCCTAAAGTGCTATGATAGTCGACCCCCCCTTGAAAAATTCTAGCGACGCCCATGAAGACAACGGTATCTGGGAGGAGGAGCAGAAGATACGCTGTTGAAACAGATAGCAGTTTAACGGACATGGCCATCTCCGCGCTACATCTTGAAAGCATAGAGCTTTTCTGTCAGTTTCGGTTTTCTTTGCAGCACATGGACGTGGGTATTTCTACGCTTCATGGTTACAACGAGAGCGATATTACTGATTAAAATGATAGCGAAAGGAACCAGGAGTAAGAGAAATAGGCGCGAGAAGACCACCATGATTTCATTGGCAGTAAGGGCACCGTTAGCGAGAGTTTTGGGCAGGTCAAAAATATCACCGCAGTATAATTGGTATCCTGTGACAATAGAATGGGGTGATAGATTTGAGAAAGGCACGCCGAGGCAAAGACGAGAAGCAGGGATATCTTCGCGTAGCGATAGGTCAGATATTTATGAGACGTGAATGGTAAACAGACGCTGACACTTCTGTCTATCGTGAATGCCACTACAAGCCAAGCGGACATCAGAAACACCACCCGGATAATATAAGGGTAGATGAAGCAGGCGGACCAAGAACTAACTCGAGCTCGAAATATTGCTGATTCCAATGAAACGTTGTCCACCCAGTCCATGAAGAAATGAATAAGTGCCAGACTGTCTGTGATGGCAAGTGACAATAAATAACACGAGAACGGATACTGTCTCATTTGCTTGGACATCATTATCACCAGGGACATGGTGTTCCCAGTCAGACCTGCTACTACCATAAACGGTTGGAAATATTTGTAGACCGTCCATTGCCAAGATAGTTCCGTGTCACCTGATATCAGGATATCTTCTCCCGTTATATCTTCTTCCGTTCCATTATTAATAGAGGCACATTCCCATGACCAATTGGAGGAAGAGCTGCAAGAGAAGTACACATATATATTCATAGCGAAGCAATAACCAAGACTACCTGGTCCAATAATGTTCCTTGATATCGATACGTCTTTGCTCAATAATATTGCAAAAAAAAGCCGAGTAACTGATCGTGAAATCCGCCCCGCTTATTGACGGTTGTGGCCACTTTAACATGCCACCATGGCTTTTCAAGATAAACTTAATTTTCGCATCAAAATATTTTGTCATAATTGTTTTTCTACCAAGTTAGAGATATGATTATGTAGTTAATATATCAATAATACTTTAAAACAAAAAGTCGCTCTTACTGAAATCGGAGACTCATCGTCACCGCTTCCCGAACCTTTAGATGGAGACTGATACCTGTTTTTTCAACATGGACCTTTATTGAACCTTTTTATTTAAATTAGCACTGTTATATATAGAAAGAAATGAAATAAAAATAGGGAGTCGCCATATCAGTTTATGTTATGGATGCCCAGTAACATGGGGTACCCCTTGTCTCGGATTAAAAATTTTAAATCAAACTTTCAGCTGACACGTAGCTGACACCCTGTTTCATCAAAAGACAAATTAATAAATGGGGGTCACCTACTTAATTTTCATTTAAATTGACATCAACTTGAAATGTTTCACACTTTCCTATATATTCCTCTTATTTCTATTTAACTGATATAGTTGCCATTTGTCATATTCAAATTAAATTTTGCATATTTGTTTAATAATGAACATATACTTTCAATGTATCAAGGATTAGATTAGTTATGCCAATATGAATTTTTCTTTATTTGAAATGTATTAGGACCTTTAAACCGTATACACAGTTTGCAATGGCGACGGAATGGTATAGTTCAACCTGCAGACAGAATAACCCGGGACATTTGATGACAGATAGTCTATGTTCAAGTAATCCAGAAAAAGACTCCAATTGCTCTTTTTGATTTGGAGGAGAGGCATTTCGCTGTGGAATAACCACAATAAGATCGTCTGTTTCACTTACCCATTCCCTGTGACTTTTGCAGACCAACCCGTCAACTGGACCTCACAGCATGTCTTGGCCGATTTTAATAGGATTTCACGAACGCCATTAAAGCAATCTATGTTGACCGGTATCTGAAAGAATGAGTTTAGAGAAGTGGATTAACATTTCTATTGATATACGGGCTCGTGTAGACAAAAATTAAGTGGAATATCAACCGGTATCGTCCTATACCAGTAACATCTTGTCGGATGCGCCGTTTTGTGTTGTATACATGTATTACCGCTTATCCAGAGATCAGTCGTATGTTATACTACAGTATTCATATGGATGACTAATCAAGCCATAGTCCTTGGGCCAACTCCTCATTTCAAAACCGGTACCACTTGAGGTGGCAAATTAGAGTGTTTTTGAAGAGGTATATATCTGTAGATGTTATCGATATGGGATAACCGTTGCAGATCGGTAGCTTAGGTAGTACAAGACACTTTATTAACCCTATCCCCTCTCATTGTTTCGAACTCAACTTGGGGGCGGGGTAGGGTCCTCGATTATTTGTTGTTTCTGTCGCTGGAGACCCGATAAGTTTATACTTTTGGTGCAGCTCTTTGTCTATGGACGGAAGTTAACAGAACTTCATGTGATCATTTGACATGGCCCAACATTTATTGTCGAATGTTTTATCTATTTTCCATTTGTTTTCTTCCAATTATACTGGTACCGTATGACGTATCAAATTTGGTTAATGTCCTTTGAAAAGGAACTTGTAAGCAGATTAGTAACTTAGTGGTAGATATAGCACACTATTTGAACCCTTCCCATCACATTCTGAACAAAAATTTGTGGGGGTGGATATTGTTATTATCCCACTTTGCATAATAGGTCCTCGTCTACCGAAACCAATTAACGGTGTTCAAATGATAATTTGGTGCCGTCGTGTTAACGTCATAACGTGGAAAATAATTTATTTTTAAACGTTTGGGGGGTTTTCATTTGTATTTTTTTTCAATTTTATTGATAAAGCTAAAAGTGGCAGATTCGGTTCATATTTTGTAAGATATATTTGAATTCAAATGTTGTTCATGTGTGACAGTCGTTTTATATCGGTAGTTCAAGGGTTGTTATAGTACATTTTCTGAAATCTGTTTCTTTCTATATTCTTTAGGTTTGCGGGTGGAGTATGGTCCTTTTGATATTTCCATTACGGCTAGAGAGCGGGAAAGTACGCCCTCTTTTACTGAAGCGGCTATAGACTGGATGAGTCTCTATTTCATATGTACTATTTAATAATAATAAAATGATCTTTAATAAATATGTACGTTTGATAGATAAATAAATAAATAGAAAAAAAATATGTTTCAAGCATTTCTTAATAGGCAGAGTTACTTCCTCTTGTTTCCCGTTTAAAATACATTATGAAACAGGGGCTGGATCCAGTCTAAAGCGGCTATTGAAACTCTCATTTGAAGACGTGATGAGGTCAACGTAATAATGATGAGCAGTTTTTATCGAATTTTTAGATTCTTTTATTTTCTCATCTTTACTTGGACCAAATTAAGGGACAAGTGCTGTAATGTTTCCTTGAAGACCTATTCCTATATACTTATTTCTCATATGTGATAATTTGTGCAAATGGTTAGTGCATATGTAGTTACTGCAGGCTTTCTGAATCCCATTCCTGCTCTTGTATTTTTAAATGATCAAATCTTTGGCCCTACAGAAGACATGGAAGGACAATTAAGGGAACATTCCGAGATGTCACGATATTTCGATTGATTTTCATTTTGGAAACAATCGTCCTTCTTATCCATATCTTCTCACCAAATTCCGTGCTAACGTCATACCTGGGACAAATTTGATGAAATGAAATTTTCCGCTTAATCAACCATATCCGATGATCAACTGTAGAAAGGTCCGCCATTTTGATGGAGTTGCAATTCGTCTTGATTCTGAGCCTATTCTCACCATTTTATCACGAGCTAATGTGGCCATTCAAGTACGTTACCATTACCTGCAGTCTTAGACACCGTTTGCTTCCTAACCTAGCTAGATCAACAGGGCGTCCCAGCAAATTTTATGATTTTGTCATAAAAACATTATGTCCAGATGATCCACCGGTGATGCAACCGGTCACTGGAAGGGCGCTGTCAAAGTTGTTTCCTGGTTAGAAATGATCATTTTTTGGTAAATACCGTTACCTGTGTTTGAAATGGCATGATTGCCTCTTAAAGAGCACAAACATTGCCACTTCAGAAATATTCAGAATGTACAGATGCCACTTTTGCGTCTAGACAGCGCATTTTCTCGTGAACGCTGCTGGGAGCTGCTCAAATGCATAGCCAATTGCCTCTTTCAGATATTGCGAAAGAAGATAGAAATGCAGAAATCCAGTATCATCAATGGCGTCATTAAGAATATCCACATCGTTTAAAAATACAGGGTATGCTGACTGAGAAACCTGATGGTAGCAATACATCCAGGAAACCGAAAACTTTATTCGCACCTTTTCTGTCCAAATAAAACTGAATATATTATGTAAACCATGCATAATTGGCAGAATACACTAGGCTTTCTGCAGATAATGAATTATTGTGAAAATGTTGCAATTCTGTTGCCAGATAATATTTATTGAATGGGAGTTCGTATTCAGAACAAATATCTGTGAGGTCCGACGCTGACCAATCGCTTCATTCTCTACCATGTTTACAAGTCACAAAACTACAGTCACAATGATTCGTACAAAGGACAAGCCTCCGGTCCACCAGGGGAATCTCACCATGTACAAGCAACAATTGACCGCAACATTAAAAGGGTGATGATAAAAGATGCCGGCGTACTGACGAGAAGTAATGACCCCACAGACAAATACCAAGTTTCTCACAAGAATACAGTAAAGCGAAGTTATCCTCTTCCTTAGGATGTAAAACAAGTAAAATGCCATAATTTGCTTCTTGTCATACAAGAATTCTAGGTTGTAGCATGAAAAAGATCATCATCGTAGTCAATTCTATGAAGCAGATTACTGACGAAATGTTCTGCAAAATGCAATGCAAAATATATAGAAAGATGCCTAAACATTTCACTGGGGGCCGATGAGCATTAAATCGGCTTAGTATGAACAAATAATATATAAATTACATTCGAAGTCCAAACAACAGTTTGACTGCAATTTGCAGGTACAATCCCTACAATGATGATAAAAGCACCATTGACCTCTGCCACCTAGAGGGGGTAGGAAAATGATGTTCCATTACACTTTGCAACGAAACTTCCCTAGCCCAGATACAAGTATTTCTTCATCTCAGGCAGAGACCAGTCTGATCACCTCGATGTTCTGGCAGTTGTGTCTACAAATGGAAGCTGCATGGGTATTTGGACTTCAAATGTATCTTACGCATCATTTGTTGATACCAAGCTGTTTTATCTGCATGTAGGACCCCAATGAAGTATTTGAGCATCTTTGTATATATTTTGTTTTGCATTTCGCAAAATATTTCACCAGAACTCTGCTTCGAGGATTTTACCACGAACATGAACTGTTTCATTTTTGTGTAATGCTTTGATGACGTCACTGTGCCCTCATAACAGGGAAAATCATTTTTGTCAGCCGTTTAGTTTAATTTCAATTAATAATTCCTATTGTTTAGATTCCGACAATGTTTCTTGAAGTGATGTTTGTATACAGATACTACCCATATGTTATAATCTTTGGAGATCAGTAGTTTAAGGGTAATTACAGCTCTTCTTATGAAACCGGATTTTATCTTTTATAAGAAACCTGACGTTTAATCTCGTCATCGTTTCTCGTCACAGTGTGATATTTGCGTTCCATGTATTAAATCTTTAATTTGAGAGAGGGTGTGTTATACACTCTTTGAGGGTGAATGAGAAAAATTATAATAAAATGATAATTTCCCATTAAATAAATAATACAGTATCTTCGATGCAAAGAAATGTCAAACGTTGCGAGAGTGAGTCGAATTTAACTCATCATATGTTTGCGTAAAAAGGAGCCTCGATCTATGTCTACTATCTTGTATTGCCAATTCCTTCACAGCATGGAATATATATTGCAATATAGTATTGCAGTATAATAGAATGCAACAGATAGCTTGATTGCTGACAGAAACTGAATGACGTGACCATACCAAAAGCATACTGGGAACTTGGTAATATCTCGCCTCAACGTGATGAAGTGAATGTGTGTAAGGAAGAAACCTGAATCTTAGTGTACGGTCGCACGAATACGTGACAGGAGTCGAGTACCAGTGTCAGCGTGGCCGATTAAAAGTACAGGCGATAAGGGTTAAATTTTCAACGTAGATATAACCAGGTTACATCACCACCAGGTTTGGTGTGGTCTTCAATCGAGTAGGAAGTCACAAAGCAAAAGTAGCAGAATAAGCGAACAAAGCAAAAAGCAATCGAAGTCTGAAAACTTCCTGAGAATCTGTTGTAACCCTAAACACATAGATATCAAGCTATTGAACTAATCCGTAACTGTCAACAGTAACGTTGAGGCTATATGGAGATGTTAATATAATTTGAGCGTTCAACCGTTAAGGGGAACCAGAAGGATCCAGTTTGCAACACCAAGTGAAAAATATCATTTCCAGATCTCTCACAAGAATACAGTAAACCGCAGTTTTTACTCACCGTCATCTTTCTCAGGTTGTAAAACACAAATAAACTGTCAAAGTTGATTTCATGTCGAATAACATGTAACATTTAACTAGACGTACGGTTAATTATCGACGCGAAATTTGGTGTGGCTCTGACGACCGCATTTGGACTATAGTAACGCATTTGCATTAGTGTTAGAGGAGAGATTTGGCTTAATGTCACACTCAAATCTGTTTCACTCATACGGTGACAGTCAGTTTGGTTGGTGGAGGGAGCCGGAGTACCCGGAGAGAACCACCGCTCGTCGGCAAGTAACTGACAAACGTTCACACATGGACCAGCTGGACTCTAACCCGTACCTGTTCAGCGGTGTGAGGCTAGCGGTCACCAGCGAAGCGCCTTAGATCACCCGGCTACCGAGGGCCCCATTAGTGTTAGGTAAATTATAAAGAGATAACCTAGAAACATTCGATCATCCCATCGTATGTACACTCCTCTGTTCTATTCCAGGCGATGTGAGTTCAAATCAGTTTGCCTTTTCAGAAATATAGTTAGTTCTTTCAGATCACTGCTGTATGAATTCCCTTACTGAAGCATAGCCACCTATCCCTGATGAGAAATTGCAATTATACCAACTTGAAATTCATTAAAGACTACGTATGGAGCCTTCTACGAAATAATTTTAATTCCCTCAGTTGTGTGGATTGGAAATATCGATGTTATGAGCATAATCTGACACTATTATGTAATGTACATGTAAAAAACGATGACAGACTTGTGTTTATGGAAAGTTTAAATGTTTTAGTATCAAATCAAGTTCATAACCTTTTTTCATATTTTTATTCATTTTTTATGCCAAATATGTACAAAAAATCAATTATGTTTACATTTACATTCACATCACAGTACATATATAAACGCGTACTTCTACCCACACATGTACACAAACATTCAACTAATACATAAACGCATACAATTCCAGTTGATCTAGAAAAGGCAAATTTGGTAAATCAAAAACATTCTTTAGATCACATACATTAAGTCATGTCACAACCCTTTCTGGGTCTATTTTGTTACACTCATTATGTTACATACATTTACAGATCCTAAAGTTGGAGTATCCTTACTGATACATATTATTGGAAAAGTGGCGAAACAATTTTCAATTACTATTCTGTTCTCTAAAGTTGCAGCATATTTGTCCGTCTTGTAATGGCTGTTAAAAAATGTAACAATACTCTAATACTTGACTGAGATTTTCTCAATTTTGTTGTATATATAATATTTTGTTAACATCGTCAGTATATTCATTACTTTTTGCCCTTTTCCCCGGCCTACCGCTGTTTCTCTGCAGTTATTATTTATCTTAATTTTGTCTCATCGTTACACCAATCTTCCATATCCGTCCACAACTTGGCGACCATTTCACATTCTATAAGCATGTATTCTATCGTTTCTCTGGTTTCCCCACAGAAATCACAAATATCGTTTTCGGCTTTACTGATTTTGTGCAAAAAGGGGTTATTACATATAATACGGCCCAGGAATCTGATTTGTAGAACATGTGCATCGTACGGTACTTGTGTATGCATCTTGCCAGAGTATTTTCCCTCTTTATTGAAATAATTTTCCCATTTGGCATGTGTTGCGTTATTTAAAATATTATAGTAGCTTCTACATCCCTTCACTTGCCTTACCAATATTTCTATATATTGGGTAATACGGGGATGACTTGGGCTGATCGAGGATAATTTACTTCCATGACACTTTTCCATTGCTGTGGAATAGATTTAATCAGTCTGTTGTAATCTAAGAACGTCTCTTTCATTCCATATATTAGTTTCAATTCATTAAATTTCATTATTTTACCGTTACTGTGCTCTCATACATTTTTTCGTACCAATTTTCTATGAATAATTTAGAATTTTGAAAATGACTAATGAACCATATCGGTTGATTGTATAAATGTATTGTACGTTGTTTGTACGCAGCACCAGGCCTCGAAAGTATCTTTCCAGGAAGGATGATTAATATTGCGTAATATTAATTTCATGAACTCGGGCCCTAGGTTAGATATTTTATCATATTATTCAGCCACCATGTTTTGCCACTTCCTTTTGTGTAGTATTAATTTTTCTGTCCATTATGTATTCAAAGATTGAACAAAATGTTTCAAATTGGTCATTCTCAGCCCCAACATTCTTGTGTCAATATAACCCTCTTTATTCAATCAGCTCTTTCGTTCCAAATGAATTTAAAGAGAATGCTATTTAATTCTTTAATATCACTGCCAGGTGGGTTGGGTAAGGCTAGAAAGAGATGTACGAGATTTTACAAGGCTAGGGACTTTACAATTGATATTTTACAAGTCAATTTTCTGAGTTTCAATCTAGATAATTCTTGCTTCAGATTGTTGAGCTTCGATGAATAATTTATCTTCCAAATATCATGAAAATCAATGGAACTAAGTTTTATCCCCAACACCGTAAGTTCATTTGCCCATGCTAGTTTAATATAATAACATAATATTGCTTGTAGACTACTACTCAAAGACCCAGTCCACATTGCATTTGTTTCTCCACATTCATTTGAAATTCGTCTAAACATTTTAAGGTTTCTCGAAGAGATTCTTCTGACCCCCCAACAATTAGCTGAGTATCATCGGCATATTGGCAAATTTGGTATTCTGTATCATTTATGACAGTTCCTTTAATGTTTGTATTATACCTAATATTTTTGCCCAAAACCGTTGCACACAGTAGAAATAAGTACGGAGATATCGGATCCCCGTGTCTACACCTCCTCGTGGTATCGAAGAACGAAGAAATGTGCCCGGTTTGAACTATGCATCTCTGTATATTTGTATAAAATATTTTTAACCAGTTTTGGATAGACTCGCGAAAATTGGAAAGTTTGATGGTTTCGTGTATGAAATCCCAAGATATGGAGCTTTCTCAAAGTCGATTGATAATAACAATGCTGGTATCACACTGTTTTTAATTTCAAACAAGACGTTGTATAGCAGGCTAATATTTTCGTCTATGCATCTGCCTGAAATGAACCCCTTCTGATTTTCATTAATAAGTTTGCTTGATTTTCAGTCTGTTGGCAATACAGAACAGAATAAGTCTATACCAAACACTGAGTAACGAGAATGGGCGACAACTGTTCAAGAGATTCTTTGGTTTATTTGGCTTTGGAAGACTTGAAATGACTCCTCAACCCTGAGTTATAGGTAGCTCTCCCTTTTACAACAAGAATTAGCTCATCTGAGAACATCCTCCATATTTTTCCAAAACATTTTGCAAAATTCAAAACTGGAAAACCGTCTAAACCAGAATATTTGCCATTATCGGTGGTCTTTAAGGCATTCGTTATTTCTTCCTGAAGGAGAGGAAAGTACGTATAGTACAAGTATATGAACGTGCTCTCCCACAGAAAATAGCCTGTTTATGTATGCTAAGATTTTTTTTTATTATTATTATTATTGATTATTTGGTGCTAATTATGTTAAATGAATTACGTCATTGGATTATGGATACGGAATTTTTTTTAATAGACGACGACTGAGCATTGAATGACGGACTAGACGCATGTATGTTCCCCTGTCAAATTGTAACCTGGGCACTGAACTAATTTTTCTTTCAGTTTCGAGAAAGGAATCATTGGTTGACACATACACAATGTTTGTGATCTGTATGCTATGGTTGACCGCCCCTGCCGAAATTTGTTGCGTTGAACAAATACCATTGTAGTGAAATTATAATTTCAATACATTGAATATCAATCGTAAGTCCCAAATTTCAATGTTTTAAAAATGTAATATCAATGTAATGAAAATCAGGCAACTACATGTTTCCATTTTTAATATATTGAAATTCAACCAATAAAACGGTGTTTTCTTGATGGCTTGCCATTCTGCTTTTCGTCATCTTGGTCAGCGAGGTCGGACTGATACAGTAATCGAAGGGCCCTACTATACTCTGATGCTACTGAACAACTATATAACATCGGGCTACAAATATTGCAGCAAATGATAAATGTTATTCTTCTTTATCACTCTTGATTTTTAGCTGTCAAAGAGCTCACATAACGTGGCCGTGTTTCCCCAATCTCGCGGAGACAATTACCGGTATGTAAAATGCCTCTGCAAGTTGACATGACCAAACTTTATTTAACTCTACTGAACAGACTGATCTCTATCGCGGCCAAGGATGAGGGCGCTAAACCGACTTCTATGGAAGATTTTTTCCTAGTTTTACTACTGTTTCAATACTTCGGTGCAATTCTATAAGGATTTGAAATCGCTATTCATCGGCGTCTTTGGTGGCTGATCAACTTTTTTTAAAACTGTAGTGGGATGAAAAAACAATTGTATTTAACCCTATCTGGCCTGGGCGATTTGGGGGCGTATCGCAGCCTGGGGGGGGCAAAGTACCCCCTATATATATTTTCTCTACCACTAAGGCTAGAGCGCTGAAACTTTTTTTTTTTTTTTTTTTTTTTAATATATTTTTATTCCATTTTGATGTCCATTTGAAATTTCATTTAGTGTTTGACAGATTTAACTTGGACATTTATATACACACTCAAACAAAGACAAAGACTTACTACATACATACATACATAAAATACATACATATATACAAAACACATATTTACACACACATGCATTCATGCATACGAATACATTTTCATGTTAACATATATTCACATTACAAGTTTAGGCCACACCCGGCCTTTGATAATATAAAGAATAGTGTAGAGACATACGCATGTACGTGTATGTATGCAAACATGCACGAACATACCTACTTTCATAATAATGTAAATATGTAAATAGAGCATCATATCCTACTATCCATTCTCATCACGTTTCTGTCAAGAATATTTTGCAAACGAACGTCCATAAACAAAGAAAATCAACATGGCGGAGAATATCTCTGACAAAGAAGTCACCAGTATAGAAGGTACCTTACGTGAAATATTGACCAAGCTAGATAATATGGTCACAAAAGATGACTTTAAAACGGAACTTCAGAAAAATAAGGAATGTATTGTGAAGGAGCTTACAGAAAAAATCGACAGACTGGAAAGTAGGGTCTTCGAAGTTGAGAAACAAAACGACGTTTTACGAGAGGATATGAAGACATTGAGCATGGAGAAAGAGGTCATGGAGGATGAAATTGAAAAACTTCACAAGAGGGTGGATCAAGCCATGGCTCAAAATAACCAGCTGGAACAATATACCAGGAAACACAGTATACGGATCTATGGTGTTGGTGGGGAAAGTGTGAGCGAGACTATTGAAGACTGCACAAAAAAGTCCATAGATATTCTCAACACAAAACTTGGAATGGACGTAAAGTACACCGATATAGATATAGCCCACCGAGCTGTGCCTGCCGTAATAAACAGTGGACCCGGCCCAAGTGCGATCATTGTGAAGTTTTTCGACATCAAACTGAAGTCCGACGCTATCAAAAGACGACGTGTTCTAAAAGGATCGGGTGTGGTAATAAAAGAAGATCTGACGTAGAAGAATCAACAACTATTGAAAGAGGCATTTAATCACCCAGACGTAATTTCATCGTGGTCCGTGGACGGTAAAATATTTATGAAGACGACAAGCGGAGACGTGAAAAGATGGACTGTCGGAGAAAAGCTCGACTGTATTCTCGGCAAAAAGAAAACAGAACGGAAAGTACTGTCAGTGCGAAGATCAGCACACCACCGATAAGCGGTGAGTCTTTATTGAACAGATCACTTTCAAACTTTGTAAATACAGAACTGTAGCATGTACAAATTATTTGCAAAATGCTAGTTTATAAGTATAACTTACTGTTGTTTTCTCAATATGCGCGAGGTAACGCCCCAAGACTGGTGTTGTCATGTACGACATGCTATAGATATAATTAGTAAATACCGTTTATATCACTGTTCTAACTGTTCGATTTACTTCCAAAAATATGATTTCTACTTTGTTTTGTTTTTTATTTTTTGTTTTTGCTGTCGTGTGTGCAAGCCTAATAGATTATTCATTGCATGAATACATGCTCCGAAGTCAGTATTGGTGTTGTATTACACTGAATGTTTCTTTGTATGAATGTTAGACAAATTCTCTGAACGGAATTGATGTCGCCTTACACAAAATACAACTTTAAATCTAGATTTTTATACCGTAAGAAAGCAAATTATTAATCATATATAAGTGGATGAAATTAAAATAAAATCCGTAAAAATTTGTCCTAATTTGTAAAGGGAGTCATTTGAAACGGATTAACGAGTGTTGTAAATAATCCTGTAAAATATCGTATATACTGTGCAACACGAAAATGATTCTTAGTATTGCATTGACCACCAATTGGTCACTTTTCTTCTATGCGCAGTGTATGAGGGCGGTGGTTGTGGTAAAAGTGACAATCAAAAGTGACTTGTGTTCCCAACTTGATTATCTAGTTGCAGAAACATGTAACGTGAGGCTTGGTTGGTATGTATATGAACTCATGTAGGACACGGCTTGATTGAGGTCAAGGACACTGAGGTAGAATGGAGAATTATCCTGTGTTTGGGATCATTGTCCTCTTTCCTTTTGTCTTAATGGAGCCATTCAAATTATAGGATCTGTTAAACAAAGGCCGTGAAATGGTGACTTGAAACACAAAACCTGAAACTGTACAGTTTGCCTGTATGAAAACTGTATACAAAATAATGACCTTTCTTGAATGGCGAACAAAATTGTCATTGATTCACAGTTTCAACTATTTTTTCCCCCAGTGAAATATGATTTGATGGTAAAGTATCAAAAGTATTATCTCATGGAGAGAATGTTGCTATTCTTTCTCAAATCGACGCTGCTAATTTGAAATTTCATGAGACTTGTCAGCTACCGGAATTGTTTTGTCTCCTTGGCCCATGACAAGCTTTGAAAGGTACTGGGCTACTAAAGAATACGTGTCGCTCTACATGCAGTACTTCTTGAAATGATTCTTCTCTGATCAGCACGAAGGACACTGGTTTAATAGACATACCAGGCTTATAGTTTAAAGTGGTCATGTTTGCGAACTTAACGATCTTGACATTTAGAACAGTTGGCACTGTGATAAAAACAACATACATTTTCACTCACGGTATGTTCAGATATTATATACACTTTAATTCACTAAAAAGTAAAACAAAATGTAAATAGGTTCAACCCCTACTCATCAGTCCGCCCTTAATTAATAATACATAATTCTAATTAGTTACATGTGCCTAAGAGTCAGCTATTGCGCATGCTCGATTCTCCAGATTGTTTGCAGATATATATGTATATATATATATGCGTGTGTCTGTGCATATGTATGTGTATACACATATGTTCAGTTAGTATGTTACTTGTGCCACCTGTTCTTATTGAAAAAAAAATGATAGAGACGCCACATTGGCCCATACACTGCGCATACGTTAGTGTAATGAATATATGATATACATGTAGTCTCAACATTATTATTGACATTTTTCATCCTAAAATGTTTTAGCTGAGATATATACATCGGATGTTATTTAATACCTATTATCATTTTTAACATATATCATTGAAGCTATCTTGACGCTGAGCTGATTAAGAAAGAGACGGTGTAGTCTGGAGCGAATCGTCACCTGCCACAACTGTAAGAAATGTGTAACTGTGATGTTTTCCGTGTCCATGTAGTTGTCGTATCTGTAGTTTTAATGTTTGTGCCAAACACCCAGACCTACCTATGTTACACCACAAAATATATCATTAGAGTATTATCTATAACACAATTTCTACTTTTTGAGAAATTCATGCCACCAGGGAGCCTTGCAAAACATCTAAAAGTCACCCATCGCTATTTAATGAATAATGGCTGATGATGTGCGAATTGTTTCCATGAACTGTCAAGGATTGGCTGACAAAACAAAAAGATTAGATGTATTCCGTTACTTTAAGAAGAAGAACTTCTCTATTATATGCCTCCAAGACACCCATACAGATATTAAAAACGAAAATATCATTAGGAATGAGTGGGGATTGGACGCCTGGATGAGCCCCTTTAAATCAAATGCACGCGGTGTCCTTATACTATTTAACAACAATTTTGAATACAATGTTAACTCGATTGAGAAGGATCCTGAAGGAAACTTTTTAATAATGAACGTTGATATACATGAAACGTCAATTACATTGGTAAATATATATGGTCCTAACAACGATAAACCCTCTTTCTACAATACTATAAAGAAAAAAATTGATGAAATCGGCAATGCATCCGTTATCATATGCGGAGATTGGAACTTAGTCATGAACCAAGATTTAGATACAGACAATTACAAACACGTAAATAATCCAAATGCGAGAAATGCTGTCCTAAACATTAAGGAGGAAAGAGATTTTGTCGATACTTGGAGAATAACTCATGCAGATGTTCGGAGATATACTTGGCGTAAAAAAAACCCTCGGAAACAAGCAAGGCTAGACTTCTTTTTAACAAGCCAAGATATATACAATATTACAACGAAATCGGATATAATCCCTTGGTATAAAACAGACCATTCGGCAATAACCTTGAGCTGCCAATTCACAAATGCAGAAAGAGGCAGAGGCTTTTGGAAACTTAACTGCTCATTGCTAAAAGATAAACAGTACGTTGATTTAGTAAACAGTTTGATAGACAAAACAATAGATGAATATGCTCCACTACCGTATAATAGAGATCACTTGAAACATATACCCTCAATGGAATTACAGCTTAGCATAAGTAGTCAACTTTTTTTAGATACATTATTAATGAAAATACGAGGTGATACAATAAAATATTCTTCCATTAAGAAAAAAAAGGAATCAGAAAAAGAAAATAATTTGGAGGCAAAAATAGCAACATTAGAAGCCGAAATATCAACTAATTTTACCAAAATACACGAATTAACTGAGGCAAAACAGGACTTAGAAGAGATAAGAAATAATCAGATACAAGGGGTAATTGCGAGATCAAAGACACCATGGATGAATGAGGGGGAAAAACCAACAAAATATTTTCTTGGAATGGAGAAACGCAACTTTACCAATAAACTCATTAAAAACTTAACTACAACAACATACTATATAATACAAAGGAGATATTAGTCGAACAAAGAAACTATTACAGTGAACTTTACTCAGAAAAGAATAAAAAAGAAAAAGAAAAGATCAATGAATATCTATCAGATACTCAGTTAAATGGTCTTTCGGACGCAGAAGCAGAACAATTAGAGGGCTACATAAGGTATGAGGAACTTGCACAAGCTTTGAAAAAATCCAAAAATAAGAAAAGCCCAGGCCTTGACGGTTATCCGGTAGAATTTTATAAAATGTTCTGGAGAAAATTAGGGGGGTTTGTATTAAGGTCAGCCAACGAAGGTTTTGATAAGGGACAACTGTCAATAACACAGAGGCAAGGCGTAATTACATGCCTGCCGAAACCAAATAAACCAAGAAATAACTTGAAAAACTGGAGACCGATTTCTCTCCTCAACGTAGGTTATAAGTTAATATCGTCGTGTATAGCTCAAAGATTAAAAACAACTCTTAGCAAACTTATCCATGGAGACCAAAAGGGGTTCATCCCAGGCCGCTCAATCGGAGAGAATGTGAGGCTATTATATGATGTAATGTTTGAAACAAAAAATAAAGAGATTCCTGGACTCTTACTTTCAATAGATTTCGAAAAAGCCTTTGACTCAATATCTTGGGACTTTATAAATGGGGTCATTAAACAATTTAAGTTCGGACAATCCATTCAAAAATGGCTACAACTCTTTTATAAAAACATTCAGAGCTGTGTTGTTCAAAATGGTCATCTCTCACCCTTCTTTGATATTACAAGAGGTTGTAGACAAGGCGATCCCATATCGCCATACTTGTTTTTACTCTGTGCAGAAGTTCTAGGGAAAAGGATCAGGGACAACAAAGGTGTCAGTGGAATCTGGATAAACAATGCCGAATACAAAATTAGCCAATACGCAGATGATACCCAGCTAATCCTTGACGGTTCGGAAAAATCTCTAAGAGAATCATTAAATTGCCTAAGAGACTTTTATGAATATTCTGGTTTGAAAATCAATATTGAAAAGACAAAAGCAATGTGGATCGGTTGCCTGAGTGGTTCAGAAATCAATATCTGTGAAGAAATTAAACTATCCTGGGTTAATGAATTGACAGTATTGGGTATAAAGTTCAGTTCTATAGACTTTCATGACATATGGAAAATTAATTACATTTCTAAGTTAAACAACCTTAAAGGAGAACTCAGTAAATGGAAACTAAGAAACTTAACCCTACTTGGTAAAGTAACAGTTGTTAAATCTCTGGCCTTGTCAAAGCTTGTACATCTCTTCACTTCCCTACCAAACCGTCCAGACAGTGATATTAAAGATTTGAATTCCATCCTCTTCAAGTTCATATGGAATGGGGGCGCAGATAGGATAAAACGAGTTATTATATCCCAAGACTACAAAAACGGCGGATTGAGAATGACTAATCTGAAATATTTTATACAATCATTAAAGTCTTCTTGGATGCGGAAATTGATTCTACAAAGTGGCAAATGGCAAAATATCATAGATGGAGAATATTATGAAAAGATTTGTTGTCTTGGACCAGAATATCTCAAAGTGGTCATAAGAAATATCGAAAATCCCTTCTGGAAAGATACTTTCCAGTCGTGGTACAATGTCCAACGAGCTATGAAAGAAAAAAGTACGCTACATATGTTTAACGAACCACTGTGGTACAATTGCAACTTCCGTGACTCAAACTTATTCACAGAGAACTGGTATAACCACGGTATTAGATTTATTAGAGATATAATTGGCAAAGATGGCAAAGTAATGGACTTTCGAAACTTTAAGACAGCCTACGGGATAAAGGGAACCTTTCTAGATTACATAAACTTAGTACAGTCCATACCCCGACAATGGAAACAAAAATTGGAAGTAAATTATTCATCAATTAACGAAACAGACCCCCCTATATCGCAATACATGGAACTACTGGTGGGACAAGTGAAGGGATGTAGGAGCTACTACGATATACTTAACAACGATCAATGTATTTTTGCTACAGCCTGCAACAAATGGGAAATGTATTTAAAAAAGGAGGGGAGCATACAGTGGGGCAATGTGTTCAGCAGTATTTTTACGAGTACCGTTTCTACCAAACTCAGAGACTTTCAATATAGATTTTTGAATAGACTATTGAGTACAAAATCGTTTTTATATAAAATAGGAAAAGCAGATAATGATCTCTGCGAAAATTGTATCAACAATAGAGAAACAATTGAACATGCATTCGTCGAGTGTGACAGGGTTTCGACATTTTGGCGGGAGATGGGAAATTGGTGTAAAATTACTGCTGGGCTTAGAGGCAATATCAATGCAGAAAATATTATTATAGGTTGGGGAAAATATCAAAAGAGCATGAATACACTGACGCTGCTCGCCAAAGAATATATTTACAAGGCGAAACTATCAAATTCTAATCTGTGTATGAAAGCACTACTACGCATATTCCATAACCATTATAAAATAGAAAAAGATATTGCAAATTTGGATCATAAAATGGATTCCTTTCATAAAAAATGGATACTTTTTGAGCGCTGAAACTTACCACACAGTATCTTTGGTTCAAGCTCTACCGGGAAATGTAAAAAAAATCCAAGATGGCCGCCATGATGACTTCACAGTGACGTCATCTTCTCGGAAGCCATTTTCGGCCTTTTTGGGGTCGATTTTTCGAAATTTTCATTTTTCCGATTTTTCTCTCGAAAAATATCAAATAAAATATAGAATAATTAGTTTTGCATCAATAAAATACTTTCAAGGCCTTTTAGGCAAGGAAAATGTGAAGAAATTGAGCGAAAATATTGAAAAACACGACTTTCGCGGATACCACATGACCGCCAATAAGATAAGCTTAAAAGTCACCAAGTTTCAGCCTCATCGGTTTTGTCGTTTCGGAGCAGCAGAGAAAAGTTCACTAGGGGGGGAGCACTTTCCGCCACCCCCCACCAGGCCAGGTAGGGTTAAGGGATTCGATGATTGGCCCTGTGTATAGCTATGCGAACGAATATTGGCCACCGCTTTGACCTCCTGCTGCATAGATTTGCAGAGCGGATTGACGCGTCACATAAATATTAATCTATAGGTGGCGCACATTTCCAGGTCACAGCACGTGCATCTATCTCTGTAACAAGCTATGTCAGCTATTGTTATTGAATTTCACATTGAAATTCTAGGCTTATCATTAGTTGATTTTCAATGTATTCAGATTAAAATTTCAATACATTTCAACGCAATGGATTTTGGCAGGGACGGCCTACCATCGTGACCATAGTGGACACATCGGTTCTCGTCAGATCACCGAAGTTAAGCAACGTTGATCTCGGTCAATACTTGGATGGGTGAACGGGTGCTGTACTGGCTGGGCTGATCAATGTTCAGGATAATAGGAACTGTGGACACTCTCGTGTTCTGGCACATGTAGGCAAAAATGTTGAAAACGACGTTAAGTCCTACTCACTCACTCACCTAGTATGCTGGATTTGCCCCGACAAGGATCGGGAAAACTATTTACCTTCATCTCCGCATTAACAGAATAAGATTTCCCGGTTAAGGAGGACGTGATGCCAATACCCACCGACAATACAGAATATACAGAAATAAATTAAACCATACCATCCGTCTATCTAAAAACACTACTTTGAACAGAAATTTAATGAAAGCAACCAAGACATTAAAGGTACATGGAAGGTATTAAACCAACTCCTGAACAGAAACAAATCGAAGCAAACGCCGGAGTCGTTTGAAATAAATGGGGAGACAATATCAGACAATGGAACAATTGCCAACAAATTTAATGAATATTTTAGCACAGTTGCTTCAAAGCTTGACTCCAAAATCCCAAATACAGGGTCGAATTTTACTGACTACCTCGGTACCCCTGTTCCTGATAATTTTGAGTTCACACAAGTTACTCCTGGTGATGTAAAGAAGACAATAATGAGCCTGAAATCAGCAGCACCTGGACTAGATGATATACGAATGTCTGTGATCAAACTGGTTTCTGATTACATTTCAACTCCACTTTCCTCTATTATGAATTCCTCTTTCACTTGTGGAACAGTGCCAGCTCTATTAAAACGTGCCAAAATAATACCAATTTACAAATCTGACGACCCCTCTACTCTGTCAAACTATCGACCAATATCTGTCCTACCTTGTCTCAGCAAAATACTTGAGAAACTCGCTATTATTAAAATAATAGATTTTCTTGACGCAAATGGAACAATCTCTCATGAACAATTTGGTTTTAGAGCTAATCACTCGACATCTCAAGCAGCATGCTCTTTATATGACACGCTGATCACTGCAAAAGAATCGAAATGTTACAGTATAGTCTCTTTTCTTGACCTATCGAAAGCGTTTGACACTGTCAATCATAATATTCTACTCTCCAAGCTTGAACACTATGGTTTTCGAGGACTATCAAATACCTGGTTTAACAGCTATTTGTCTGGTCGATCACAAACCGTTGTATACAATGAGACTTTGTCAGAGCCAATGTCTAAAGGATATGGTGTCCCTCAAGGGTCAATCCTCGGACCTATGCTTTTTCTTCTTTATATTAATGATATAAATAGCGCAACCGATATGTTAAAAATTATTCTCTTTGCTGATGACACCAGTGCTGTATTCTCTTCCAACAACATATCAGATGTATTTAATATCATGTCAAAGGAATTACAGAAACTTCATAGCTGGTTCTGCTGTAATCGCCTGTCGTTAAATATTAAAAAAAAACAAATACATGTTAATAAAACCCCATGCTCAACGACCAATAGCTAATGTGTCTGGACTATTTATCTCGGGAACAGAAATTGAACAAGTCCATCAATTTAAATTCTTAGGCATTTATATTAATGACCAGTTAGATTGGAAATATCATATAAACTATATATGCAACAAAGTATCGAGAAACATAGGGATTATAAACCATATTAAAAATTCGATCAATAAGAAAATATTATGTATACTCTATTATTCAATGATATTCCCATACTTATCTTATTGCAATGTTCTATGGGGTAATACCTATGTTACCCATTTGAATCCTCTAGTCCTGTTGCAAAAACGTGCTTTGAGAGTAATAACTTTATCTAAAAAACTAGATCATACTATACCTTTATTTACAGAACTGAAAATTCTACAATTATGTAAACTAAACTTATATTCCTGTCTTCTGATGGCCCATAAATTTATCCATCATCCATTATTTTGGGATAGAACAAGCCCTTCTGGGTTTTATTCCCGCCAGATAATATGGCTAACAATAAGTGTTTACTCCTTTTTTCTCTCTTACTGTTCCTGTTGGCCACTGCTGTACACCTCTTTATTATTTGGTGAATAAATTTCAAATCAAATCAAATGAATGTAGATGAAGTTTTTAAAATCAGATTTGGAATAGTCTGCGAACATTGCGAACATTGAACATTTAGTAGATACATGTACTATTAATCATATATGCAAGAAATGAGAGTTCCACCGCTGTATCTTGAGTTTGCAATTGGTTGTATCAAGACACATTATCTCACGCTTGTCCAACTTGTTTTTGCAATTATATCTTAAACGTGTACCAAATCTCGTAGCCAGACTGAGCCCGGATTGCTTGTATTGACAGTTTGTGGGTTGTGTTGTCGTTAACTTATGTAGCCGTCTGAAAAACAGCACGATCATTATAGAAACAACGTTTTTCTCCTTCCGCCTTCTATTTTTCATACTGATATAAACTTCCCTCTTATCGACTTCTATCCATTGTGAATTACCTCAAGATAATCGTCGGATTTACAGCGGACAGGTTTTGTATCAGCGCCGTCGTCGAAGCATCTATTGAGAACCACTGATGGCCCTGTGCACACTTTAATCCGTCTACGTAACGTCACCGCAGGGTCAAAGGTCACTGCTGTAAACGAAAATGAAGAGAAAAAGGGTTTGTTAAAAATAACGGCAGAACGACCAGATTAACAACAAGCTATATTATCAAACGAAGAGGTTGAAGTTTAAACTACGCACCGTCAATTTGAACACTTTTCAGAGTTAAATTTTCACAGTTCATTTGGATCTATTGGACCAGTTATAAACTGAAACAAAATTTGTGAAGAAGTAATGCAGTTGCCAGGGTGACTGGTTGTTCATTAGTCTGTTCCAAGTACTCAGAAGAAAAGATTCCTTGAACCTTTCAGCTACTACATGCACTTTTTGTCGCCTTTTTGTGTTATAATTTGTATTATTCGGTCTATTTCAGTGAAATTGAATATTTATTGACATCCTCTTACATTTCAGATTGTCAGAGTTTCTTGTTTCGGAGTATGAAGACAATATATATATACCCTTACGGACTTGGGGTGTTTCTTGTTAGAGAGTGTCGTAAATCCATGGTTATCAAACCCTTTTTCCGGTAATCCTAGTATATAGACAATAATAATGTAAGGTCTAGAACAACGTAGTTTTGGGAATCAGACTGATTATTGGGTATTTCTTTCGACCGTTCCTGAATCTCCGAAGGATTACTCGTTTTCCTGAGTCTTTCTATGTTTCACGTATTTACCAGGTTACCCCATGTTAATACATTTACTCTATTAGACGCCCATGATGCTCATCCATTAACATCAGATGAGTTGTATATGATAGGATTCTGATGGTGGACTGTTAGTAGTAGGGAAAGGACGGGAAGGACCGCATTTTCCAGGGAGATAACTCTTGGTGCCCTTTTTTCCAGGTTAAAGGTATAGGGAACTCCCCGTCATCTCCCCAAAGAGACCGAAAGCTACCTCCAACACAGGAGAGTTCCAATCTAGGGGGCGCCACCAGCTCAAGGTCACTATAGGTCCGGCAAAGGGCCCCTGGGCATGTATTCTTCCGCGGTGATGCGGTCTGGTGGTGATGCGGTCGCTGGAAAAAGCTTCCGCGGAGAAAAAGTAGTCCCCAGACTTCAAATACGCTGCATGGTCCGATTGGGTCGAGTGAGGTATCAAAGTGAAGCATTCGTGAAGGGGCATCCAGTCATGGGTGGGTGCATGTAAAATTAGGATTTTTCCCGAAACTATAAAAAGCGGAACACGGACTTTACCCCTAAAATAGGGGAAAACCCTATCAACCCTAGCCAAAAGGGCTAATATCGGTCCCCGGGCTTATTGGGACCTGCCTATCAAGTCAATGGGGTGGGTGCATGTAAAATTAGGATTTTTTCCCGAAACTATAAAAAGCGGAACACGGACTTTACCCCTAAAATAGGGGAAAATCCCTATCAACCCTAGCCAAAATGGCTAATATCGGTCCCCGGGCTTATCGGGGCCTGCCTATCAAGTCAATGGGGTGGGTGCATGTAAAATTAGGATTTTTTCCCCAAAATATAAAAAGCGGAACACGGACTGTACCCCAAAATAGGGAAAAACCCCTATCAGCTCTAGCCAAAAGGGCTAATATCGGTCCCCGGGCTTATCGGGGCCTGCCTATCAAGTCAATGGGGCCGGTGCATGTAAAATTAGGATTTTTTTCCGAAACTATAAAAAGCGGAACACGGACTTTACCCCTACAATAGGGGTCTGTATTATACAATATAAGGGAAAATGCCTGTATAGGGTATGGGGATGGTCAGTTTTTTTCGTGGGCTTTACTATGGCTTGTGGGGTCTCGTTTTTCTCGTCTCGCCAAGAAAATGACAATGGGAAGGGTCCCGGAGCGAATTGGTGGAATTTTTGGGAAAAGTCACCGAGGTCTGTATATAGGCTCATACTGGCTAGTATATAGGCTCATACTGGCTAGTATAACTCTTGGTGCCCTTTTACTGGCTAGTATAACTCTTGGTGCCCAGATCTCAGACATTCCCTATTCCGGGATTTATCCATCGATGTTCCGAACTCTATGTATCATATCCAAAAGGTATTCACTAAACTTCTACAATGTGACACATTTAAGACCACCAAACTCTTCGCAAAATTTATTTCTGAGAGTTTTAACAGGAGAAGTCCTTCCAGGTAATAGCACTGGCTGTTAGTATCTTGTTACTCATGTTTTCACTTTGTATTACTATTTCTTGTAGTACACTGAACTATTGTGTGTTTGATATGGTTTCACGGCCATAACCAATGTGAATTGTGTTAGTGCCAATAAAGAATTGAATTGAATTGAATTGAATACTGGCTATATGGGGGGAGGGGTGGTCAATTTTTTTTTGTGGGTGTTACTATGGGTTGTGGGGTCTCGTTTTTCTCGTCTCGCCGAGAAAAACACAATGGGAAGGGTCCCGGAGCGAATCGGTGAAATTTTTGGGAAAAGTCACCGAGGCCTGTATATAGGCTCATACTGGCTATATGGGGGCGAGGGGTGGTCAATTTTTTTTGTGGGTGTTACTATGGGTTGTGGGGTCTCGTTTTTCTCGTCTCGCCGAGAAAAACACAATGGGAGGGGTCCCGGAGCGAATCGGTGAAATTTTTGGGAAAAGTCACCGAGGTCTGTATATAGCCCCATGTAGTCCTATACTGGCTATATGGGGGTATAGGTTCAACCTGGGAAATTCACACACGTTCATTGTGATATGGGTTGTTTGGATTTGTTTTTCACGTCTCGTCATTTAGAACACGATGGGAAGGGTCTCGGAGCGCAACGGTGAAATTTTTGGAAAAGTACCATATAGCCCATATAGTCCCATACTGGCTATATGGGGGTATAGGTTCAACCTGGAAAATTCACACACGTTCATTGTGATATGGGTTGTTTGGATTTGTTTTTCACGTCTCGTCATTTAGAACACGATGGGAAGGGTCTCGGAGCGCAACGGTGAAATTTTTGGAAAAGTACCATATAGCCCATATAGTCCCATACTGGCTATATGGGGGTATAGGTTCAACCTGGGAAATTCACACACGTTCATTGTGATATGGGTTGTTGGATTTGTTTTTCACGTCTCGTCATTTAGAACACGATGGGAAGGGTTTCGAAGCGAAACGGTCAAATTTTTGGAAAAGTACCGGGTAGGTCTGTATATAGGCTCATATAGCTCCATACTATATATATATATGGGGGTATAGGTTCAACCTGGGAAATTCACATACGTTCATTGTGAAATGGGTTGTTTGGATTTGTTTTTCACGTCTCGTCATTTAGAACACGATGGGAAGGGTTTCGAAACGAAACGGTGAAATTTTTGGAAAAAGTTCACCGAGGCCTGGGTAAGCCCATAGGCCTATACTGCATGGCTATGGGGGTATAGGCCCATACTGGGTTGACGTTTTGGGGTCTAGGTGAGCCCCTAATGATCCTATGGTGTCGTATGGGGTCTTGTTTTGAAGCTCTCGCGGAGGAGCATCCGAATGCACTAATTGTTCGTCCGTTTTCAATATTTTGCGCATGCGCAGTTTGGCCGTAGTATAGAAAGCAGGCATTTTGGGGGGTACGTGGGGTGTGTTTGGGGTAGAGATGGACCGCTATGGGTCTGAATGGGTCGTGGGAGGTATCAAAGTGAAGCTTGTGGGAGGTAGAGTCAGAATGGTGTGTTTTTAAGTGCAAGTCTCGTCAATCTGCGCATGCGCAGTTGGTTGTAGTAAGTAAAGTTGCCATTTTGGGGCAGTACAAGAAGGTATTTGGGGTAGAGATGGGCCATCCTTGGTCCGAATGCGTCCTGGGAGGTGTCATTTTGTAGCTCTCGGGGTGTAGACCCCGATTTGGGGGCTTCCCACGTCACCTGTGACGTCATCGGTGACGTCATCAGTACGAGTAGTAGCGAAAGTGGGCATTTTAGGGTACTGAAGGATAATATTTGGGGTAGAGAGGGACCATCCTTGGTCCGAATGCGTCGTGGGAGGTGTCATCTTGTAGCTCTCGCGGGCACATCCCGATTTGAGGGATGTTCACGTCATCTGTGACGTCATTGGTGACGTCATCAATACGAGTAGTAGCGAAAGTGGACATTTTGGGGCAGTGAAGGATGGTATTTGGTGTAGAGATGGACCATCCTTGGTCCGAATGCGTCGTGGGAGGTGTCATGTTGTAGCTCTCGGAGTGTACACCCCGATTTGAGGCATGTCCGCAGCATCTGTGACGTCATTGATGACGTCATCAGTACGAGTAGTAGCGAAAGCGGGTATTTAGGGGCAGTGAAGGAAGGTATTTGGTGTAGAGATGGACCATCCTTGATCCGAATGCGTCGTGTGAGGTGTCATCTTGTAGCAACGCCCGCCAACACCAAGCTCAATGCTTCAACGCCCTGGTGAAATAGCTCAGAAGCTCTGATTTTCTAGATGTTCCATGGAATTGTCACTCATTCTTCGAAATGCAGTGACGTCCGTCGTTACGCCTTAACAGACCGGAGAGAGTACAACAACAACAACAAGGATGAGACATGAGAGAACAACAACAACAAGAAGTTTTTTCATATAGTTTATTCTCCCCAATGTTACATCATACCCACGCTGGGGGAGCCGCGTTGGGTATATTTACAATTCAAGAAGACTCTTGTCCAATCAGAGGCCACCATTTGCATCTGTCATATTCGTTCCTGTCCGTTAGATGTATTCTTGTCCAATCAGAAGTCTCCATTTCAGAAAGTTCCATCTTCGGTCATGTTCGCTTTGAACCGTTTATTCTAATCATCGTCGGGCAGCCCAGGATACCGTTGTGGCAGCATATCCTCAGATTGTTTGTGCATTCTGAGTATCTATCAGTGCATGGGTGAATACATTCACCCGATGGGAAGATTCCGTAATTTGGTCGCGAAGAACGTAACATTGGTCACCCTCTCCACTGTCCACTTGGTGTTGGGGCGTTGTTGTTGGGCCCATTCCAAGGGATCCACGGTGTCCAGTTTCTCCAGCATCGCCTCTAGCGACGCCCGGTTAATGATGGTAAACGGTTGGTCAAATACCCGGATGTTACTGCTCGGGTAAAAATATCGGACTTGATCTGTAGCACATAACCAAACGCCAGATTCAACTTGAAGGCCGTAGTTTGATCGTTGAAGATGGCTTCCACGTAGTTGCGTAGACGGGTGAGGTGAGTCAGTCGGAAATTGTAGATATCTTGAATAGGGCGATGACGGTGGAAACAGTGCCGTATCATGGGCCAATGGCGCTGATAGATGTCACTCACTGGATGGGCGTCCTGTAAGAGATCGCTGGGAACATCCACCGCATCTTCCAGAAAATGTTCGTTGTTGTCAGGCGTATGACTGGGAACAGTAATGCTAGGGACCGGCTGGATATCTAGGCTCTTCTGAACTGTGGGTATAGACGGGCTCTCCGTGATCGCATCACCAGTGGCATTCGTCTCCCCGGGCTCATCTTCACTAGGTCTGACCCTCACGGGTGTCTCTTTAGTGGAAAGTTGTCGCTCATACCGTGGTGATGGACTATGAATCAAACGTTGGTGCTGTCTTAACTGACTGGGTCGTTTGAAGAGTTGACCACAACCGTTACATTGTTCCGTCGCACCCTCGTGGAATGAGCGTTCGTGGCGCAGTAAATGATCCTCCCGATTGAGTGACCATCTGCACAGGTTGTACAAGTATACCGAGCATCGTTGTGGGTGGAGGCCTCGTGGCGTCGTAAATTATCTAGACGAGTAAACAGCTTCTGGCAAGTTGTGCAAGAGAACATATCGGCTGTGGATCTGGAAATGATGAATGCCGTAAAAATTCCCACTTTTATGCGTTTTTCCGTGACATTCGTGTGTTTTCGGCAACCTCCGTGTCTCTTCGGTCACCTCCGTGTCTTTTCGGTGACGTCCGTGACTCTTCGGGCACCTCCGTGTCTCTTCGGTAACCTCCGTGACATCTTCGGTCATCTCCGTGTCTCTTCGGTCACCTCCGTACCGTCAACGATCAGCATGTAGACATATAGAGTATGTACGGCATGTTATGGTATTCATCAGTGCATGAGTGACGCATTCAGCCGATTGGGGTGGTCGGTCAGCTTGGTAACGGAAAACGTAACATTGGTCACCCTCTCTACGACCCATTGTGTGTTGGGGCGTTGTTGTTGGGCCCATTCCAAGGGATCCACGGTGTCCAGTTTCTCCAGCATCGTCTCTAGCGACGCCCGGTTAATGATGGTAAACGGTTGGTCAAATACCCGGATGTTACTGCTCGGGTAAAAATATCGTGCTTGGTCTGTGTCCTTATGCTGTAGCACATAACCAAACGCCAGATTCAACTTGAAGGCCGTAGTTTGATCGTTGAAGATGGCTTCCACGTAGCTGCGTAGACGGGCGAGGTCGGTCACTCGGAAATTGTAGATATCTTGAATAGGGCGATGACGGTAGAAACAGTGCCGGATCATGGGCCAATGGCGCCGATAGATGTCACTCATTGGATGGTCTTCGTGTAACAGATCGCTAGGAACATTTATGGGTTCGTCCACGAAGTGTACTTTGCCCTCCACGTCGTACAAAATCTGGCCCAAGGTCTTGTCGTCGGAATTTGACTGTTGAATTAGGGCGACATCATGATCGGCCCTCGTGCGATGGGTGGGAGTTCTCCCTGTCTCGATATTGGTGCCTCCAGGCTCTTCTACCTGCAAACGTGGCTGCGGAACAGGGTGTCGTGTGCGTTGGTGTCGCAGCAACTGACTGGTCAGTTTGAAAAGCCGACCACATTCTTCGCATCGACGCTTGGGTACTTCATGGCGTGCACGTGTGTGGCGCTGTAAATGATCCGGGCGCTGAAACGACAGTGTACATATCGTACAGCTATACCGGGCGGTTCCTTCGTGCTTGGTAGCCTCATGGCGGCGCAAGTCGTGCAGACGAGTGAATGATTTCGAGCACGTAGTACAAGTGAACATCTTGGTGGTTGACAGAGTGTCTGATGAAACGGCCAGGCCGCTTCCCTTTTATAGCACGCTAGCTGGCATCATGTTCGGGCACCTCCGTGTCTCTTCGGTGATCTCCGTGACATCTTCGGTGACCTCCGTGTCTCTTCGGGCACCTCCGTGACATCTTCGGTGACCTCCGTGACATCTTCGGGCACCTCCGTGTCTCTTCGGCCACCTCCGGGTCTTTTCAGGAAATGACCGAAGGGACTCGGAAGTGAACGACATTGTGGGAAAAACCCCACAGACAGGCCAGTACATGTGCTATCATGTTCACACTCCGTCACCGAAAAGACACGGACTGAAGATGGCGGACCTCGCCCGGTGGTGGTGGTGGTGGGAGCTCCCGTGTGGCAGAGCTCTTGGATCGGAGCTCTTGGAGCTCAAAGCGTGTGGAGCTCAGAGCTCGGAAGTGACATTTGCATATGACCTCTGTGAGGTCACTTCCGCTTCCGTTCACGTGACTGGAACTGACCTTTGACCCCGGCACGCAATTTTATCCGGTATTGTTAGCGCGCGCCGGGGTCAAAGGTCAGTTCCGGTCACGTGAACGGAAGCGGAAGTGACCTAGCTCACAGAGGTCATGTGCAAATGTCACTTCCGAGCTCTGAGCTCCACACGCTTTGAGCTCCAAGAGCTCCGATCCAAGAGCTCTGCCACACGGGAGCTCCCACCACCACCACCGGGCGAGGTCCGCCATCTTCAGTCCGTGTCTTTTCGGTGAAGGAGTGTGAACATGATAGCACATGTACTGACCTGTCTGTGGTGTTTTTCCCACAATGTCGTTCACTTCCGAGTCTCTTCGGTCACTTCCCGAAAAGACACGGAGGTGGCCGAAGAGACACGGAGGTGCCCGAAGATGTCACGGAGGTCACCGAAGATGTCACGGAGGTGCCCGAAGAGACACGGAGGTCACCGAAGATGTCACGGAGATCACCGAAGAGACACGGAGGTGCCCGAACATGATACCAGCTAGCGTGCTATAAAAGGGAAGCGGCCTGGCCGTTTCATCAGACACTCTGTCAACCACCAAGATGTTCACTTGTACTACGTGCTCGAAATCATTCACTCGTCTGCACGACTTGCGCCGCCATGAGGCTACCAAGCACGAAGGAACCGCCCGGTATAACTGTACGATATGTACACTGTCGTTTCAGCGCCCGGATCATTTACAGCGCCACACACGTGCACGCCATGAAGTACACAAGCGTCCATGCGAAGAATGTGGTCGGCTTTTCAAACTGACCAGTCAGTTGCTGCGACACCAACGCACACGACACCCTGTTCCGCAGCCACGTTTGCAGGTAGAAGAGCCCGTAGGCATCAATATCGAAACAGGGGAAACTCCCACCCATCGCACGAGGGCCGATGATGATGTCGCCCTAATTTAACAGTCAAATTCCGACGACAAGACCTTGGGCCAGATTTTGTACGACGTGGAGGGCAAAGTACACTTCGTGGACGAACCCATAAATGTTCCCAGCGATCTGTTACACGAAGACCATCCAGTGAGTGACATCTATCGGCGCCATTGGCCCATGATCCGGCACTGTTTCTGCCGTCATCGCCCTATTCAAGATATCTACAATTTCCGACTGACCGACCTCGCCCGTCTACGCAGCTACGTGGAAGCCATCTTCAACGATCAAACTACGGCCTTCAAGTTGAATCTGGCGTTTGGTTATGTGCTGCAGCATAAGGACACAGACCAAGCCCGATATTTTTACCCGAGCAGTAACGTCCGGGTATTTGACCAACCGTTTACCATCATTAACCGGGCGTCGCTAGAGGCGATGCTGGAGAAACTGGACACCGTGGATCCCTTGGAATGGGCCCAACAGCAACGCCCCAACACCAAGTGGACAGTGGAGAGTGTGACCAATGTTACGTTCTTCGTGACCAAACTACGGAATATTCCCATCGGGTGAATGTATTCACCCATGCACTGATAGATACTCAGAATGCACAAACAACTATCTGAGGATATGTTGCCTCAACGGTATCCTGGGCTGCCCAACGATGATTAGAATAAACGGTTCAAAGTGAACATGGCCGAAGATGGAACTTTCTGAAATGGAGACTTCTGATTGGACAAGAATACATCTAACGGACAGGAACGAATATGACAGATGCAAATGGTGGCCTCTGATTGGACAAGAGTCTTCTTGAATTGTAAATATACCCAACGCGGCTCCCCCAGCGTGGGTATGATGTAACATTGGGGAGAATAAACTATATGAAAAAACTTCTTGTTGTTGTTGTTCTCTCATGTCTCATCCTTGTTGTTGTTGTTGTACTGTCTCCGGTCTGTTAAGGCGTAACGACGGACGTCACTGCATTTCGAAGAATGAGTGACAATTCCATGGAATATCTAGAAAATCAGAGCTTCTGAGCTATTTCACCAGGGCGTTGAAGCATTGAGCTTGGTGTTGGCGGGCGTTGCTACAAGATGACACCTCACACGACGCATTCGGACCAAGGATGGTCCATCTCTACACCAAATACCTTCCTTCACTGCCCCAAAATACCCGCTTTCGCTACTACTCGTACTGATGACGTCACCGATGACGTCACAGATGCTGCGGACATGCCTCAAATCGGGGTGTACACCCCGAGAGCTACAACATGACACCTCCCACGACGCATTCGGACCAAGGATGGTCCCGCTCTACCCCAAATATTATCCTTCAGTGCCCTAAAATGTCCACTTTCGCTACTACTCGTACTGATGACGTCACCGATGACGTCACAGGTGACGTGGGCAGCCCCCAAATCGGGGTCTACACCCCGAGAGCTACAAAATGACACCTCCCAGGACGCATTCGGACCAAGGATGGTCCATCTCGACACCAAATACTTCCTGCACTGCCCCAAAATGGCCACTTTACTTACTACAACCAACTGCGCATGCGCAGATTGACGCGACTTGCATTTAAAAACACGCCATTCTGACTCTACCCCACACAAGCTTCACTTTGACACCTTCCACGACTCATTCGGACCCATAGCGGTCCATCTCTACCCCAAACACACACCCACATACCACCCAAAAGGCCTGCTTTCTATACTACGGCCAGACTGCGCATGCGCAAAATATTGAAAACGGACGAACCAGTAGTGCAGTCGGATGCTCCTCCACGAGAGCTTCAAAATAAGACCTCATACGACATCATAGGATCATTAGGGGCTCACCTAGACCCCAAAACGTCCACCCCGTATGGGCCTAAACCCCCATAGCCATGCAGTATAGGCCTATGGGCCTACCCAGGCCTCGGTGAACTTTTTCCCAAAATTTCACCGTTTCGCTCCGGGACCCTTCCCATCGTGTTCTAAATGACGAGACGTGAAAAACAAATCCAAACAACCCATTTCACAATGAACGTGTGTGAATTTCCCAGGTTGAACCTATACCCCCCATGGCCAGCCTATGGGCCTATATGCAGACCTCGGTGACTTTTTCCAAAAATTTCACCGATTCGCTCCGGGACCCCTCCCATCGTGTTTTTCTTGGTGAGACGAGAAAAACGAGACCCCACAAGCCATAGTAACACCCACAAAAAAATTGACCACCCCTCCCCCCCATATAGCCAGTATGAGCCTATATACAGACCTCGGTGACTTTTCCCAAAATTTCACCGATTCGCTCCGGGACCCTTCCCATTGTCATTTTCTTGGCGAAACGAGAAAAACGAGACCCCACAAGCCATAGTAAAGCCCACGAAAAAAATTGACCATCCCCATACAGGCATTTTCCCTTATATTATATAATACAGACCCCTATTGTAGGGGTAAAGTTCGTGTTCCGCTTTTTATAGTTTCGGGAAAAAATCCTAATTTTACATGCACCCACCCCATTGACTTGATAGGCAGGCCCCGATAAGCCCGGGGACCGATATTAGCCCTTTTGGCTAGGGTTGATAGGGGTTTTCCCCTATTTTAGGGGTAAAGTCCGTGTTCCGCTTTTTATAGTTTCGGGAAAAAATCCTAATTTTACATGCACCCACCCCATTGACTTGATAGGCAGGCCCCGATAAGCCCGGGGATCGATATTAGCCCTTTTGGCTAGAGTTGATAGGTGTTTTCCCCTATTTTAGGGGCAAAGTCCGTATTCCGCTTTTTTATAGTTTCGGAAAAAAATCCTAATTTTAGATGCACCCACCCCATTGACTGGATAGGCAGGCCCCGATAAACCCGGGGACCGATATTAGCCCTTTTGGCTAGAGTTGATAGGGGTTTTCCCCTATTTTTGGGGTAAAGTTCGTGTTCCGCTTTTTATAGTTTCGGGGAAAAATCCTAATTTTACATGCACCCACCCCATTGACTTGATAGGCAGGTCCCAATGAGCCCGGGGGCCGATATTAGCCCTTTTGGCTAGGGTTGATAGGTGTTTTCCCCTAGTTTAGGGGTAACGTCCGTGTTCCGCTTTTTATAGTTTCGGGAAAAAATCCTAATTTTACATACACCCACCCATGACTGGATGCCCCTTCACGAATGCTTCACTTTGATACCTCACTCGACCCAATCGGACCATGCAGCGTATTTGAAGTCTGGGGACTACTTTTTCTCCGCGGAAGCTTTTTCCAGCGACCGCATCACCACCAGACCGCATCACCGCGGAAGAATACATGCCCAGGGGCCCTTTGCCGGAACTATAGTGACCTTGAGCTGGTGGCGCCCCCTGGCGGAACTCCCTCCCCTGGCGGAACTCTTGGGGAGATGACGGGGAGTTCCCTATACCTTTAACCTGGAAAAAAGGGAACCAAGAGTTACCTCCCTGGAAAAGGGGACCCTTCCCGTGTTTTACCTACTACTTATGTAACTTTTATGCCGTCAGGTGACGACTGTTAAGTGACAGTAGTATAGAGGAGAGCGAAGTGGGTTTGAAGTGCACACTTCCGGCTGCGCACTTCTCGTTGGGCGTGCGTATAATATAAAACTCCATTTCTGGGAAAACGACGATGTGGGGTGACCAGCTGCGAGAACAACATCAAACTGATGCGAATAATACCCCGTGAAATGTGCAATAAACAGTATTAGTGTGGTATGAGATGTCATAAAAACAGCTCCCGTATGACTTTTGTGCCAAAATAGATTTTTTTTTGTTTTGTCGGATTGATTTGGGGTCAAACTATGGGGAAATGATGGGGTTCAAATTTTCCGAGCCCTAGGCCCCCTTTTGGGGGTCCGTTCCACTCTGTGACCCATCAGGACCCATCTATCACTAGCTCCGCTAATAGTAAACCGATTTTCACAATTTTGGAGTCGATTTGGGGGTTTTCAATGACGCTGAGTCTATATATAACACTTTATGATACTAATACAAAGCGTTATATACTACCTTTGATATTTATATTTAGGAGGGGGGCGCTTTCCATCCAAGAAACACCCTCCCGTAACGTTTTATTCCCTATCTAGTCCAATAATATACCCATTTGTCCTGTCTTAAAGCAATTAAGACATCAACTTGGGCGCCTCATCACCTTCTCAGTCTGTGCCAATTCCAAGTACATCTGATGTAGCTATACCATCTTTACCAATCTTTCGAGAAGGTGATAAAGAGACGGGATCGAGTCTTCAAGAGGCTCAAGGAGGCAAAATTAAAACTAAAACTATCAAACTGTATTCTCTTCCAAAGATCAACAAAATATCTAGGACACGTAGTATGTCAAGAGGGTATTCAGACAGACCCTGAAAACTTGTCAGCAGTACAAGAATGGTCTGAACCATTGAATGCTGAACAAGTTAGGAGCTTCCTGTGATTATGCTCATATTACGTCAGCGGGTTCGCGGCAAGGGCACGACCTCTTCATAAGCTTACAGAAAAAGGGGCTAAATTCAGCTAGAATGGCGAGTGTGGTAAGTCATTCAAGGAGCTAAAGGAAACCTTATTGACCCCTCCCCCCCCCCATACTGGCATACCCACCCCCAAACAGGTTTTAATTTTGGACACTGGCGGCCGGTGAGCAGGCGGCCGTGTTGTCCCAGGAACAGAGTGGCACAGAGCGAGTCATAGCTTACATGAGCCGCGTCTTAAATAAGCACTAGCGGGTATACTGTGGCACCTACTTGCAGTTGTTGCACACAAGCACTTCCATCCAAATCTTTATGGACAGAACATCCTCTTGAGAACTGATAATGCCGCTATGAGTTGGATAAGTTGGTCAAACTGTCAGTTGGTTGGAGATATTAGGGACATACAATTCAAAGGTAGCACATCGGGCTGGACCCAGTCATGCAATGCGGATGCATTGTGATGAAGACGATGTTCGGCATCGGCAGATATTCAGTTTCAAACTGATGACGAACACAATGTAGATATTGCAGGGCAATCTATGGCAGTAAGCAGATGTGAGACAGCAGTAACGGAGGGACCTAAACAAAGCATGGTATTACTGGAAGGTTGGACACCCAGTGAAGTAAAGCTGAGGCAAATAGAGGATGGACACACTGGTCACATCTCACTTATCTTCGAGAAAGGGAATGACTAACCCGTACGGTCCACAATTTTGCATGTCTTCTTTCTTCAAGACCCTTTGGCGCCAATGAGACAGATTGAAGATGATTGGGGCATGTTACATCGATCGTGGGTTGACAGTTCTAGAAAGACGGTGTATCCGCTGATAGTGCCACTAGCATATAGGAATGATGTGCTCATGTATTATCATGATATCCCATCTGCTGGACACCTTGGAGTTGACCTGCTATCAAGCGTGACAGAGGAATACTGTCTGCTGTGTGACGGAAAACACCTAAGAATGCAAGACCAACAATATCTTGTTGGAGAGCCAATGGAGAGGGCTGTAGTTGACATTCTAGGCCCCCTACCTCTTACGTGCAGTGGTAGTATGTAGCTCCTAGTAATTACAGATTGCTTCACCAAATGGATGGAGGCAGTCCCTTTGCCTAACTAGGAATCATTTACGGTTGCTAAGGCATTATCAGACAACTTTATATGCAGATTTGAAACACCATTACCGGTCCATTCAGACCAGGGGACAAACTTTTGAACTTCTCCATATTCTCAAGACAGGAACCTCTTCCATGCGATCTCAATCAAATGAGACTGTCGAGAGATTCAACAAAACAGCGGCAACTATGTTGACAGTGTATTGTGGAAAGCAATAACACAAATGAGACGAGTTCCTTCCCCCGGTGATGGCATACAGGGCCTCTAGATATCCAAGCACAAATAATTATCTAATCATGATAGTATTCGGCAAGGCGGTTGTTATTCCTCTTCAGGCACTCATCCAGTCACTCTAGTGGGAGGAACTGGAGAGAGACTGTATAGCATGGAGCTAAGAAAGAACAGGATGACTCATGAGGTTGCTCATGTCGTCCTCAAGCAGAAAGTGGAGTATCAGAAACGCCATTCCGCCATTATGATATGTCTAAAGAGAGGACACTGAAGGCTGGACATACAGTTTGGCTGTATAGCCCGGTGAGAAAACGCGGGGTTTGTTATAAAAATTACATCGCAGTGGAAGAGTCCTTTCTTCGTTATTGTTAGAAGGATAGATGACCTAACATACATGGTGAAGAGTTCACCTAGGCAACAGCCAAGAGTTGCATGGAGCAAGCGTCAAAGAATCAGAAAATTAGAATAATGGTATAGAATCGGCCATGGAAACTCGTGGGACAGTTTGACAGATTCACTCACGCTATTTAAGTGATCGCTAAGCTGTTTCATGTCGAGTTTACCTAAGGCCAATCGCTCGTCACAACAATGAATAAGATCTTCAACAATCATATCAGGATTGTTAACCAGTCTCCTGTTGAAGGTGACACCCTCATTGCAGATTATGCATACACTGTTCTCATGCAGACATGACTACTGGATGATGGAGACCTTTCACAATAATCAATATTACCCAATTAAACGCAACATTAAGAGGGTGTTGGAAAACGATGCTGGCGTACTGACAAGAAGTAATATGATTGCACAGACTAATACACTGACTGCATATTTCTAAAAACATCAAAAGAACCAAAAGTGAAGCATGTGATGATTTGTATTCCAGCCACGCTTTTATTGTGGACATTGTATGATATAACCACACGGCCCCTAGCACCGGCTTGAGCGGTATTAGCTACAAATATATCAGAGCGAGGATATAATAGCCCTCTCAAGTCATCTGAAACAAACCCCAAAAAGCATTAGCATTATAAAAATGGCTTCTCAATTGCCTTTGTTACGCGAAAGAATGGTCTCGGTGGTGTTCCCGTGTCTGAAAATCTTAACTGTAAGTCCAGGATTATGACTTCGGGTTACTTCTTAAGTGCCCTTATGTCAAGAAAGAACTGGCCCATCACAATGGAGAGGACATCAATCATCTCCCCGTATTTTAAATTCCTTGAAAAGAGAACTTTATCTCTAGATTTGTCACTTTCACATAAATGCCCTTGACGTCAACGCCAATCGTAACCGAAAGTTGCTAGTAGTACATTAAGGCTAACTTCGTACCCATTTGCACAAATTGAGGCCCTTGACCCCTGCGCACCATTATTGTGCGCATGCGCAAGGGTCAAAGGTCACTTCTGGTCACGTGACCGGACTCAGAGGTCAAGAGACCTCAATTGCGCAAATGGGTACGAATTTAGCCTTACTATACTACTGCTGCTGATAACAACTTCCGCTCTCTTCGAAAGTGCTATAAAAGGACTCGGTTTCATTGAAAGCCCCTAAAACCACACCAAGATTGTGAAAAACAGTTCAATATTAACGGACTTAGGTGTAGGGGGGTCCTGTGGGGTCACGGAATGGAACGGGCCCCAGAAGGGGGTCTAGGGGTCGGAAAATTTGAACCCCATCATTTTTCAATAGTTCGACCCCAAATCAATCCGATAAAGCGAAAAAATCAGTTTTGGCACGAAAGTCCTACGGGATTACATCTCGTACCACACTATATATATATCATGTACCATGTTATTATAGGAGTCTATGATATATTTTAATGCGTTGGATTACTAAGTTTGTGAATTGAGTACTTAGAATTTTGTTTGATCGTCCCTATATAGCTGAAATATAGCTGAACGCGACATTAAACCTTAATTCTCTCTCTCTCCCCCTATGATCAGTGGGATTCCAGTATCGAGCTTTTCGTGTCCGGCGGCATCAATGTTGCTCCCCAATGCATGCTTCGCGGAGCATGAAATGCATAGCTTTTCAGTGTTGTTGGGAAATCCCCATATGATATCGATCATGGTGCTATCTATATTCTATGTACTCTAAGAAAACAACTCTGACGTGGCACAGTCAGAACTATGCACATAACAAGCGTCAGATCCGACCTTCAATACTCAACCGTCGTCCATAAAAGATTTTTCTCGTCAATAATTGAAATACCTATTTCGTATGACAGCACCAATTCCAAATGAATATGGAATAAAGATGTGAAAAGGAATAGGACCCTACCCTTGTGGTTTCCGGGTGTGAAAATGAATAGGAACCAAACGTCGTGATATGACTGAAATAGTGTTGAAAGCGACGTTAAATGATATTCACACACTCACTCGCTCCTGGAATAAAGTGTTTCCTACAAAAGGGAAGTGGCAACAGTTTTCAGTTTTGCCAACAAGACCCGATATTCATTATATAAAATCCTAATCACTGACCATTATTCTTTATCCAAACGAATCTTCATTTTTCAGAGTATGCATCTCTGACACGCTTTGATTTTGGCTGTTCATTTGAAGGTCATGGAGATATAAAACACATGATATTCAAAAAGCCCCATGTTAATCGGAATTAGACACAAGTTACGAAACGTAGCGGCAGAGATCTTGCACGCTACGATCGTATTTTGTCGTCAGTGCTGACGATATATTTAGAGCATTTCCACAAAGAGGATGCTCGTATGTTTTCAGGAGAAACGACTCCGCCGCGACTTGAAACGGGAATATATCTGAAACTGTTAAAAGATTTGCGGCTCAGACTTTCTGTGCTATTTCCTTAGCCCTGGGAAATTTGTCTGGTTATGTTTTCATAGCCGCTGTTCACCACTAGGTGGCGCTGTAGTCGGAGCATAAATAAACATTTCTATCACGATTTCGTCTGAACGGCTTGTTTGCTATTTGTGAAATTTGATTATAATGATCTTAAGGGATAAACAAAAGTGTAGCTAAATAATATATAGCCCTCTAGCTAACAAAAGTGCTGATAAGGTTTTGTAGTTGCTGGCTTAACTATAAAGGCACGTTTTTGGCCTCCTCAAAAAAGACGTTTTCCGTGAAATGGATATTGCCCAATTTGATCGGTGAAAATTTGTATATTTGTTCTTTTTTAGGTTGCCTAACATAAATATAACATGGCTGACAACAGAAATCACCTCCGTTGCAAACCATATGACCTTTTTGATCAAAGATTACAATTCTCTGACCGCCGCGACTTTAAACGTGAATATCTCTGAAACCGTTAAAGATTTTTGGGTCAAACTTTGTGTGCTATCACCTTAGGCCTGGGAAATTTGTCTGGTTGTGCTTTGATAGCCACTGTTCACCACAAGGTGGCACTGTAGTCCGAGCATAAGTAAACATTTCTAACACGATTTCGTCTGAACGGCTGTCGTTTATTTCTATGAAATTTGATTATAATGTTTTTTTAGGTCAGTCGAATTGCAAAAAAGGCAAGTTTTTTTGCGTCTAATAAAATAGATGTTTTCGTGAAATAAAATTGACAAATTCTATCGATGCATTTTTTAAAATTTGTTCTATTCTAGGTTGCCAAGCATAAATATTACATTGCTGACATGGTAAGTCACTTTCGGTTCAAAGCAAGTAAACATTTAAACGAAAAATTCGAATTATTTGACTTAACATCAAAACATTCATTAACAATATTATGATTAATGTGCCTTGGGCTTTGGATTTTGCCTGATTGTTATTCATGGAATTTGTTCATCACTAGGCGCTATAGACATCAACACAGGTAAACCTGTGTAATATGGTGTCTTCTAAATGACTTGCTTGATTTTCATGAAATTTGGGGAAAATGATATTGCCGAATAGCAAAGGACTGAATGGCTTTTGGGTGGTGTTAGCCTGATCTTGAAGGTACATTTTTGCTTCTCAAAATAAGATTTCTCTTGCAAACTTAGAATTGACTTTTTTTAATCAGGGAGAAGTAATTAATGACGTATTGCTGAACACGAATGTAGCATTCCCAATGTGATCATTCACATCTCTTGAAAATCCAAATGGCCAATGATATAAACAATTGAAATCTCTGACATAATTCCAATATCTGTATAACCATTGAAGTGTTATGTGTTAAGCTCTATGTCCTCTACATTCGCCAGATCTAAGGATTATGCCTCGTCGTGTACTTTCCTGGCATTTATTCGTCATCAGGTGACACTATAGACATGAAGGTAGACAAAAGTTAAAAGCTTCTCTTGAATTTTATTATAGTGATTCTTGTAGAACAGACAAATTGTAAGATAGACAAAGGTTTGAATGGATATTTGTGCGGTGAGCAGGTACATGTAGCAATGGGTGGTATTGGCAACTAAATATATTAATCAGCCTCTGTCTATACACCTAACTAAATTGCGGCCAGAGAAAATATGCTGCTATCAGTATGTGGTGATACTCTACCGGAAATTGCAATTTGGTCAATTTGAATGAAACTAACACTGATAAACTCTTTTACCACACCGGTCTACATAATGTATGCCTGTGTATTGGCCATGCAAGTCATGATATAGTTGAGTTATTACATAATGCACTTTACACAAGGGGACTAGTTGTGTCTACAAATTACAGTTCATTTCTATAATCAGTGTCACTTCTCTCTCTAATATTGTAATTGAATCCAGTTCATTGATATCCCATTTAATTTTCTTCAGTCTCCAGTAGCTGTGTAGTCCTGTGTATGACTACTATCATAAATAGTGGAACATATAACATCAGATATTGGTTCAACCACGGTCCTTGTTTTAATATTTTTTTGTGATAAAAACTCAAAATTTCGCATACCCAAAATTGTGTATCCCATTCTTAGTAGGGTTTTTTTTTCTATGTATGCGATCTGCCATTGATCTAGAATTGTATGCTTAGGATATGCAGTGTTAAGTATTAACAGGCATAAACAGGCATGGTGGAAAATTGGGGGGGGGGCTGTTGACCCAGCACTTCAGGTGAGGGTCCAGGGGTCGCTGGGGTTCTAGGCCATTGGAGATGGATTATGGCCACTTTTTGATGGATAAATCATCAATCAGTTACCGCTCATATTAGGTTAGGGAATATACATGTAGCATTGCTGTCTGTCTGAGGTAAGAAAGTAGGTTTTTGAAGTGGATCTTGTACTGTTCTGAAAGAGCTATTTGATATTTTTTATATCTAAATTTAGTCAAATGGTGTTGTGGTCTGATGCATTTTCCAAACTCATTTTCTTCCTCTACTGTATTGGGCCCAAGGATTTCTGTCTCACTGCCACTCTCTCCTCTCAGTCAAAGTGGTTTTCACCCATTGGTAAAGAAATTCTTTCTTAGAGGCACTACTTCCAGATGATTCCCAACTGCTTGTCCACGCGGGATATGTGCCCCACTCTGTCTCCCATCCTAAAACATTACAATGCCTAAAAGAGGATGTGCCCAAATTGAGGAGATCCAAAGCCCTGTGCGTACATGTACCAAATTATGTTTTACACATGTGTTCGGGGGAAATGCTTTTCTTCGTGTTTATCACGAGCTTTCATTATAACAGAGTTTCAGAAACTTTCAATGGAGGCGTTTGGTGGTATAACAATAATATTCTGTGACATTGATTAAAATCGTCACAGTCTGCACATGATTTGGCATATACTGTCAGGAGCTCATATATACTGTTCTGAAAGAGCTATATGGTATGTCCCATTTGAGATTTTTTTCATATCTAAATTTAGCAAAATGGTGTGGTTGTCTGGTGCATTTTCCAAACTCATTTACTTCCCTATTGTATTGGGCCCAAGGATTTCTGTCTCATTCCCACTCTCTCCTCTGAGTTTCACCCATTGATGAAGAAATCTTTTCTCAGAGGCACTACTACCAGATAATTCCCGATTGCTCGTCCCCGGGGGTATGTGCCCCACCCCTCTGCCCCATCCTAAAACATTACCATGCCTAATAGAGGGTGTGCCCGAATAGGGGAGATTTGAAGCCCTGTGCGCACATGTACCAAATTGTGTATTACACATGTATTCGGGGGAAATGCTCTTCTTCATGTTTCACACGAGCTTTCATTATCACAGAGTTTGAGAAACTTCCAATGGAGGAGTTTGGTGGTATAGCAATAATATTCTGTGATATTGATTAAAATCGTCACAGTCTGCACATGATCTAACAAATGCTGCCAGGCGGGATATGTATATACCGTGTGCATATCATTCTGGAATATTGCTATCCAGAAATAGGTAGTAGTTAACTATGTCAAAATTCTAATCGTCTCTCTTGTCGTAGAATCGACGCGAGAGAAAGCCCTGGTCATTCTTGCAAAGGACATAAGGTCCGTGTAACCTTGCACAGTTCAATTTTCATTTTTGCTTTTTTGAAAATTGACAGTCAAATTTCTCATTTTGAGAAACCATAAACGAAAATTAAACCGTGTAAGGGCACACGGACCGTATAGATCCGTCAGCAGTTTTCTGTGTATAGGCGTACTCGTGCGAGAACACATGTCGGTCTGCCAAAGGTGGTGCACAATAAATTTGTACTCGCTACCATACGCTTTTTGTATATGATATTACTGAATTTCAAATAGATATTTTTAATAAGAAATTCAAGCAAATCTATAGCAAAGAAACTTCTCAAAAATGATATCCTTTACGTGCGTTAGAACTGAATATGTAGTATAGATAGTCGAGGAATCACAAGTAGATAATGTCCTTGCCATCTAGTTCTCCCCTAAGACTAAGAGTTTTCAAGTAGCCACATTCATTCGACATACGCATTTCTTGAAATGGTGGCAGCACAATAATTCCACAACAATTTAACTGCCTGCAGGGCCCATCTTAACAACGTGGACAGAAATTTAGTTCCGGAACCAGCTATTAATCTAGCTTTGTATGATGCATTTTGGGAGCTCAGTGCAATTTTGGTATATCGGTACGAGTGGTAGGAAGGAAAATGCCCATTTCCTTGAGAAACTGCTTCCGTTTGTTATCTTCCAAAGTAACTCCAGTTGATGGGTAAGTCGGTGCAGAAGCTAGTGGAATAGCTATATTGAACCCCTTAAGCTCCTTATATTTACATTTCCATATATTATTTGGGGTCTTTTGCTGGAAAAATGACGCATTTTATTTTGGAGGTCTGCAAGAACATCTTACACCATGGTGTCTCTCAGTGTCTATTTCGCTTGGGGAAGGGTATTTCTATCGATGTAGCGGATAGTATCGACAACCCTGTCTTTGACAAGATCCAACCACTCTGCCAGTACTGTAGGCTCTACTTTTTCTCGTTCCGAGTGCGCTAAGGATTTGTTTTGGTCGGCTATGAGGTTGATATTTCTCGGCTCTTCATATTTTGGTTCCTTCATCAGGAATGTTTTGTAGTCCATACTGTACACTATATCAAGGTTACCATTAACAATATGTCTTCATGGTTTATAGATGTATGTCGAGGACTCCGTCACACGTATAATCACTGGACGTGTATTCGTTCCAGTCAAACTCTTTGGTGGCCTTCGAAATACACGACTGTTTCCTGAATTTCAATAATTGGGTACAGCGTTGCGAACATCTGAATCATTAAGAATGATGGGGTGCTTATTATGCCCAGTACTTTATCCAATACAAAATTTCAAGAATAGCACATTATATTTAGATCTATATCTCTACAAAAATGAAGCGGGCCTTCTCTCTCGTCGACTTTATGACAAAAGAGATGATTACAATTTCGACATCGTAAACTATCGCTTTCTGGACAGTAATATTCCAGTGGGACCTGCATATGGCGTATACATTTCTCGCCCTAGTAGCATTTGCTAGATCCTGTGTTAAATGTGACGATTTTAATCAACGTCACAAAACAATGTTGCAGAAACTTATAAAACAGGGCTATTCCACCAAGAGCCTCCACTCAAAGTTTCTCAAATTTGGTGATACATATCGTATGCTGATAGCAAAATACGACCGTACACTGAGACCGTATTCATCATGATGCACTAGACGCTGGAGACCCCTGGTTCTCGGGTATATTCCCATAGGTTTCAGAACGATTCCCCAGAGGAATCACTATGATGCCGGAAATGTTATCTGGAAGTTAGAGACCCCTGGTTCTCGACAAGATACCCCAGGGATTCGTCACGATTCCCCTGATCACCCCACTACGTGGCTGTGAGAGCTTCGGCGCATGCGTGTGATTCTGGTATTACATCAGCCTGTCTGATGTTAAGAGACTACAATGGGTCGTCTTTGTTCAGTAAAATCCACATAAATCTTAAGTTTTTTCATGCCATCGATGTCATATTTCACACTAGTTACATTTATCGTCACCCCAAGAATGGTTTTGCAAAGTTTTTGTTCCAAATGTGATACGGTATCCCTCAAGTTCTTAGATCAACGCGATGATGTACAAGGATGAATCCTCAATGTGAAGGAAAAATTTCTCATTTTCTAAGGATAATATTTGTCAAATTGATCGAAGTCATTATAAGTCAGACTAAGAGAATTCCTATCAATGCTGAGAATAGGAGTGGACAGTAACAAACCATCGGTGTTGTTGTTATTCACATTCATAATTTATTCATAACACCGAGAGAAATGGAGAATGGATTCTCCCTTCCCCCGCGAGAACCCAAGGCATCCAGAGGAGTCCCCTTATGATCCCCCTATGGCATCGTGTTTATTCACTTGCGGTCTCGTGGGAGGTACCGTTGCTGGATTCCCCTTCAAGCATTACTACGATCCCCCTTTTTCTCTCAGTGTAGCGTGCAAGATCTATGGCGTTACGTTTCGTGTCTAATTCCGCTTAACCTGGGGCTAGGGCCGTATGAACCCATGTACTTCAAGATCCTCATGGTGCTCATATGAACAGTCACAATCAAAGCGCGACTGAGATACATCATTCTCTAGATAAAGACTTTACAACGATTATTATGGATTAAGAATACTGATCAGCGATACGGATTTTATATTTTTGGAACATCATGATGTCTTGTCGGCATCATTGAAAACTGTTGATCGCTTCTCTCTTGCAGGAAACTAGCCTATGTTTATGTATACTATGATTGTCTTTTTGTATTTGTTGCTAATACTGTTATATGGATATGGAATAGGTCTTTGGATTATGGACGCTGATATTCTCTAATGGACGAAGGCTGAATTATGAATGACGGACTAGACGCTTGTATTGGGGTGTTCCGATTATTTTCACTGGACGATATAATCGAAAACACGCTAAATTTTGACATATTTTAGTTATGATTGGTATTTTTTATTCGGATGACACAGCTTGACCTCATTGGTCAGCTGATTTAGGGTTCACAGAGGTAGCGCATACAGTACTGTACGCAAAGTTTGTTCTCAACTGGGCGTGTTATTAAACCCTCTAAGTATTTCACAGCAATATGATCGTGAAGGGTTGAGTTGACGTGAGTGAAAGCCCTGAATATTCTCGTAAATAGATCGGGCCAGATGTGATGTTCCATCCTGGCTATCAGTAGTTACCTTCAAATAAGGGGGTATATATCCCTTCACACCATCGCTAATACAGGAATTATTCAGTGCTAGGAGATCCTACAGCATTTGAAGAAAGAGAACGAACGGACTTCGAATTTGGAATGGTTATCTTCTGACAATTCATACCAGAACATATATATATGTCTACCAAAAGTGGTGCACATTTTTTACCCATTGTGATACCTATACGCTGTTCACTGGTGACCGCTAGCCTTAGGCCGCTGAACCGCCAAGGGTTCGAGCCCCTCTGGTGCATTTGTGAAAGTTTGCCAGTTACTTGCCGACGGGCGGTGGTTCTCTCCGGGTACTCCGGCTTCCTTAACTAACCAAACTGGCTGTCACCATATGAGTGAAATAACCTTGAGTGTGACATTAAACCAAATCCCCTCCATACGCTGTTAGTATATGTTACTACCGAATTTCATATAAACGAAATGTAAAACTTTCGATATGATTGGTAGAAAGGGAAATACCTCGTCTTCAGGAACTGTTTGTGTTTGTTAAATAGATCTTCCAAAGTAATTTCAGTGGAGGAGTATGTCGATACACAATCAGATGGATTAGCTATACTCAACTCCTTGACCAACAGCTGGTGTTCGTGTTGAATTCTCTTGCGGACTTGGAAGGATGTATACGTGTGTTGGAGGTGAAGGGAGAATTGGTTTGAGCGAATATAGACGTAAGACGTGCTATGCGACAGAGGTGATCCCATGTACTACATGGTCAGTAATGGAGAAAACACAGTCGCTCGATGCACCTTCGCGTGATGAAATGTACACCCTCATACACGAACCCATAAGGTGGGCATGTAGGGGTGCAAGGGCAGAGTCCTGGTCGGTGTAGGTCTAGTGATAAAAGCATGCGCTCTGAGGGAGTAGTCAGGCCCGTAGCCAAGGGGGGTTTCTGGGTTCGGGCGAACCCCCCTTTCGGAAATATATATTTTTCTGATATAAATGCCCTTTTCAAACTGAAGCGAACCTCCTATTTGCCCCTTTTCCCATACAGCGAACCCCCTGATGTGCCCTTTTGGAGTGAAGGCGAACCACCCCTCAGTAAATTCTGGCTACGGCCCTGGTAGTAGTGAAAGGTTCGAAAGGTACGCATGGTATGGTTTGTATGGTCTTAGGTACAAACAGTTTACAGTGTAGCATCAATCCACGCGAGGAAGTTCCATTGGAAGCTCTGATTGCCTCAGTAAGGGCGAGTCAGTGATTAGTATAGGTCATACACGGTCCAAATGTGGCGTGATTCGTGTCGTTAAAGAGACAGAATGGAGAGGTGACGTTGATCTGTGATGCCATTTGCGCATGCGCAGTCCGAAAATAGTATTGAAGTGCAATTTGTTGCGGGAGTTATGGGGTAGCTGTGGATAATTTTCTTGTGAAGCAAAGTATAGAGTGTAGTGCAAAGTATAGAGTGTGGGGATGCTATCGATCGGGTTTAGAGTACGACTAGGCGGTTGACTGACTTTAGCCGGTGAGGTCATCATGCGCACTCGGCAGAGGCGGCGTTGGTGGCAGTTTTGGCGTATAGGTGGACGAGTTGTGGGCCATGCCTGGTCCAAAAGTGTCGTATGTGGTGACATATTGATGTCAAACTGAGGTGGTGACGCTGATCTGAGACGTCATTCTGTGCATTCGTAGAGTAGTAGAGAAATGGTAGTTTTGGAAGTGCACATGAGAGTGATAGGCGACTTGTGGGCCATGCGTGGTCCGGCTGTGGTGTGTGTGTGTGGGCTCTTAATGAAATAGTGTCAAAATGGAGTGGTAACAATGATAAGTAACGTCAATGTGCGCATGCGCACTCAAAGAGTAGTGAAGGGAAGGACATTAGGGTTGGTAGATTTGTGTATAGGTGGACTATACTTGGTCCAAATGTGTGGTGCTTGGTATCGTATTGAAGCCCTTGTCAGGTAGAGAGAGACTGGGATGTTACGCGCATGCGCACTCGAGAGTTGCAGAACAACGAGTTTGGAAGATGCACAGGGGGACCCTGGAGTAGCAGAGACGGCATTTTCGGTGTGTGTGGGTGGATAGTCGCTCGGCCTTATCGAATCTATGTATATTCTACTGGTGCCGCATGATATCATAGTGAGGTCACAGTGAGGATTATTGATCTGTTCATACGTGTTTCGGAGCACTCCGTCTCATTTTCGTATATTTGTGGATTTACATCGAGTATCTTTTGAATTGTTATACTGATACTCTGTGCTTTATATCTGTTGAATTACAGTGCTGTGAAAGTTGACAGTCTATTGAGTTTTGCTGACATTTTGAGTTTAAGTTGGCCATTACGCGCTGCCTTGTGTACCTGTTCCATGCGCATTAGTATTCATCGTTGATGTAACACTCATTTGCATATTAATGTACGTGTACTGAATGGCCTGTGTTGTTTACCTGTGTTCTTCGTGTCTGACAGGAACTCGATTCACTCTAGATGGCACAGTGGCGCTGTAGAGATAGAGAGGCTTCAATTTTGAAGTGGCGTTGTAGAGAAACAGACTTTAATTTAAAATGGCGAAATGGTGCTGCGGAATAACAAGAACTCTATCCTAGAATGGCATGGTGGCGCTGTAGAGAAAGAGAGGCTTCAATTCTGAAATGGCGAAGTGGCGTTGTGGGATGAGAAGAACTCCAGCCTGGAATGGCGCAGTGACGCTGTAAAGAATCAGGGACTTTAATTTGAAATGACGAAATGGTGCTGTAGAATGATGAGAACTCTATCGTAGGATGTCGCATTGGTGCTGTAGAGAAAGAGAGGCTAATTATGCAACGGCGAAGTGGCACTGTGGGATGAGAAGAACTCCAGCCTGGAATGGCGCAGTGACGCTATAGAGAAACAGAGACTTCAATTTTGAAATGGCGATGTAGTGAAGCAGAGACTTCAATTTGAAATGTCGAAGTGGCGCTGTAGAATAACAAGAACTCTATCGTAGAATGGCATAGTGGCGCTGTAGAGAAAACAGAGGCTTCAATTCTGAAATGGCGTAGTGGCGCTGTGGGATGAGAAGAACTCCAGTCTGGAGTGACGCAGAGACGCTGTAGAATGACGAGAACTCTATCGCAGAATGGCGCAGTGATGCTGTGGAGAAAGAGAGACTTTAATTATGCAACGGCGAAGTGACAATGTGAGATGAAAAGAACTCCAGCCTGAAATGGCGCAATGACATTGTAGAGAAACAGACTTCAATTTTGATTTCAATCTGAAATAGCGAAGTTGTGCTGTGGAATGACAAGAACTCTACCGTAGAATGGCAGAGTGGCACTGTAGAGAAAGAGAGGCTTCCATTCTGAAATGGCGTAGTGGCGCTGTGGGATGATGGGTAGCCGTTGTTGTTGGTTCAACATATGTTTCATTACCCTCATAACCATATCAACGAACCGTCTAGGGAAGTGTCAGATCTATATGTAACCTGTGATGAAACATACAGTCTACTATTCAGCTACTATAAAATTGAAACGGAATGTCCAACAGATGTCCTCTTCTTGCAATTTCATCGCCTGCTCTGCCTTATAGACCGATTAATTCCCACCTTACCACATAAGCAAGACCTCCTAACGACCCTCCTCCCCCCCCCCCCCCCCCCCCAGACATAAGAGTGAAAGTGGCCTTCTCTGGCCACATCCAAAAATGGTGAAGATTATATTCATTGGAACTTGTCAAAGCGACTTCTAACATAGCCATGTCTAACATAGCCATGTCTAACATAGCCATGTGTAACATAGCCATGTCTAACATAGCCATGTCTAACATAGCCATGTCTAACATAGCCATGTCTAACATAGCCATGTCTAACATAGCCATGTCTAACATAGCCATGTCTAACATAGCCATGTCTAACATAGCCATGTCTAACATAGCCATGTCTAACATAGCCATGTCTAACATAGCCATGTCTAACATAGCCATGTCTAACATAGCCATGTCTAACATAGCCATGTCTAACATAGCCATGTCTAACATAGCCATGTCTAACATAGCCATGTCTAACATAGCCATGTCTAACATAGCCATGTCTAACATAGCCATGTCTAACATAGCCATGTCTAACATAGCCATGTGTAACATAGCCATGTCTAACATAGCCATGTCTAACATAGCCATGTCTAACATAGCCATGTCTAACATAGCCATGTCTAACATAGCCATGTCTAACATAGCCATGTCTAACATAGCCATGTCTAACATAGCCATGTGTAACATAGCCATGTCTAACATAGCCATGTCTAACATAGCCATGTGTAACATAGCCATGTGGTCGTCCACTTTTGGGGCTAGGAACCGTATGAACTTCGTGTACATGCTGAACAGTGACCGCCTAGAAAACGGCATAGAAATTCAGTTTGAAAAACGAATACTGGTCACGGAGACGATTTGATGACAGGAGAAACATCATTCTTGCTGGCACCATTGAAAGTTTCTCACTTGCACATGTTTATATGTAATTATGTATGCGATTTTTAGCCCAAATCTGGGTACAACTCCTGCGCAATAAATTCTTTTCTATTCTTGCAAGAAAAAGAGATTGATCATGTAAGTGTATATAATTATGTGATGACTGCTTGGATAGTTGTGCGAAAAGTAAGTGTCATATGAAGTAGGATTAACGATTATGGATGCGGAAATTCTTCACAGACAAAGTCTGCCAGATCAATGTACCGCTTTTACCCGTTAAATGTTTACATATGTATACATTTATTGTAATCAATGGAATCATTTATTCGCATCGGTATGTCACAACACTGCGTGGATATTCACTCAGGCGGTCTACATTTCTACAGGACCCGACAGTACCAATTCTTTGAAACTTCTTTAACCAGTTTGTGCATCATCATATTGAATAGTCTAGTCAGTAGACTATATTCATCCGTTTCTCACCCAGAACTATCCGTCTAGGGTCCCCGTAGACTAAACCTCTTCCACATTGTTGACGTTTTTATTGGATACATCTATCTGTTTTGTGTATATTTCCTCGCCGCAGGTAGTAACCATGTGGGGCTATTATCGATACTTTTCTTTCGCACATACCACTCTCTTAGATTAGTAATCTTGGTGAGCTATAATTGCGTAGTTTGTTCCGGAGGGCAAAAGGTGCAAATAAAATATAGAAGAGAGAAAAAACTTTTCTTGGCCAGGAATATGATTCTGGAAGCGATTTTTGTCTGATGGTTAACGGCTGTGAACATACGGTTATCCTTCCAATGTCGGGCACATGTTTTAACGTCTGCTCACAGTATGACCCTGGCGTTTGTTTACGGTTCCCTGCCAAACTGACATGTTGAAGGTTCTCATTCTTAATATGAACACTGGCACACCTGTCCGCCATACCCCTAACCCTCCAACTTCACCAGCAGCAGCTTCACACATGTCGATTAACTGAGGAAAAAACAAGGTTTACCTTCGACCTTCGTGATCGGCATTGTCTAACCTTTCCGCCAGTGACTTAATATTCCACAAGTGTTATTTAGTCTGTCCATAATTTCAAGCACATTTTCAAGCAGAACATCTCGTGACCATCGTAAAATAATCTGGTAAACAGCATTAATCTTTTTCGATCGAAAACCAAAAGCTACTCTTCTATCATATTTAGTTTCCTGAAACTGAACTGACTACCCTCGTTTACTGCAAATAGAAACGTACGTACCTCCTATTTATGTGATAAAATATTAATTATTGGCATAACTACCAGAATTTTCGTCATCAATTCCAGTGTACATTTGACAATCTTGTACAATCAACTACTGTGCTGACCAGAAACTTTGCTGGCTTGCTAAACATATATCACTGTACAATTATGAGCATGCATGGGAGACTGATCATGAGCCACACCCGCTGTCTACTAAAATATGCCTCGCCTCACCCACAATAATTCTGAATACTGATCTCGTTATACACTTCTGGGACACCAATTACCCACGGGGGTGGATGATGTATCCACCCCCAGGACACTGCGCCTCGCCCCAATAACCTATATATTCTGAGAGCTTACATTATTTTACATATATGTAGGTTTATTGTTTTGGTGGGAAATTTAAGCCATACGACTTCGTGCATTACAGGTTAGTTTTTCTGGATATTCTCGCATTTACCAGGTTTACCCTATGTTGAGGCGTTTACTCCATCAGACGTCCTCGATGGAGTGCATACTTCATAGGCTCCACATGAACAGCTGCAAGAAAAGCGCGGCTGAGATACTAAGGCTACGTCCGAGAATCCACCGTATTCTCGGGTTTTAATGCGAGTTGCCGAGGGAAGCTTTCTGTATATGGTTATATGGTTGCTCTTTTGTCGCCAGACGTCGTCAATTTTCCCCACTTCTTGCATATCGCTCCAATTTACACCATATAACACTTAGTGACATATCAATTACACTGGATGTCGTCCCCAGCCCAGATCATTCTAACATATAATATCGCGGAGATCGGACTAAAACTGATGATATTGCCGGAAGTGTTTGCAAATGATACCTGAATTGGGCAGCACTATCGGGCCTATGTCACCGCCGCCTAGTCTAAACATGTTTTGTAAATAGCAGCAGACCAGAATGAACCCATGATCGAAAAATAGTTCACCTTGTTGATAGCGAACAATATATATTTTTTTAAGAAAAGATCGAAATCAAAAAGCCACATAAATCTATAGCACGGTGATACCAAATATATTGATTATGTTTGATAAAGAAGATTGGGCTGTCAAATGTACGTTTATGTGAAATGACGATCTGGTTCCGGGCAACATAAATAAGTGACATCTGGCAGTGATGAATAGACAAGACATATGGGGAGATTAACCCTGGTTGGAGGTGGACCTAGCCTTCTAACTGACTGCAACAAATGTTGTTCTTAAAATTACCACGGAAGTGATCAGGAGTTTCATGAATAGAGTTAGCATTATTTGTATGATTAAATGTTTCTCTATCCAAACAACCAAACCTGTGTTGGTTAAAGTGTCATGAGATTTGGTGAGAATTTGCGAGACCCGCCAAAATAATGCACCATATGGCCGTGTGGAGTACGTCGGTCATCTTATGACATGAAGACGTCATCGGAAACTCCCACTCTATGTAGAATGATGACGAATGAAGTGTCACCAGTTGCCTCCCAGAGCACTTGGAATTCTTATTGTCCCCGAAGCTCTCCTGATCTCACCGAGGGGGAACACCTATCTGTTGCAGCATTGCTTTTAAGGATGGCTATCACAGTTTCGGAGGAAAAACGAGGGAGTACCCCAATGTCTGAAAGGTCACATGATGGCTGTCCCTTCAGAACTTACTTGCAAATATGCTCATGCCATATTCCTAAATTCTATTAAAACCAGTACACCCTAAAGTTTGACTAAAAATCAGAAGGAAAGAATTTATTATTATTTTTTATCTTTACTGAATAAAAGTGGATGAGGTCATGAATACGGGTATGAAGCTGTTATTTTGGCGCCGGCTTTGTATCGGAGACGTATTGGAAAAGTCACAAAAAACTAACTGGCGATGCCTATTCAAGTTGCAGGTTTTGGAATCTACTGAAGTCACTTGACAAACTGGTAATATAAACATCTCATTTGCGTAGTGGATACTTCTGCTGTCATGGCAAGTTCGGGTATTTTGTGAATATCATCTCAAATTTCCGTATCGTTGTTATTGTTGCAAGTGCAGGCCAGTCATACAATTTTCTTTTAACGTTATATATTTTGACATGAAAACGTTCCTGAATTATTTTATATATGAAATATGAATAGCTTCTAAGTTTAAAGCGGTATCTGACAGGGACACCAAACGGTGGCATTTGCACAGGAATCTCCACGAAACTACAGCACATTCCATCACAAGGTATGAAGCCGTGTTTTCCAAAGCTAAAGAGGTTTTGTACGGAACCAATCAGCTGGAGCACAGAATCCATACCGGTTCATCCCGACCGACTCGACAGCCACCAAGTCGATTGCCTCTAGGTAAGCGGCAGATAGAGCAGGAAGAGATCAAAAAGATGGGTGAACGGGGCTTAATTGAGCCTTCCACAAACGCATGGGCGTCTCCTTTTGTGCTATGCACAAACAAAGAAGGTACTACCCGATTTTACTACAGAAACGTAAATGACGTCACTGCCAAAGATGCCTATCATCTCCCACTAGTGCCTGGACTTTCTTTCCGGGACAAAGTGGTTGAACTCGATAGATTTGAACTTGAGGTTCTGGCAAATCGGAATGGCATTGGAGGATAAGAAGAAAACTGCCTTGCTAACCACCCATGGGTTATATCTTTTTACTGTTATGCCTTTCGGGCTGGTAAACGCTCCATCGGAATTTGAAAGACTGATGGAGAGTGTCCTGAGAGGGAGAAGTATCTTGTATATGAACGACATCATTGTTCCCGTAACTGATGTTGAGCAATGTTTCAAGAGATTGTAGCACATATTTGAACACATGCTGGAGGATGGGTTGAAGCTCAAGCTTTCAAAATGCGCCTTCTCTCAGAGACGCGTTAAATTTCTTGGGCCTATTGTCTCTGAAGATGGTGTACAAAATGACCTCGAGAAAATATCGGCTGTTGTTGGTTGGTCGCGTTCGCAGACACGGAATCAAGTTAGGAGTTACCTTGGCCTCTGCTCATATTACAAGCGATTCATCCGCGGATTTGCAGACATTTGCAGACCACTTCACAGACTGACAGAGGAAAAGTCGAACTTTGAGTGGACAGTCGAGTGTGAAGAAGCCTTCGCAGGACTGAAAAACATTGACATCTCTGATCCTGGCATATCCAATACCTGGTTATCCGTTCATTTTGGATACTGATACAAGAAATGTGGCAGTTCGTGCAGTCCTATCCCAGAGGGAAGGCTTATAGCATGTATGAGTAAAGCTATGACAAAACCAGAGCAATCCTACTGCCAGGAAGGAACTTCTGGCAGTGGTTGTTGGCTCGCGGAAGTTCCACTCCTACCTCTCAACATGGTCGACAATGCAGCAGTCAGTAGGACGAGGAGTCTGTAGTGCCTTAAGTTCAAGTGGCTAGATAGCTGAAGGAGCTGAGGACATACGACGTAAAGGTGACACATCTAGCAGCGCGAAAGCATAGTAATACCGACGCCATATCAAGGAATCCGTGCAGTATAATACAAGCGACTAGTCCATCATTCAATATTCAGCCGTCGTCCATTAACGAATTTCCGTATCCATAATCCAAAGACCTAATTCATATAATAGCATTAGCACCAAATTTTAAAGAATAAATTGTATATACAAAAACATAGGCTAGTTTACTGAAAGAGAGGAGCGGTCAACAGTTTTCAATGATGCCGGTAAGACACGATGTTCCAAAAATATCAAATCCTCATCGCTGATCAGTATTCTTAATCCATATGATTTTCGTTGTAAAGTCGTTATTTAGAATATGACTATGAGGATCTTGTAATACATGGGTTCATACGGCTCCGAGGCCCGAGTATTGCGGAATCAGACACAAGTTACGAAACGTAACGCCAAAGATCTTGCACGCTAGGCTCGTATTGCGATATGTATCGTCAAATTTGAGAAACTTTGACTGGATGCACTTGGTGGTTTAACCCTGTTTTTATAAGTTTCCGCAATAATGTTTTGTGACGTTGATTAAAATCGTCACATTTAACATAGGATGTTGCAAATGCTACTAGGCGAGATATGTATACGCAATATGCAAGTCCCACTGGAATAATACTGTCCAGATAGGGATATTTTACGATGTCGAAATTGTAATCATCTCTTTGTCATATACGGGGCAAAATCACCTAAATGGACCCTTCTGCCGTGCAGAGACAGCCTCAATACATGCGAATGACTTTCACATATCACATAATGATGATGAGTAAGTCATTGCAGAGGCGGCTGTCCGTGTTTCTACCATAAGTCAACAGTCTACTGCTGGAGGCTTGAAACAGAGTCAAGTCATCCTCGAAAGTCCGTTAACAACAGCAACAACAAAGAGCAAGCCTAAGTGGTGTTCCATCTCTCAACTTTCCTCCGGGCTCAAGACCAAGCTCAAGGCAACACTGGGATTGGCTGAAGCTTCATGGAGGGTTGGTCTATAGACGGTGGACTGATCAGCTACTGGTCCCTAAACTGGTAGAGATACTGTCCTGGGGATGCTGTTGGGGGGGGGGGGGGCGACAATTGATGCTGGGTCGACATCAGGCCTTACAGACTAGTCTATTGTGTTAAATGCCGTCATTTACATCTGACCACGATACAGCTCACCAATCTCCAATGTACGAGTTGTCACAGCGAAACAGCTCACCAATTACCAGTATACGAGTTGCCAGAGCATTTCCATCATAGCTCTCTAGATTTGTATCTAATACCGCTTATGCCGGTGCTAGGGGCCGTGTGGTCATATCATCCAAGTTGCCACATGAACAGGTACAATAAAAGCGTACCTGAGATACAACACATATCACGAATCGTTAGATTCTTGTTATGTGCTTTAGAATAGGTTAACCAGAAGACTATTCTGTGAAGTCATGTGACGCAGTCAGTATGTCGGCACCTCTTCCCACTTCCCTTATATGTGTTGTAATCACCATGACATTCCATCTGCTGGGCATCAAGGCGTAGACAATACTCTAAGCAAGGTCAAGCACGCATTCTATTGGCCCACCATGAAAGCGGATGTTGAGCGGTATTGTATCGAGTGTAACTTCTTGCTGCTCGAAAACCAGCAAAGCATCAAGGCAAAGGTCCTCCTGGATCGTATCATGGCTTTTTCGGTGACTCCTAGATGAGATGAGATAGACTGAGTTTGTGGAATTGAGGGGAATTTGAAGGACGAAGATGGTGATACTATGTATAGCATATGAAATACAATTGTAGTTGCCACAACTAGGGAGCTCCCAACCCACTGGTGTTTTGTACTCAGCAAGGTGATGTGGATCCAAGCCCCTATGACTGATGTAGCTCAGTCATTGTTTCCAAGTAGAAGAGAGAGAGAGAGAGAGAAAATTAACGTTTAATATTTCAGCTATATTGCGATGATCAAACAAAATTGTAAGTATCCCAACAAAAACAAATTAATAACCCAGCAATCCAGAAGCAATCAACACAACACATTAAAAACATATACACACATTAAAATTTATACAACAAACTGATGTATCTCAAATAACCTAAAATACAATCGTCTTTTACCCGACAAAAAACATCTTCTAAAGTAGCTTCGCGATAAAAACAATCTCAAAATCTATACATTCGACCAGATTATGTTCCACTGTGAGATCTTCGTGGCATGGAATACATCTTGGGGCTGGTTCTTTTTTTTTGTAAATGTTCGTTACTTAATCGTGTATGACCGATTCTACATTGCTTGATCATGGCTTGACCGAAACGTTTCCGGTTGCTCAAATGAGTATAGCCTAAAGTTTTTTGGAACTCAAGAAGTTTGTTATTATCCACATCATCTCATAAAGACTGGAACAACTTTCTCACATAAGCACAGATAGAGGGTCTGAAATCGCTATACAGGATTCCAACAGGATCAACCTCATTATCTAGGGCTGCCTTGGCCATTTCGTCAGCTTCAGTATTTCCTTTGATGTCAACATGATTGTAGAATATTCAAGATAGTGGGATGAGTTGAAGTTCTACTTTTAATCGCTTGAAGGCATGACAGTGAATCTGAGAATATGACATATTTTCCTCCTATAATAGACCCAATACCTTTTAAAGCTGACAATGGAGCTTGAGTATTTCTTTTCCAAAGAGCCTAGTGTTAAGAGATTGAGCCCATGCGACATTTAAAATTAATGTGCTATAAATGTATACTTTTGTCTTTTTGAATTTGGTGCTAATACTGTTATATGGAAATGGAATAGGTCTTTGGATTATGGACGCGGATATTCTCTAATGGACGACGGCTGGATTATGAATGACGGACTAGACGCTTGTAATTCCATTACCAAACATGAGCAGTGTGACTAACGTCACAGGACCTACGAAGTAGAGTAGGATGAGTCAACGTCACAAAACACTGGTGCAGAAACTTAAAAAACAGGGCTATTCCACCAAGCGCCTACACTCAAAGTTTCTCAAATTTGGCGATACATATCGCATGCTGATAGCAAAATACGAACGTAGCGTGAAAGATCTATGGCGCTACGTTTCGTAACTTGTGTCTAATTCCGCTTAACCCGGGTCTAGGGGCCGTATGAACCCATGTACTTCAAGATCCTCATGGTACTCATATGAACAGTCACAATCAAAGCGTGACTGAGATACATCATTCTTTAGATGACGACTTTACAACGAATATTATGGATTAAGAATACTGATCAGCGATACGGATTTGATATTTTTGGAACATCATGATGTCTTGCCGGCATCATTGAAAACTGTTGACCGCTTCTCTCTTGCAGGAAACAAGCCTATGTTTATGTATACTATGATTGTCTTTTTGAATTTGGTGCTAATACTGTTATATGGAATATGGAATAGGTCTTTGGATTATGGACGCGGATATTCTCTAATGGACGACGGCTGGATTATGAATGACGGACTAGACGCTTGTAATTAGGACTCGAACGCGAATTGAACTCTTGGAAATCCCCACCCCCAGTTGAAATCCTGCCTATATTAAGATGGGCAACGCCCAAGTCAGAATCGCGAGTGATTTTCATCAAAAATCACCAGAAATTTTCATCAAAAGTAGGTCAGCTCAGAACTTGTTGGTAACAGTCTCCTAATGCGCCTTCATTCCAAAAATAAATAACGATCGCCGATTTAATTTTACAATTTTTTAACTAAAGGAAACAGATTGAATAATAAAAAGTTCAGTAGATTTCAAGCTTTACGTGTGAAAATACATTTACATCGCTTTAATGGTTTTCAGTGCCCTTGTCCAGGATCAAAACAACTTTTTGAATCGCATTATTTTCCCAACAATACAACAATTTTTTATATATAGTACTATAGTAGAAAGGTAGCATTTATGTAGTTTACGGTAATTCAACTCAAGACCAACACCTTCTCTGCACAAGATAATAATGATTCTATGTCATTCTCCTGAGCATAACCGGTACAAAGACGAATAAATAGCGCCTCTACATCACGTTGTTATCTAGATATATGAGACAACACATTTTGGGTATCGGCAATCTGATGAATGTACTATTCCGGTTTTCTTGTTTCACATTATATTCTATGACGGTTGATCAGTGATTTTCTTCATTGATAAACATTAAACCACCTCAGCTTCGTTGTGTGGATCGGAATTGCATTGCTGTGACACACCAACACACTCCGTGGCAGTAATTCTGTGTCCCCTAATCAAGGAATCAAAATGGATCAAGATTTGAAATAACAAGAAAAATTTAGACATATTTTGTTTACACATGTAATTTTTTGTTCAAATTATATCCCAGTGTGATATATAGTCAATATTCAAGAGGTACAAAAAAAACCTCAAAGTATGTGCTCATATTTTCACATCATGATCAAAGTTACTTTATCTAGTTAAATTCTACCCAAAGAAAATAAATTAAGACCCTTTAAACATGCCGTCATGGCTTTGTTTCACCCTCAGTAAACTTTTATCATTGTTGCTCACACAGACTAATCTGAAGGATGATACCACATCTTTCTTTCTTCTGCTGGGTTACTGCACCGGGCTGACTTAATTGGTTGATGTAGGATATTTCACCACCAATGGGAAATTTGACCTGAATTTGAAGCCTGATGTGGTCTGTGATGAAATGTTTGGATGTGAAATAGGATACACGTTAAAGGCCACAGTTTACATATATCTATAATAATATACTGAATTGTGTGTATTGAGGCTGGCAAGTTGGTAATAGCAGTGTAGATAAATGCACTAACAAATGATGGAAAATTAGCATTTCCTATTTCATAAAAACAATTACGGATGGCATATCCCACCAGATTTTGTACTGTGTTATATATACAGTGAAACATACAGCCAAGGGTTCCCGATGGGCATGACAGTGCACTCGCTGAGCCATCAATAAATAATTTAAAAAAATAATTATAAATCAAATTTCGGTCAGCTCAGAACTTGGTGGTAACAATGCCCTAATGCACGTTCATGCCAAAAATCAAGGTTCTAATGTCAACGGTTCTCCTTATTTTGCCGACGAAAGGATTCGGATGGACTGACTGACTGACTGACTGCCTCACTGACTCACTCATTACCGGACAATTTGCGATCTGTAGCCTACTTCGTAGGAACAGACAAACAAATATAATATTAAACATCAATGAAAGGCAGAGTAGTGTGATAGCCTAAATTAAATGAAAACATATTGACCCATGAAAACCATGCTTAACCTGGTCTTGTATCTTTCAGAATGTCGTTCAAGACAACCGAATTTTTGCTGTGGAGCGTTCCCATCCAAGAAGGCTCTAAAAAGTCACATGATGTCAAAAGTTCATCAAAGCCTCCAGGTGATATGTCCCTTCTGTTTTGAAGAGAAAAATCTTCAGGCGTCAGATGGACCTTAAACAGTATGTGGAAGGTGTCCATACCACCATTGCGAGAGACCTGTCTCAGGACATGTGGAGTGAATCCAATGGAGTGTGATTGGCCACATGTCTCAACGACTACCGGCGCCTTGTGTTTGCTGTGAGCTGGACAGCCCACGCTTTTTCCCCTGCCAGACAACCAGTAAAGAGCTGGCTAATCAACTGCCGCAGACCAAGTACGAGTCTTCAGCAGTGGGAAGACGGACGGCACACCATGGTGCGAACTCGCACTTCATCTCCGATGAAGAGGGTCATATATCGGCCTCCGCCAGAGAAACAGCCACGACTCGCAGAACCAATATCTGTATATCGTCCAGAAAGGCCGCCCTCAACAGAACCGGTCAGAGTTCTAGATATACAGATGAAACCGACCTACATCTGGGCATGGCTGGTAGGGAGAAATGTAGCCAATTTGTGGTACGGTGCCACTCTCTCGTCATTTACATATGCCGACGCTCGGGGCATGTAATCCATGGCCCGGAAGATGCTGCTCATCCCAAAGGAGACGAGAGATGGATATGCCGTGTCCAGCAGCTTTCCTCGTGTGGCCAATGATGTGGCTGCTGCCTTGTGAGAAGAGCCATCCCGAAGAACTGAGCTCCACAGAGTGATGTCCATGATCAGCTTTGGGCACGAACCCGGCATCTCGCAAGCAATTCTTCCTGCTCTTATTGTCCTACCAACACCAGAGGTATCCCTATATTGAGAGTCTATACAAATGGCCCTCACACCGGAGTACCAACCCTAGGATGAGCCGCAAATATTAGAGCCATCGGATAAAAAGGAAAACCCCGAATATCAATCGCAGCTTAGCGAGGCAACAACATCTCCAACGGCTGATACTATTTGTTCTCTGTCGACTGCATAGACCTCTCCATGACATACAGCCCACACTCTAGCAGATCCAGTCAGTCTACCATCAGAAGCAAAATCCCCGGGCAGCACACCTCTTCAAGTACTAGACTCTACGCCAGTCAACCCTTCATCCACTCAATCTGTTCCTGCCACCCAACTATCATCTCAGCCATCTGTACTTAACACATCAAAGCAGACTGTTCAAAGTATGATATAACCATGTAATCTCTCTGTAGTCTACTGCTGCCATTCCACCACCGTTGTTCCACGGTATCACACCTTCCTTACAGCAAGATTCCAGAACAGCTTCCCTTGATCTTTCTTGAAACACACGGATGATTACAACCACCGAAAAGCCAACATCCCTTCTCGGAATTCTCTCCACTAGAACATCCCTGCCTGCATCAGATCCAGCACCAGTACATTAATCAACTTAAGCACCTCCCACAATTCAACAGTCAATACCGCCATTCAACAGCCGAAACATCAGGCAAAAACACTGCAATAGAACCAGGAAACTGTTGGAGTATTGTCTGCCATTTTTACCACCTGCCAGACGTGAGATGCCACATGCCAAATTATCACTGAAGCGAGTGGACAGAAGAGACAATGGCCACCAATAAATTGGAGGTTCCTTAGCTCAAAACAGAAGCTGGTCCACTGGGAGGTTGTGGCAATGATGTTGGACTGGACATTGCATCTGCTGTTACCATGGGTTTGCAAGATCTAATGGACTAGTAAAATATGCTCACCCTTCCTGGGACGAAAGTTCACAAAGAATCTGGTGCCGCGGTGGTCATGGGGTCGCTAACCAAGGCAAGACTGTGCATCTACCGTTCGTTGACGGAGATTGCGAAAGGCAGCGATGAAAATCCGGAAGCGGTGGCAGAGATAGTGATTCAACAGCTGCAGCTGACGAGAGGAATACAAGCGTCTAGTCCGTCATTCAATATTCATCCGTCGTCCATTAAAGAATTTCCGCGTTCATAATCCAAAGACCTAATTCATATAATAGCATTAGCACCAAATTAAAAGAATAAATCATTGTATACATACAACTAGGCTAGTTTCCTGCAAGAGAGAAGCGGTCAACAGTTTTCAATGATGCCAGCAAGACATCGTCATGCTCCAAAAATATCAAATCCATATCGCTGATCGGTATTCTTAATCCATATGATTTTTGTTGTAAAGTTGTTATGTAGTGTATGATGTATCTCAGTCACGCTTTGATTGTGGCTGTTCATATGAATGCTTTGAGGATCTTGAAATACATGGGTTCATACGACCCATAGCCCCAGGATAAACGGAATTAGGCACACGTTACCAAACGTAACGCCATAGATCTTGCACGCTACGATCGTATCTTGCTATCAGCATGCGATATGTATCGCTAAATTTGAGAAAATTTGAGTGGAGGCGCTTGCTGATTTAGCCCTGTTTTATGAGTTTTGCAATAATGTTTTGTGCCATTTTACATTAATGAGAAATTCAGGCAACTCTCCCAACAAGAAAAAATGAATGATATCCCCTGTATGTAGTGGAGCTAAAGAATGCTTTACATTAATATATCGGCGATCAGTTTTCTTGAACTAAGAGTTTCAATAACGTCCTGATGGAAGATTTTCGTACAGAGAGCACGGCAAACATCGACTGACCGGCTATGTCATGGACTGGGACAAAGGCATATACCATTGAGGCTCGAGTCATTGTGACAGGAGGACTGATTGTGACACTGTGATTTTTGAACAACAGGAGTTGTTGAGAACTTGGCAGGGGATAGGGTATTACACTCAGAGCGATATTTTATAAGTGTTATTTTGACACCTGCAAGGCTGTCACACTCTGAATGTTGTTGTTGTACACGAACTTTGCCAGAACATGAAACTGTGGGTTGGGGGTACTAATGGCTTGAATAACTACTGGGGCTTTGGGGGTGGATTTCAATACTATAGTGTGTCTATTTTAATTAGTCGTCTACTTTGGAGCTTGTCAATGATCAGCAGTTAACTCTGCATCAATTTTCCTTTTTGCATTTTGTAGAACAAACAGAAATCTACAAAACGACTGCCATTTCCCCGTGATATCGATAATATATCACGTTTGAAATAACTTTTTCCATCTGCTGGGCATCAAGGCGTAGACAATACTCTAAGCAAGGTCAAGCACGCATTCTATTGGCCCACCATGAAAGCGGATGTTGAGCGGTATTGTATCGAGTGTAACTTCTTGCTGCTCGAAAACCAGCAAAGCATCAAGGCAAAGGTCCTCCTGGATCGTATCATGGCTTTTTCGGTGACTCCTAGATGAGATGAGATAGACTGAGTTTGTGGAATTGAGGGGAATTTGAAGGACGAAGATGGTGATACTATGTATAGCATATGAAATACAATTGTAGTTGCCACAAGTAGGGAGCTCCCAACCCACTGGTGTTTTGTACTCAGCAAGGTGATGTGGATCCAAGCCCCTATGACTGATGTAGCTCAGTCATTGTTTCCAAGTAGAAGAGAGAGAGAGAGAGAAAATTAACGTTTAATATTTCAGCTATATTGCGATGATCAAAAAAAGTATCCCAACAAAAACAAATTAATAACCCAGCAATCCAGAAGCAATCAACACAACACATTAAAAACATATACACACATTAAAATTTATACAACAAACTGATGTATCTCAAATAACCTAAAATACAATCGTCTTTTACCCGACAAAAAAGATCTTCTAAAGTAGCTTCTCGATAAAAACAATCTCAAAATCTATACATTCGACCAGATTATGTTCCACTGTGAGATCTTCGTGGCATGGAATACATCTTGGGGCTGGTTCTGTTTTTTTGTAAATGTTCGTTACTTAATCGTGTATGACCGATTCTACATTGCTTGATCATGGCTTGACCGAAACGTTTCTGGCTGCTCAAATGAGTATAGCCTAAAGTGTTTTGGAACTCAAGAAGTTTGTTATTATCCACATCATCTCATAAAGACTGGAACAACTTTCTCACATAAGCACAGATAGAGGGTCTGAAATCGCTATACAGGATTCCAACAGGATCAACCTCATTATCTAGGGCTGCCTTGGCCATTTCGTCAGCTTCAGTATTTCCTTTGATGTCAACATGATTGTAGAATATTCAAGATAGTGGGATGAGTTGAAGTTCTACTTTTAATCGCTTGAAGGCATGACAGTGAATCTGAGAATATGACATATTTTCCTCCTATAATAGACCCAATACCTTTTAAAGCTGACAATGGAGCTTGAGTATTTCTTTTCCAAAGAGCCTAGTGTTAAGAGATTGAGCCCATGCGACATTTAAAATTAATGTGCTATAAATGTGAATTCCATTACCAAACATGAGCAGTGTGACTAACGTCACAGGACCTACGAAGTAGAGTAGGATGAGTCAACGTCACAAAACACTGGTGCAGAAACTTAAAAAACAGGGCTATTCCACCAAGCGCCTACACTCAAAGTTTCTCAAATTTGGCGATACATATCGCATGCTGATAGCAAAATACGAACGTAGCGTGCAAGATCTATGGCGCTACGTTTCGTAACGTGTCTAATTCCGCTTAACCCGGGGCTAGGGGCCGTATGAACCCATGTACTTCAAGATCCTCATGGTACTCATATGAACAGTCACAATCAAAGCGTGACAGAGATACATCATTCTTTGGATGACGACTTTGCAACGAATATTATGGATTAAGAATACTGATCAGCGATACGGATTTGATATTTTTGGAACATCATGATGTCTTGCCGGCATCATTGAAAACTGTTGACCGCTTCTCTCTTGCAGGAAACAAGCCTATGTTTTTGTATACTATGATTGTCTTTTTGAATTTGATGCTAATACTGTTATATGGAAAATGGAATAGGTCTTTGGATTATGGACGCGGATATTCTCTAATGGACGACGGATGGATTATGAATGACGGACTAGACGCTTGTAATTAGGACTCGAACGCGAATTGAACTCTTGGAAATCCCCACCCCCAGTTGAAATCCTGCCTATATTAAGATGGGCAACGCCCAAGTCAGAATCGCGAGTGATTTTCATCAAAAATCACCAGAAATTTTCATCAAAAGTAGGTCAGCTCAGAACTTGTTGGTAACAGTCTCCTAATGCGCCTTCATTCCAAAAATAAATAACGATCGCCGATTTAATTTTACAATTTTTAACTAAAGGAAACAGATTGAATAATAAAAAGTTCAGTAGATTTCAAGCTTTACGTGTGAAAATACATTTACATCCCTTTAATGGTTTTCAGTGCCCTTGTCCAGGATCAAAACAACTTTTTGAATCGCATTATTTTCCCAACAATACAACAAATTTTTATATATAGTACTATAGTAGAAAGGTAGCATTTATGTAGTTTACGGTAATTCAACTCAAGACCAACACCTTCTCTGCACAAGATAATAATGATTCTATGTCATTCTCCTGAGCATAACCGGTACAAAGACGAATAAATAGCGTCTCTACATCACGTTGTTATCTAGATATATGAGACAACACATTTTGGGTATCGGCAATCTGATGAATTTACTATTCCGGTTTTCTTGTTTCACATTATATTCTATGACGGTTGATCGGTGATTTTCTTCATTGATAAACATTAAACCACCTCAGCTTCGTTGTGTGGATCGGAATTGCATTGCTGTGACACACCAACACACTCCGTGGCAGTGATTCTGTGTCCCCTAATCAAGGAATCAAAATGGATCAAGATTTGAAATAACAAGAAAAATTTAGACATATTTTGTTTACACATGTAATTTTTTGTTCAAATTATATCCCAGTGTGATATATAGTCAATATTCAAGAGGTACAAAAAAACCCTCAAAGTATGTGCTCATATTTTCACATCATGATCAAAGTTACTTTATCTAGTTAAATTCTACCCAAAGAAAATAAATTAAGACCCTTTAAACATGCCGTCATGGCTTTGTTTCACCCTCAGTAAACTTTTATCATTGTTGCTCACACAGACTAATCTGAAGGATGATACCACATCTTTCTTTCTTCTGCTGGGTTATTGCACCGGGCTGACTTAATTGGTTGATGTAGGATATTTCACCACCAATGGGAAATTTGACCTGAATTTGAAGCCTGATGTGGTCTGTGATGAAATGTTTGGATGTGAAATGGGATACACGTTAAAGGCCACAGTTTACATATACCTATAACAATATACTGAATTGTGTGTATTGAGGCTGGCAAGTTGGTAATAGCAGTGTAGATAAATGCACTAACAAATGATGGAAAATTAGCATTTCCTATTTCATAAAAACAATTACGGATGGCATATCCCACCAGATTTTGTACTGTGTTATATATACAGTGAAACATACAGCCAAGGGTTCCCGATGGGCATGACAGTGCACTCGCTGAGCCATCAATAAATAATTAAAAAAATAATTATAAATCAAATTTCGGTCAGCTCAGAACTTGGTGGTAACAATGCCCTAATGCACGTTCATGCCAAAAATCAAGGTTCTAATGTCAACGGTTCTCCTTATTTTGCCGACGAAAGGATTCGGATGGACTGACTGACTGACTGACTGCCTCACTGACTCACTCATTACCGGACAATTTGCGATCTGTAGCCTACTTCGTAGGAACAGACAAACAAAAATAATATTAAACATCAATGAAAGGCAGAGTAGTGTGATAGCCTAAATTAAATGAAAACATATCGACCCATGAAAACCATGCTTAATCTGGTCTTGTATCTTTCAGAATGTCGTTCAAGACAACCGAATTTTTGCTGTGGAGCGTTCCCATCCAAGAAGGCTCTAAAAAGTCACATGATGTCAAAAGTTCATCAAAGCCTCCAGGTGATATGTCCCTTCTGTTTTGAAGAGAAAAATCTTCAGGCGTCAGATGGACCTTAAACAGTATGTGGAAGGTGTCCATACCACCATTGCGAGAGACCTGTCTCAGGACATGTGGAGTGAATCCAATGGAGTGTGATTGGCCACATGTCCCAACGACTACCGGCGCCTTGTGTTTGCTGTGAGCTGGACAGCCCACGCTTTTTCCCCTGCCAGACAACCAGTAAAGAGCTGGCTAATCAACTGCCGCAGACCAAGTACGAGTCTTCAACAGTGGGAAGACGGACGGCACACCATGGTGCGAACTCGCACTTCATCTCCGATGAAGAGGGTCATATATCGGCCTCCGCCAGAGAAACAGCCACGACTCGCAGGACCAGTATCTGTATATCGTCCAGAAAGGCCGCCCTCAACAGAACCGGTCAGAGTTCTAGATATACAGATGAAACTGACCTACATCTGGGCATGGCTGGTAGGGAGAAATGTAGCCAATTTGTGGTACGGTGCCACTCTCTCGTCATTTACATATGCCGACGCTCGGGGCATGTAATCCATGGCCCGGAAGATGCTGCTCATCCCAAAAGAGACGAGAGATGGAACACAGAGTGATGTCCATGATCAGCATTGGGCACGAACCCGGCATCTCGCAAGCAATTCTTCCTGCTCTTATTGTCCTACCAACATCAGAGGTATCCCTATATTGAGAGTCTATACAAATGGCCCTCACACCGGAGTACCAACCCTAGGATGAGCCGCAAATATTAGAGCCATCGGATAAAAAGGAAAACCCCGAATATCAATCGCAGCTTAGCGAGGCAACAACATCTCCAACGGCTGATACTATTTGTTCTCTGTCGACTGCATAGGCCTCTCCATGACATACAGCCAACACTCTAGCAGATCCAGTCAGTCTACCATCAGAAGCAAAATCCCCGGGCAGCACACCTCTTCAAGTACTAGACTCTACGCCAGTCAACCCTTCATCCACTCAATCTGTTCCTGCCACCCAACTATCATCTCAGCCATCTGTACTTAACACATCAAAGCAGACTGTTCATAGTATGATATAACCATGTAATCTCTCTGTAGTCTACTGCTGCCATTCCACCACCGTTGTTCCACGGTATCACACCTTCCTTACAGCAAGATTCCAGAACAGCTTCCCTTGATCTTTCTTGAAACACACGGACGATTACAACCACCGAAAAGCCAACATCCCTTCTCGGAATTCCCTCCACTAGAACATCCCTGCCTGCATCAGATCCAGCACCAGTACATTAATCAACTTAAGCACCTCCCACAATTCAACAGTCAATACCGCCATTCAACAGCCGAAACATCAGGCAAAAACACTGCAATAGAACCAGGAAACTGTTGGAGTATTGTCTGCCATTTTTACCACCTGCCAGACGTGAGATGCCACATGCCAAATTATCACTGGAGCGAGTGGACAGAAGAGACAATGGCCACCAATAAATTGGAGGTTCCTTAGCTCAAAACAGAAGCTGGTCCACTGGGAGGTTGTGGCAATGATGTTGGACTGGACATTGCATCTGCTGTTACCATGGGTTTGCAAGATCTAATGGACTAGTAAAATATGCTCGCCCTCCCTGGGACGAAAGTTCACAAAGAATCTGGTGCCGCGGTGGTCATGGGGTCGCTAACCAAGGCAAGACTGTGCATCTACCGTTCGTTGATGGAGATTGCGAAAGGCCGCGATGAAAATCCGGAAGCGGTGGCAGGGATAGTGATTCAACAGCTGCAGCTGACGAGAGGAATACAAGCGTCTAGTCCGTCATTCAATATTCATCCGTCGTCCATTAAAGAATTTCCGCGTTCATAATCCAAAGACCTAATTCATATAATAGCATTAGCACCAAATTAAAAGAATAAATCATTGTATACATACAACTAGGCTAGTTTCCTGCAAGAGAGAAGCGGTCAACAGTTTTCAATGATGCCAGCAAGACATCGTCATGCTCCAAAAATATCAAGTCCGTATCGCTGATCGGTATTCTTAATCCATATGATTTTTGTTGTAAAGTTGTTATGTAGTGTATGATGTATCTCAGTCACGCTTTGATTGTGGCTGTTCATATGAATGCTTTGAGGATCTTGAAATACATGGGTTCATACGACCCATAGCCCCAGGATAAACGGAATTAGACACACGTTACCAAACGTAACGCCATAGATCTTGCACGCTACGATCGTATCTTGCTATCAACATGCGATATGTATCCCTAAATTTGAGAAAATTTGAGTGGAGGCGCTTGCTGATTTAGCCCTGTTTTATGAGTTTTGCAATAATGTTTTGTGCCATTTTACATTAATGAGAAATTCAGGCAACTCTCCCAACAAGAAAAAATGAATGATATCCCCTGTATGTAGTGGAGCTAAAGAATGCTTTACATTAATATATCGGCGATCAGTTTTCTTGAACTAAGAGTTTCAATAACGTCCTGATAGAAGATTTTCGTACAGAGAGCACGGCAAATATCGGCTGACCGGCTATGTCATGGACTGGGACAAAGGCATATACCATTGAGGCTCGAGTCATTGTGACAGGAGGACTGATTGTGACACTGTGATTTTTGAACAACAGGAGTTGTTGAGAACTTGGCAGGGGATAGGGTATTACACTCAGAGCGATATTTTATAAGTGTTATTTTGACACCTGCAAGGCTGTCACACTCTGAATGTTGTTGTTGTACACGAACTTTGCCAGAACATGAAACTGTGGGTTGGGGGTACTAAATGGCTTGAATAACTACTGGGGCTTTGGGGGTGGATTTCAATACTATAGTGTGTCTATTTTAATTAGTCGTCTACTTTGGAGCTTGTCAATGATCAGCAGTTAACTCTGCATCAATTTTCCTTTTTGCATTTTGTAGAACAAACAGAAATCTACAAAACGACTGCCATTTCCCCGTGATATCGATAATATATCACGTTTGAAATAACTTTTTAATTCTCTACATATAAAACTCCAGTACAGTGGTTTCATGTACCGGAACTCAATTACATAGGGAGACGTCATAATGTATTCGTGTTGTCTAGCACAAAGGTCAACAATGCCGTGTATACGATCATAGAGGTGTGTGCGGCTTATCATTCGGCAATTTCACTGGGCATGGGATATAAGCCACACTCCCACGGACCGTCTCTTATTACTGTATTCGGCATTAATGACCTTTGTGCAAGTGAGCATGAATACATTATGACGTCTCCATATGTATAATTGAGGCCTGGTACTTAAATAACTGTTCTGGAGTTTTACATGGAGTGAATTAAAAAGTTATTTCAAGCGTGATATATTATCGATATCACGGAGCCCCAGGATAAACGGAATTAGACACACGTTACCAAACGTAACGCCATAGATCTTGCACGCTACGATCGTATCTTGCTATCCGCATGCGATATGTATCGCTAAATTTGAGAAAATTTGAGTGGAGGCGCTTGCTGTTTTAGCCCTATTTTATGAGTTTTGCAATAATGTTTTGTGCCATTTTACATTAATGAGAAATTCAGGCAACTCTCCCAACAAGAAAAAATGAATGATATCCCCTGTATGTAGTGGAGCTAAAAAATGCTTTACATTAATATATCGGCGATCAGTTTTCTTGAACTAAGAGTTTCAATAACGTCCTGATGGAAGATTTTCGTACAGAGAGCACGGCAAACATCGACTGACCGGCTATGTCATGGACTGGGACAAAGGCATATACCATTGAGGCTCGAGTCATTGTGACAGGAGGACTGATTGTGACACTGTGATTTTTGAACAACAGGAGTTGTTGAGAACTTGGCAGGGGATAGGGTATTACACTCAGAGCGATATTTTATAAGTGTTATTTTGACACCTGCAAGGCTGTCACACTCTGAATGTTGTTGTTGTACACGAACTTTGCCAGAACATGAAACTGTGGGTTGGGGGTACTAAATGGCTTGAATAACTACTGGGGCTTTGGGGGTGGATTTCAATACTATAGTGTGTCTATTTTAATTAGTCGTCTACTTTGGAGCTTGTCAATGATCAGCAGTTAACTCTGCATCAATTTTCCTTTTTGCATTTTGTAGAACAAACAGAAATCTACAAAACGACTGCCATTTCCCCGTGATATCGATAATATATCACGTTTGAAATAACTTTTTAATTCTCTACATATAAAACTCCAGTACAGTGGTTTCATGTACCGGAACTCAATTACATAGGGAGACGTCATAATGTATTCGTGTTGTCTAGCACAAAGGTCAACAATGCCGTGTATACGATCATAGAGGTGTGTGCGGCTTATCATTCGGCAATTTCACTGGGCATGGGATATAAGCCACACTCCCACGGACCGCCTGTTATTACTGTATTCGGCATTAATGACCTTTGTGCAAGTGAGCATGAATACATTATGACGTCTCCCTATGTATAATTGAGGCCTGGTACTTAAATAACTGTACTGGAGTTTTACATGGAGTGAATTAAAAAGTTATTTCAAGCGTGATATATTATCGATATCACGGAGCCCCAGGATAAACGGAATTAGACACACGTTACCAAACGTAACGCCATAGATCTTGCACGCTACGATCGTATCTTGCTATCCGCATGCGATATGTATCGCTAAATTTGAGAAAATTTGAGTGGAGGCGCTTGCTGTTTTAGCCCTGTTTTATGAGTTTTGCAATAATGTTTTGTGCCATTTTACATTAATGAGAAATTCAGGCAACTCTCCCAACAAGAAAAAATGAATGATATCCCCTGTATGTAGTGGAGCTAAAAAATGCTTTACATTAATATATCGGCGATCAGTTTTCTTGAACTAAGAGTTTCAATAACGTCCTGATGGAAGATTTTCGTACAGAGAGCACGGCAAACATCGACTGACCGGCTATGTCATGGACTGGGACAAAGGCATATACCATTGAGGCTCGAGTCATTGTGACAGGAGGACTGATTGTGACACTGTGATTTTTGAACAACAGGAGTTGTTGAGAACTTGGCAGGGGATAGGGTATTACACTCAGAGCGATATTTTATAAGTGTTATTTTGACACCTGCAAGGCTGTCACACTCTGAATGTTGTTGTTGTACACGAACTTTGCCAGAACATGAAACTGTGGGTTGGGGGTACTAAATGGCTTGAATAACTACTGGGGCTTTGGGGGTGGATTTCAATACTATAGTGTGTCTATTTTAATTAGTCGTCTACTTTGGAGCTTGTCAATGATCAGCAGTTAACTCTGCATCAATTTTCCTTTTTGCATTTTGTAGAACAAACAGAAATCTACAAAACGACTGCCATTTCCCCGTGATATCGATAATATATCACGTTTGAAATAACTTTTTAATTCTCTACATATAAAACTCCAGTACAGTGGTTTCATGTACCGGAACCCAATTACATAGGGATACGTCATAATGTATTCGTGTTGTCTAGCACAAAGGTCAACAATGCCGTGTATACGATCATAGAGGTGTGTGCGGCTTATCATTCGGCAATTTCACTGGGCATGGGATATAAGCGACACTCCCACGGACCGCCTGTTATTACTGTATTCGGCATTAATGACCTTTGTGCAAGTGAGCATGAATACATTATGACGTCTCCCTATGTATAATTGAGGCCTGGTACTTAAATAACTGTACTGGAGTTTTACATGGAGTGAATTAAAACGTTATTTCAAGCGTGATATATTATCGATATCACGGAGAAATGGTAGTCATTTTGTAAAGTTCATTTTGTTCTACACTCTGCAAACAAAGAAAATTGTTGCAGGATTAACTACTGATTTTTGACAAGCTCCAAAGTAGACGACTAATTAAAATGGACAGACTTTAGCATAATATATACGCCGTCTGCTGTAAGTAAGATTAACTTACCTTGTGCAGCTGGTGCTATTTTTATCACGTTTTTCTGCTCCTGATCAAGGAGCCGGCCATGTTGTTTATATTCGCGAAATGTGACCTTGGTTCATGACCTTGTACATCAATTTAGCGATTTACTCAAGTTCATTAGTAGTAGGGAGCCGTGATTTCGACGTCCGTTGACCTCAAAAATTTGCATCTTGGGGGAGGTCACGGGGAGGTCACACAGCCAATCAGAAGCGAGTATTTTGACCTTTGACCAAAAAGCTACCTCCAACACAGGAGAGTTCCAATTGTTGCAGGGAATGTACTCCTCCGCGGTGATGCGGTCCTGGCGGTGATGCGGTCGCGGGAAAAAGCTTCCGCGGAGAAATACTTTTTAGTAAGTGAGTGAGTGAGTGAGTGAGTGAGTGAGTGAGGCGTGCAAAACGCCTGTGAGACGTCCCCAACGCCCGTCTTAACGCATGGACGCACTAACGACGTTGAGTGAGTGAGTGAGTGAGTGAGTGAGTGGTCATATAAGGTCGTTTGTACACCATTAGCCTCAGTCTGTATCCATCCTTTGACCGGGTACCATGTCGAGTACATGTCCGTTCTGTCAAAAGACACTCTCTCGTCGCGACAATATGCTCAGACATATGCGTCTAACGCATAGACAAGAGACACCACCAAGTCCCGCTATAGGTCCACCAAGTGGCGTAGGACATCCCTATACGATGACGGTGAGCGGCCCTACGGAGTGTGGAAAGACGTCCTGGGTGATGAAGTTTCTAGAGGAATGTGTGGCAACCCCAGCTCCGACACGTGTTGTTTGGTGTTATAGCCAGTGGCAGCCCGCCTACGAAACTACGCGATTACAGAATGTGAGCTTTGTCCCAGGAATTCCTCACGACATAGACGAACCCTATTACTTCGATTCCGAGCAGACCAACGTGGTAGTACTCGATGATCTGATGAGTGCGGCCAAGGACAATTCGAAAATCGCCGACCTATTCACCAAAGGGTCCCATCATCGCAATCTGTCCGTCATCTATTTGACTCAGAATCTCTTTCCTCAAGGGAAGGCGTCCAGAGATATTTCCTTGAACTGCCAATACTTTGTGTTGTTCTCCAATCCCATTGACACATTGAGCACAAATCCGTGTGTTTGGTAGTCGAATTTATCCTCAGAACATCGACCATTTCATGCAGGCGTTTCAAGGAGCGACAAGTCGTCCGTACGGCTACCTGTTCGTAGATTTAAAAGCCCATACCCCGGAAGATCGTCGGCTGACGACCCACCTGTTACCCGGCGAGGCATCACCACAGCCCCTACACTATCCACCGAGTCCACATCTGGTAGGGCAGCAGCAGCAACCCACCCCCATACAGCGTGTCCCCTTCATACCATCAGTCCCGGAATATCACCCAACCGTGAAGGACCAACCCGAGGTTGAAGAACATAATGTGAACTCGGGGCTATGGAAGGATTTGTTCAAAGGAAGTATGGACGCCGAGCTGGGCGAGATGTTGGAGGCCACAGGAAACAAGTTTCAACGCAAAGGGTATTCGAAAGAGGAAGCCGCAATTTTAGCCCATAACAGATTGGCACCCAGACTACGACGGGCTTTACGTCAGCGGTATGTCGACCTCGTGACCCATATGAAATTGTTGGATAAGGACCCAGTCCATATGGAAATTGAAAGAACAGCGTCGATGTTGAAAACCTCGGGCATGAACTGGAAAGCGGCGTATGTCAGAGCAATAGCACTAAAGAAACATTTGTTCGAACGCATCATTAAGACCAAAAGCGTCTCACTATAAATAGACCACACGGCACCAGTCCCCTCATTTCACCATGAGCACTGCAGAGTCCAACTTGTTTGAACTCGACAACGAGGATATTCTAGCCGAAGCCTTACGTCAAGCCAATGTCGATGCTATTATTGATACAGCGCAAGGTGGAGTCACCGTTCAGCACCAACGTATGCCTTCACATCTTACCACGCTCATAGATGACATCCAATGGGTGACACGCGTATGTCTTCTGCTGCATAAGAAACAGATAATATCCAACGAGGATACCAACACAACTACCCGTGCCCAGCATCTGCTGACCCTGCATGAGGCATTTCAAACCTTTATGGAGACCCAGCTGGAGACGGGAAATTATCTTCTTCAACCTCCAACATCAACGTCCAGTGATGATGGACATTGCATAACGCGTTGAGACATGTATGGAGACGGGCGTTGAGACGGATGTTATGGCGTTGAGATGGGCGTTAAAGCGTAACAACGGGCGTTGATGGGCGTTACTGTCTATAAAAGCAAGCGTATTTCCAAAAACACGCACAGTCGACGTTGAACCGTGAACATGGCATATACTTGCTGTGAGTGCGAACGCACGTTCACCAGGCATTACGATATGATGCGACACCAGAAAAATATACATGGGATTGAAGACTCCGAGGAGTCCGTTGAGGCGGATGCTGATACAGAGACTGCTGAGAGTGTATCGACTGATACCGAAACAGAGATTGCTGAGAGTCCATCTAGTGATACAGAGAGCTTGACCTCAGATAGTCAGCCTACATCCGTGGAAAGTGAGGCAGAACCTACCTTCTGGGATCGTATTGTGACAGCAGCTATCAATACTTACGCTGCAGCGATCGAGGACGCCGGAGAGGATAATTTACAACAGGCATACACCCAAATGCGCCCTCGCATCAGGAAAACAGCCATGGCGATCTATGAACAGTATACCTTACTACCGCTTGAAATGAAAGGCGACCCCACGCACAGGTCCATCATGAAGACCAAGCGTCACTTGGAAGAGGCTATGGGGCTACCACCCACCGAGGCTCTGCAAAATGCGATCAGAATGCGCAAACAACTGTTTCAGGACATGCTGCCCGAAGAATATCCAGGCCTGCCCGACGACGCTTAGGTCACACCGAGCAAAGATGGAACATTTTGAAATGGCGACTTCTGATTGGACAGGAATACATCTAACGGACAGGAACGAATCTGACAGATGCAAATGTTGGCCTCTGATTGGACAAGAGTCTTTTTGAGTTGTAAACATACCCAACGCGGCTCCCCCAGCGTTGGTATGATGTAACATTGGGGAAAATAAACTATATGAAAATAACTTCTTGTTGTTGTTGTTCTCTCAAGTGTCATCCTTGTTGTTGTTTGTACAAGCCCCCCTGTTCTGGGCTTCAGCTCTTTCAATGTACAAGCCCCCTGTTCTGGGCTTCAGTTCTTTCAATGTACAAGCCCCTTGTTCTGGGCTTCAGTTTTCACGTGGTTGTTCTCACGTTGTTGTTGTTCACTGAATAAAAAAAATGAGATCTCACCAAAAAACTCCTGTCTTGTGTGTTTTATTCATAATGCATAAATGCCCAATGTGGAGATTCAGTCAAACTGAAATCAGTGGTGTAGGATGGGGCCAAAATGTACCCCATCAATGTTAGAATGCAAGCGCACTATAGTAAAATAGAGAGCCAATGAAATCAGCCCACAGACCAAGTACGTGTTTTGGTCTAGGTTTGGAGCGGGCATTTCATTGAGGTGCGTGTAAAGGAAGACGGTGAGTGAAGACTCGTCCAACACGTATAGATTAAGTTTATTATCCTTTTGACCTGGATGTGACCTTTGACCTTTTGACCCGACATGCATCCGCGCACTGCCGGTGATGACGCGCGCACGCGCGCTGCGGCCGGAGAACCCGCGCGCGCGCGGTGCGGCCGGGGCGGGCCGGGCCGGGGAACACCCCGGATGCCAACATGGCGGATTAGCCACCATTAGCCGCCATGTTCCAACATGGCGGATTAGCCACCATTATCCGCCATGTTCCAACATGGCGGATTAGCCGCCATTGTGGGGAAAAACCCCAGTACATGACAAACACAGACAAGTCTAGACATGTCCAAAGGTCACGCCTCATTCACCCCAACCGGAAGTGCCGTCATATGCAAATTTCTGAGGTCAAAGGTCAAGTCCATTTCAGTAGAACCTACATTGGGTAGTGCACCGGTTGACCTTTGACCAACCTTGCACCCCTTCCGATTAAAGTGGTTTGGCCGAGGTCAAAGGTCAATGAGGCTCGACAAAACGTCTATTTTCATACACTTTGGCCACCGCGCATGCGCAGAATGCCGATATTTCAACCCCACACCCAGCCCATCAGATGCCCCTTCACGAATGCTTCACTTTGATACCTCACACGACCCATTCGAACCGTGAATAGCCCATCTCTAACCCAAACACACCCACAAATGTCTGCTTTCTCTACTACGGCCAGGCTGCGCATGCGCAGAATATTGACAACGTACGAACCATTAGTGTAGTCAAGAGCTCCTACAGGAGAGCTTCAAAATAAGACCTCACTGGACCCCATCGGACCATTAGTGGCCCACCTAGACTCCAAAACGTCCACCCCGTATGGACCCATACACCCATAGCCATGCAGTATAGGCCTATGGGCCTACCCAGGCCTCGGTGACTTTTTTCAAAAATTTCACCGATTCGCTCCGGGACACTTCCTATCATGTTTGTCTTGACGAGACTAAGAAAACAAATCCAAACAACCATACCGCAAATGTCTAGAAGTAGGTTTCCCAGTGGGACAAACATTGGTCCTATACCCCTAGTATGGGACTATATGGGTCTCCCTGAACTTTTTCCAAAAATTTCAACGATTCGCTCCGCGACACTTCCTATCATGTTTGTCTTGACGAGACTAAGAAAACGAGACCCCACAACCTATACCGCAAATGTCGAGAAGTAGGTTTCCCAGGATGGTCCTATACCCCCCATACTCCATATAGGCATTTTCCCGTAATTTAGGATAAAGTCCGTGTTCCGTATTTTTTCAGGAAAATTTTTACATACACCCACCCTGGAACTAGGGGGAGATAACTCTATTGATAGGCAAGCCCCGTTAAGCCCGACGACCTATATACCCCCCATACCCCATATAGGCATTTTCCCGGATTTTTCGATAAAGTCCGTGTTCCGTTTTTTTTTTTTTCCAGGAAAATTTTTACATGCACCCACCCATCACTGGATGCCCCTTCACATAGGCTTCACTTCACATCGGACCATTAGGGACTCCCCTAGATCCCAAAACGGCTATTTTCATACCCTTGGTCCACTGCGCATGCGCAGAATGCCGATATTTCAACCCCACACCCAGCCCATTAGATGCCCCTTCACGAATGCTTCACATTGATACCTCATACGACCCCATCGGACCATTAGGGGCTCCCCTAGCTCCAAAACGGCTATTTTCATACCCTTTGGCCACCGCGCATGCGCAGAATGCCGATATTTCAACCCCACACCCAGCCCCATCAGATGACCCTTCACGAATGCTTCGCATGGATACCTCATACAACTCCATTGGACCATTAGGGGCTCCCCTAGCTCCAAAACGTCTATTTCCATACCCTTTGGCCACCGCGCATGCGCAGAATGCCGATATTTCAACCCCACACCCAGCCCATCAGATGCCCCTTCACGAATGCTTCACTTTGATACCTCACTCGACCCAATCGGACCATTTTATCTAGGGACTACTTTTTCTCCGCGGAAGCTTTTTCCTCCGACCGCATCACCGCCAGGACTGCATCACCGCGGATGAATACATTCCCTGCAACAATTGGAACTCTCCTGTGTTGGAGGTAGCTTTTTGGTCATTCTGCCGGAACTATAGTGCACTTGACCTCTGTGACCTCCCCGTGACCTCCCCCAATATGCAAATTTCTGAGGTCAACGGACGTCGAAATCACGGCTCCCTACTACTTTCATTACACTGTTATAATGCTTGATTTAACTGTTAAGACATTCGATGGGAGTCTACATGTGCCGATATGGCTATTCTTATTAGGGACTATTTCTTGATAAATCGGTACGCATTTCGTCTGCTATCTGATTGATATAGTCAAGTTCACATCAAACATTGCTAATTTTTCATGAAGAAGAATTGAATCAGGTCTCTAATGCAACAGGTATGAAAAGAATCTTTCTGTAGAAACTTCTGGTGATATTTTCACTGATCGACGGCTGGAACATAACCATTATTTTTATCTACAACAGGTAATAAGAATTAAAGATTGATATTGACTACACTTCTTGACAAAGAATTGAAATTACTCCGCAAACGATTTAGACCTGAAAACGGCAAATATCTCCGGATAACAGATTTCTCAACTAGATTCATCTCGACATGGAAATAAATACATCTATTTAGTTCTGTTTCATCACTAGGGCAGCTATCTCATGCCATCACACTCGTCAGTGGCCATTTTCTACATGAATATCCATTACGATCCAGTGGCACGAAGTCACACTTAATACAATTGGGTATTTAACTTTATTTATTTATTTATTTATTGTACTTTAGCATGATGACAACATTACATGCAAGGGTAGCCCAAACAGGTGGCGAACACCTATACTAGTTGGGCTCCCGATAACAAAAAACAATATGTACATGAAGCGTAAACGTAATAAAATTGAAATAAACATAAAACTAGGATTAGTATTTAAGACAGAAAGATAAATAAATAAAGACAAACTAGTAGTTTGGAGATTGCATACTGCATACCATCTGGCTGTTCCAAGTGTGTTTGTCAATAGTGGATATATTGGTTTATTATATCATCATTTCTCCATATATATACTGGACCTACTGCAGAATAAACAGAATATCGTCAGACTTTGAATTCTTGTTTTATCATCTTTATTGAAAGTCCTGCTGATATTTCGGTATGGATTCAATAAAATGCCATCAGCCTGGTATTGCATTGATGAATATCGGGACTTTATAACACGACTGCCGATAAGTGTTAGACATCACTCAGAATAATATTGTAACGGTCAACCTGTGCAACAATACTCCAATACTGTTTACGTAGCTGATCGATCAGGATGGCTGATTAATACGTTATACTACCAATCGCCTTTAATATTTAGTCAGTTCTGACACCACCGGTATGTCCGGAAATTTACAGTTGGCCGAGTATTCTTAAACAAGAATATCGGTAAAGAATAATGCCGTTTTGTATTCAACTTAATCAAATTTTATTTCATATGAATTAATATGTACATTAATATGTACATATCATACAAACTTCAATGCATGAAAATAAAATCTCTCGTGAAGATTCGTGTTTTGTTGTTATTTCTTTATGATTTCCTCTCTAACGCTGCCTCCAGTATAGCATTCATAATTCGGTTTTGTACACCCGTTAGTTCCGTCTTAGTACCGTAGCATGTATTTTAAAGCTGATAATTCTGTCTGTCATCCGTGAGTAGTAATCCAATTCTGAGATTCTGTATTCAGCTAGTCTCAGGTGTAGATCTATGACGATCTGATATTGAAAGATCACCCGGGTTTTTATCTACGGGTGATATGTGCCATCGATATCTGGATATCTATTTACGGGTGATAGCTTATTGAAGAGAATCTGGATAAATCTGTATACTGTGTAATTATAATGAGTTTTAAATCTTTCTCCGTGAAGCTTTGGTGTAAATTACAAAATGAACGTCTCCTGTATTCTTGTCAGGCGTCAAATCTTGTTCTGTGAGATACCCGTCTTTTACTGTTGGGGTTACCCGGGTTATAAATGCGGGTTGTGATATGCTGGCGTTTTTTCAACCCAATATTTAACTTTGACGGGCTATGCTTAAAGCCTCAAGCTAGAACAAGTCTAGAATATCAGCTAAACTTTTCCGTGTCCGTAATTGGAAGTAACAGTTAACTTAATTGACTTTGTCTTGATTTGGAGAGTTACCGGTACCCGTCTTCTATTTTTGGGGTCACCCGGCTTTATAAAAGCAGGTAGTGATATTGAGTTCTAATGACTCTGACGTTACGCCACTGAGTGAGAACTAAATCGCTCCCGAATTATAATATCTTTTATTTAACGTATGGAATGCAGTCTGTGTATTTTTTCTGTGTATTCCTGTTAGTTTGCTCTGTTATATATTTATTGGTTTGGCACTGGAATTCGGGGCTGAATGTATAATATCAGATAATAGCTGAATAACATCAGTGTTGATCTTGAAGATAAAGATATTTCACTGCAAAACACATTTTAGCCTGTATTTGACTAGTAAATATGCATACAGCTGAAATTCTATTCACCCGTTATTTATTTCTCGAAGTGGATCGGGGTTCCCGTAAATTCATTCACAACGGTTTTTTCATTGAAGAGTAGGCCTTGCACTAATAAAATTATCTGCTTCTCGTACTCATGTACTTCAAGATCCTCATGGTACTCATATGAACAGTCACAATCAAAGCGTGACTGAGATACATCATTCTTCAGATGACGACTTTACAACGAATATTATGGATTAAGAATACTGATCAGCGATACGGATTTGATATTTTTGGAACATCATGATGTCTTGCCGGCATCATTGAAAACTGTTGACGGCTTCTCTCTTGCAGGAAACAAGCCTATGTTTAGGTCTTTGGATTATGGACGCGGATATTCTCTAATGGACGACGGCTGAATTATGAATGACGGACCAGACGCTTGTAATCATTATTATATTCCAATGGTATCCAGTTACCTATGGTATGATAATCTCCTGCTGGGTGTATCAGACAATTAATTGCTGGGATATCGTTGGCTATTCTCACAGTTATCTCGACCGTGTAGCTGACCCGGTTATTACCAAGTGTCGAATTATTATTATCCTTGGCCCTTTATCCTTTCGCGGGCAGACGATCTCAGCGCCACCTGGTGGAAAGAATCCGGTGTAATACTCTCGACCCTCAGGAGAGCTTAACGTTGTAAATGGTTAATTATCAAATAATCATTCAAAGTTTGCGATTAATAAAGACAATCTCTTTGAGAAGAGATTATTTTGAACAATTACAATTCACGAAACGATAGTACAATTATGTTATGGTCCATAAGATGCAGCGTTTCAGAGTACAGCCTCGTTTTTATATCATGGTACACATGGCTGACATCGGAAAAGTCTGCCATCAAAATATGTGCATAAACGTGAAAATCTCGCTCCACACATCCAGATATTCAACAACAACTACTGGATAACAACAAAAACAAGGTATTTAACCCACTTTGATAGAAAATTATAAATTGAACGAACATTACATTGAGAAAAGTCAACAAATACAGGGTTATGTCATTCATCATATCGGACATTATTATATGTACGCGTCTGAACGTAGAATGACTGACAACGAATATTATACAAATAAAATACAATCCCCGGATTAACGAATCGTCACAATATAGAACGTGATTCCGTCTCACCTGCCCACCTGACGGCGTCACACTTGTAGTAATATAATATCTACTACCACGGATATTATTTTGTTGCACTGAGCCCTTAATTAAAATTCAAACACTGAATCCTGTTTGAGGAAACAGTTTGTATGCTCACTTTTGATACATGCATTGACAGGAAACCTGACCTTTAATATTCGGTCAAACATCCTGCTCCCCAAAACACTCTGACCTAACGATCATCTGTCAATTTTATGATTGACTATTGTCAGTCTTAAATCGTCCTTAATTGCTCATCATTTGAGACGAATTTAACGATAAGGAATGATAATTCCCTGAAAGTAGTGAAACACACCATCATTTGGAAAACTGCTCATGACTTCGGTGGTTAATCAGGGTGACATATGGTTATGAGGTTACGTCTGTACCGGCAGAAGTCAAACGGATTGATAAATATGCACCGAGACTTGTACAGCTGGAGAGAAAATGGAGTAAACTGGCGGAATGAAGTGTTGAAGGGAATAGTCTCTCCTAACAGCAGGACCATGTGGCGTTAGGATCCCCGTCACTGCTACAGCATTAACACGGGGCCACGTGCCAACACTTAACAGTTGGTCGCTGGCCAACGGCTTAAGTGTTGTGCACACATGTGTTGATTAGCCGGTTCACTAACAAACAACATTATACGAAACAGATTGGCAGAGAGAAACGGTTAATTCATCGAAATTGAAGATGTTCTAAAAATTGACAAAACATTGAGTCAAGGTGAACTGGTGCTATTATTGAGTTTGGCGAAGTGGTTTGGACAGAAAACAGAGTTATTACAGTTACTAGTGTGAAACCTGTCCTTCGGACGGGGAAACAAATCAATTGTGAGCATGCGCACGGCAGAATGCAAAAGTATGTGCGAGGTTGATTAGTTTCCAGAAACTCAGAATGTCACTTTCCTACTCAATATTATTTTTCAGATCGGCACCAAATCCGATATTATATTGGTCATACATGTACATCGCCATATGATTGGCACAAGATTGGATATCATATTGGTCATATATCGCCATATGATTGGCACAAGATTGGATATCATATTGGTCATATATCGCCATATTATTGGTACAAGATCCGATATGACATTGGTCATATATCGCCATATGAATGGCACAAGATTCGATATGACATTGGTCATATATCGCCATATGATTGGCACAAGATCCGATATGATATTGGTCATATATCGCCATATCTCGGCACAAGATCCGATATGATATTGGTCATATATCGCCATATCTCGGCACAAGATCCGATATGATATTGGTCATATATCGCCGTATGATTGGCACAAGATCCGATAGGATATTGTTCATATATATCGCCATATGATTGGCACAAGATCCGATATGATATTGGTTATATATATCGCCATATGATTGGCACAAGATTCGATATGATATTGGTCATATATCGCCATATGATTGGTACAAGATCTGATATGATATTGGTCATACCTCGCCATATGATCGCTATATTATCAGCACCAGATCCGACATGATATAGGTCATACGTCGCCATATAAGCGGCACCAGATCCGACATGATATTGGTCATATATCGCCATATGAACGGCATCAGATCCGACATCCTAAGAGTCGTTCATCGTCATGTGTGCGCTACCAAATCAAACATTATTGGTTATACTGTTGTCAAGCGACAAGCCGATATTTCATATATTCTGTCCCGGCTTGGGGGGAAGCCATTTGCCCCCCCCCCCACGCTCTCCCTATTTCACGTTCTGCTTGAGGTAGAGTGCCTAAACTCTCCATTCGATATAATTGATATCTGATCTGATATGATATTAATCGTACATCGCCATATGATCGGCACCAGATCCGATATGATATTAGTCGTACATCGCCATATGATCGGCACCAGATCCGATATGATATTAGTCGTACATCGCCATATGATCGGCACCAGATCCGATATGATATTAGCCGTACATCGCCATATGATCGGCACCAGATCCGATATGATATTGGTCGTACATCGCCATATGATCGGCACCAGATCCGATATGATATTAGTCGTACATCGCCATATGATCGGCACCAGATCCGATATGATATTAGCCGTACATCGCCATATGATCGGCACCAGATCCGATATGATATTAGCCGTACATCGCTATATGATCGGCACCAGATCCGATATGATATTAGCCGTACATCGCCATATGATCGGCACCAGATCCGATATGATATTAGCAGTACATCGCCATATGAGCGGCACCAGATACGATATGATATTAGTCGTACATCGCCATATGATTGACACCAGATCCGATATGATATTAGCCGTACATCGCCATATGATTGACACCAGATCCGATATGATACTAGCCGTACATCGCCATATGATTGACACCAGATCCGACATGATCAGGGTCGTACATCGCCATATGATCGGCACCAGATCCGATATGATATGGGTCATACATCGCCATATGATCGGCACCAGATCCGATAAGATATAGGTCATACATCGCCATATGAGTGGCACCAGATCCGACATGATCAGGGTCGTACATCGCCATGTGATCGGCACCAGATCCGATATGATATGGGTCATACATCGCCATATGATCGGCACCAGATCCGATAAGATATAGGTCATACATCGCCATATGAGTGGCACCAAATTCGACATGATCAGGGTCATACATCGCCATATGATCGGCACCAGGTTCGATATGATCAGGGTCGTACATCGCCATATGATCGGCACAAGATTCGACATGATCAGGGTCATACATCGCCATATGATCGGCACCAGGTTCGATATGATCAGGGTCGTACAGCGCCATATGATCGGCACAAGATTCGACATGATCAGGGTCGTACATCGCCATATGATCGGCACAAGATTCGACATGATCAGGGTCATACATCGCCATATGATCGGCACCAGGTTCGATATGATCAGGGTCGTACAGCGCCATATGATCGGCACAAGATTCGACATGATCAGGGTCGTACATCGCCATATGATCGGCACCAGATCCGATATGATATGGGTCATACATCGCCATATGACCGGCACAAGATTCGACATGATCAGGGTCGTACAGCGCCATATAATTGGCACCAGATCCGACATGATCAGGGTCGTACATCGCCATATGAGAGGCACCAGGTCCGATATGATATTGGTCATACATCGCCATATGAGCGTCACCAAATCTGACATGATACGTACTGGTCATACATCTAGCTATCTCCCTCAAGCTAACTCGGTGTGACAGGTTGGCTTGAGAACCCTATGGCTTGAGTAAATTATGTTTTACTCGACTTCTCTGGTACTTTTCAACTAAATTGGAAAACCTAATTCTACCAGACTGAAATCTGCTCCTATTCTGTGAGTGACCGGAAAGACTTGAAGATAGTTCCTGAGTTGATGCCTGGATATGTTGTCGCTATGCTTCAAATGCTAAAAAAGTTTACGTACAAGATAAAACATTGAAGAGGTAGATTGCAAATTGACATGAAGAAGTCATCAGTTAAACGTCTACGTGATCAATGGAGACTCGAACAGTATATTCAGAAGAAAAATACTGAAAGCGAGTAAACCTCCAGCTCTTCAGCACCCACGCACCATGATGACGATTTCTAAGAACAACAACCAACAACTGTCTGCTGCCAAACTCCACCCCGGTAGATTTGGGATATCCGAAATCACCTGTCTCGGCAGAGGTTTCATATATTCTCTACCAGGCCTGAGGGTTTGTCCCGGCCTGGGGAAAGCCATTTCGTCCCCTCCCTCCTATTTATTTTCCATACTCCTTGAGGTAGAGTGCCTAATCTCTCCATTCTATATAATTGGAAACCAGATCATGCATCGTCAAATGATCGGCACCAGATCCGAAACGCTATTAGTCGTACATCGCCATATGATCGGCACCAGATCCGAAACGCTATTAGTCGTACATCGCCATATGATCGGCACCAGATCCGAAACGCTATTAGTCGTACATCGCCATATGATCGGCACCAGATCCGAAACGCTATTAGTCGTACATCGCCATATGATCGGCACCAGATACGATAGGATATTAGTCGTACATCGCCATATGATGGGTACCAGATCCGATATGATATTAGTCGTACATCGCCATATGATCGGCACCAGATACGATATGATATTAGTCGTACATCGCCATATGATCGGCATCAGATACGATATGATATTAGTCGTACATCGTCATATGATCGGCACCAGATCCGAAACGCTATTAGTCGTACATCGCCATATGATCGGCACCATATACGATATGATATTAGTCGTACATCGCCATATGATCGGCACCAGATACGATATGATATTAGTCGTACATCGCCATATGATCGGCACCAGATACGATATGATATTATTCGTACATCGCCATATGATCGGCACCAGATCCGATATGATATTAGTCGTACATCGTCATATGAGCGGGACCAGATACGATATGATATTAGTCGTACATCGCCATATGGTGGGTACCAGATCCGATATGATATAGGTCATACATCGCCAGAAGTTGTGTTTTTTATTGGCTACAGACAAGCACCAAGCATTACTGATTGTGATTGTTCCAGCCAGACAACCACCATTTCTGAGTAATTAATGAAAACGCAGAGACCATTCCGGATAATTCTCAACTCTCTGAACATGGTAAAGTATGTGTACGACCTCGTGAGTGTTTAGCGTTACGCTATGAAGATGACCAGGATTAGCTGCCGACATGACAACTGCTAATGACATGGATTAGTGAAATCATATACTGTCATTCTAACATAAAACCATTAGAGTATGCATGTTCACCAATTTTAAACGGACCTAACTGATCATGTAATATATAAGGACTTCAAGAGGGAAGCGGACATGACGATAAAAACTGCGAAAATTACTGGGAAAACTTCTATAACACGACAGCAAATTCACAAAACCATTTGGAATAAGCTTCGTCACATTCGGGGGAAAACAATATTCATATATTAAAATAAAACAGTCGAGACCAATTAAGAAAAGGCAGAATGGCTAGCCAATACATTCGCCGTAATAATAAACTAAACCCTAACTTTGAAAAAAAAACTTGAATACAGACACACATGATTATGGTTGGTTGGTGGGTTTGGTTGGGCACTCCATCGTATTACAATGGGCACAGGTCATACAGAGTATGCCGTGCAACCCGTTCCTCCACACCGCCCTACAAATGCTCCCTCCTACCAATGACGCATAGCCATCGGTAATTCCCCATTATATCTTCTTTACATCTGTATCCATATCATCTAATGTTGATCAGGTCCCATACAGAGTATGCCGTGCAACGCGTTCCCCCACACCGCCCTACACATGCTCCCTCATACCAATGACGCATAGCCATCGGTAATTCCCCATTATATCTTCTTTACATATATATCCATATCATCTAACCTTGATCAGTCTTCCCTCTATTTCTCTTAATCATCTATACTATATTCACCAATTATTTCACCCATTTCTCTTCATTTTCCCCAATAAAATACCCCAATATCTCCCGTTATTTTGCCTATTTTCCGAAATCATAAATCCAGTGCCATGGAAATTTCACCCAGTCATTTTCCTCAATGTAATATCCCACTATTTTCCCTTATACAGAGTATGCCGTGCAACGCGTTCCCCCACACCGCCCTACACATGCTCCCTCATACCAATGACGCATAGCCATGGTAATTCCCCATTATAACTTCTTTACATCTGTATCCATATCATCTAAACTTGATCAGGTCCCCAGTCTTACCTCTATTTCTCTTAATCATCTCTATATATTCACCAATTATTTCACCCATTTCTCTTCATTTTCCTCAATAAAATACCCCAATATTTCCCGTCATTTTGCCTATTTCCGGAGATCATAAATCCAGTGCCATGTAAATAACACCCAGTATTTCTCATTTTCCTCAATGTAATATCCCACTATTTTCCCTTTACTGTGCATATTCACCTAATGTCATAAAATACAATGCCTTATATACACCTGTGCTTTCCCCAAGTATTTTCACTTGTTATTCTCTATCATCCCAGTAAATTCTCTCATTGTGCATATTCACACTCATGCTTCCCACTGTCTTCTGTGATCACCTCTTATAATATTTCCCTTATTTTCCACGATCAAATATGCCCGTATATCCCCTCGTGCCCATTCCCGCAGGATAATATAATCCAATGCCATAGCTTCCATCATCCAGCATTCCCTGACTCCAGCCTGTGTGCATGTATGTTCCCTTGTGTCAATGGTAAATAATAAATAATTCCTGATGCTTACTTCTCCCCATCATCTCTGATTCTATTTGAATAATCTTGCCATTTCCCCTGACCCGTATATACCTGATTCGCGTAGTCCAACTCTTTTCGTACTTCCCAAACATCCCTAATAAAATCATTAATGAGACCACTCTCCTGTCTATTCAATGGGTGTGTACCTAATCCAAGTACTTCAGTTAAACATGTATTGTCCCCGTCGTCCCAGCTCACTTTCTGCCACTGTATCCCATTCATAGTACACTTTTTGAATAACTTCTTTTTCAGCATCGCTCTTTCTGCATTAAATCTGACACATTTTAGTATTATACTGACGACCCGTTAAACGTGGCGTTAATATGGGAGAATTCAGAAAGCCACTACATTGAAAATCTCCCGGAGAAGACAAAGCTATAAAATAATTCAACAGCTTCCTAACTCAACATAGTATTTTAAAATGTATGAATACCGTATATCAGAAAAAAAGAAACACCAGTCGTTGCTCCGATCCAAAACCCAGACAAAGACAAGTCATATAGACCAATCTAACTATGCAAAGTTAATGAAACAATAGTAAAAGATAGATTAAAATACCACATGGGGAAAACCATTTGCTGCACACGGCGCAAAGTGGGTTCAGTAAAGGATGTAACACAACCGATCACCTAGTTAGGCAACAAGACGCAATACAAAAGCTTTTACAAAAAAACGGTCGGTCATAGGAATATTTTTAGACTTGGAAAAAGCTTAGGACCTCTCCTGGCACGAGGGCGTCCTGCAAAAAAACACTTCAAAATATGAGCATAAATGGCAGAATATACATCAGGCTTTTTTGAGAGATCGTAGTACATTAACCACTCCGCACAGTCTCGAAAATGGCACGCCACAAGGCAGAGTCATAGTCCTCTTTTGTTCAACGTATTTATTAAAGGTCTGAAGTAATACATAAATCGCTGAACAATCGCTTTTTGCCGACGACTCAGCTATCTGGAAAAGTGGTCGTTGTATGAAAACACTTATTATTATAATACGAAATGGGCTAATGAATGAGGATTCAATTTTTTTGTTTTCACGAAGACAGCTGGCGTCATATTCTCAAACACCCAGCGTCCAGAAATAGATTTTGAAATAGAATTCAATAATAGCGCAAAAATTCCACGGAATGGTATTAGACGCTAAGCTGTCATGGAAAGATGATAAAAGACCAACTGGTTACAGGTACTCAGATGTAATTTAAGAGATAAACCTTATACGTCTCTGGAATAAAACTGGGTAGCAAGTAAGGTTAGCTTACTTAAATTATACCAATAACTTGTTCGCTCAAAAGTAGACTATGGATGTCTTGCTTATACCAACCAGCATGTAAAATCCACTAGAAGCGAATAGATGGTATATACAATACTCGACATTTAAAGACAGTATTAGGATTATTACAGACAACGGGTTCTTGAAGATTGTTGGCTTAAATATTGGTGAGATGTTTAAGATTATGGCTGAGAAAAGATTATGGTTGAATTTAATCAAATCTGTTACTGAAACCATGGATATTCCCACTTGAATATGGCTATATGACAAAAACATATGTGATCCAGACACTGTCTGACGTATACGAGAAACAAACGAGGAAAACAGTTTTTGCCATTATTACAGCTAAACTATTTTCAATGTGTGCCTCAAGTTTGCTAACGTGAAATAACTTACCCACGTTGATGATAGCTTTCACTGCCACAGACATTGTCTTTATGCGGTGTTTATTATGGATTTGTGATCCCACTGCTGTGAAGACATCTACTGACAATTTAGAAGTAAATCGAGGTATAAACTATTGCTTGGCCATCCTCATCAGTAATTGCTGTATCATTGATCCATACTGGATGAGAGATCAGTGTGGTCAGATTGACACCTCTCTCATCACTGTCAAGAAATAAAATTGTGAGATCATCTGATGGATGTGAGCCGGAAGTTAAAAGCGCAAGCTGGATTATACATTTTTGCACATAACGAGCGAATATAGTTGATTGTCTCAAACATCATGAACATTGAAAATTCACGGAGAAGGCGATGATTGTAAAGATACATATTCAATTCTTCAAACATTGATCGCGACCGTTAACCTTCGACAGTTTTAATTATCGACGCGGAAATTCTTTTGTAGATAAAGAATAAAAACTGAATGTCGAACCTGACGCATATACTCAATCAAGAATCCTTTGTCTTAATCGATGCGTAAATTAAAAAAATGGCGAAATTGGTAAGTTCATCGAAGAATTTAATTTAGTTCTGTAGTTGTAAATGTATTTCAAGTTTAAGATGCTAAATGTGGGTATAATCAGCTGTTCGTCATGGCCTACAGCACGAAGCTTACTCTATAGGCTCCATGCCTACAGTCAGCGAAAGAAGGCTACCCGGATATGGGATTGAACCATGATGACGGTTGGTTTGAAGCTATACCAATTATCACTTAATATGCAATAAAGGTACTGGATATATCTAGAACGAAACAATTCGTGCAATTCATTGTGTAATGTAATCATCTGTAACTTGGATGTGCATTCCGTCGATATACCGAACCCCTAAGAAGTACAAACGTACGTTACGACAAGATTCTCATCCTATTCAGAGCAATTTCTGTGACATACGAGCCAGACATTCAGATATGAGAAGTATTTGGCATTGAAGAAAACAGTTGTTAGCCTTTATGCAGGTTAAATCGTCCTCAAGATGTACCATTACTTTATCTATGTTAATCACTTCACCAGATAGACTAAAACCTTTCCAGACACAGCGAGAACAGATGTTCTGGCACAATTCCACAGTGGAACTGAAGCGACGTTGTTTCGATATAGCTATACTGTCAGTGAAGGTAGGCCTATACGAGCCCGCCGTCAACATCTGTATGAAGCTACTCAACGCTCTCGTGCCCACACAAAGTAGCGAGAACAGATGCAAAATGATGTATCAAAGCAAGATGTTTAAAGTGGCAAAGATGTATCTTTTGTGAGAAAGACCACCATGGGCTTAAGGTATAACACTTGTGCCTACCTATCACCATGTGAGTGCATGCTGTCATCTCGGGATAGAGCCGACACGTTAGACAATGAACAGGTGGTCCGGGGATGTTCCCCATAACATGCAGTATCGCTCTAAGTAAAATTCCCAGTACGGAAAAACATTCTTCAAGAAAAGTACATAGGCATTGTGTGCAGACAAAGTTGACAGACATGGCTGGAATTGTTCACTGTGCGAGCTGCTCTTTCTCTTCCTACCCCAACCAAATGCTAAAAGCAATAGCTAGAACCTTTTAAATGCCGCATGTTTGCCGCCCGCTTCTAAAGTTTTGACAGTAAAGAGTATTTCGTGTCGTTCAGTAATATGTTTACGGCCCATGTAAGCGGACTAATTCCTTCTAAATCCCCGATTTGACTGCTTGTTTACCTGACGGGTCGATGACAGAACAACAGCTGATTGCACTGAGAATCTAGAACGTCTTCGTGAAACGCGGACACATCCCCGAAGGAGCTAGCTGTTTTGGAGTTAAACCGCCTGGACTGTTCATAGAGACATTATCACCTTCAACGGAAAAATGTCACAGCAATGTGGCAATTACAAGAAACCACATCTACAGTGCAAATGTCTATTTACATTAGCTTTTCACGAAAAACTGTTTTGTTTATTGAGGCCAGAGCGTCAACCCGCAAATGTTGGCAACATTATATGATAGCTTTACTTCTGTAGCCTTCTCACCTGGCTTGTAAGCTATACCTGGACAACTTGTCTTTTAGAAGAAGACAGTTTGTTCAGTTTGATTACATCCAAGACAAAGTCTTCTCGAATATAGCTCAGCTATCACCATTGCTGGCATATTAATAATTTTAACGAAGCTTTACTATGGCTAAAATATATATATTCATTTTGTTTCGCAAGCCTGAGCCATCCTTGTTGGTTTTAGACATGAACAATTGTTGCACGCAGGTATGAAATCATAACCTCTCATTTCGACTATTTTTGCCAATGCACCATGTACAAAATAAACTTTGCAACAACTTTTTATTTAGTTGCTTCGAGAGTGCAGAAATTGTGTTTAGAAAATGTATTTCGAAGCTCAGCTTGAATTATGAATTATGAAAAGTTAGACCTTGTAATAGAGCAATAATAACTAACTACTGATGAATTTTTGATCAGCTGTGTCTGTTTTGCCTCTTTGTGAATATCCCTGGACATATGTTTGATGTGCGCGGTGAGAGTACGCGTACGACACAAAACCTTTCTGCATGTAGCTGTGTTTCGACCGATGCGGAGGAGAGTTCCCACGACATGCCAGTGGCCGGAGCAGCTGATGTCTGAGCGAGCGGGTAAATCTCCCTGGTATTTAGCCCCGTGTGTTTAGATGACACGATCATACCAGGCAGGGTTCACAATGAGCACACGTGTATAGCTTGCAATGTTAGAGGCTGTTTGTCATTTCATAGGGCAGGTCCTTCAAACATGGCTTCGGGCGTTGTACACCTATGTATTCATACAGTTGACTTTGCAAGCAAATTATACAGTGTGTTGTCTCTGGGCACACAGTCACATTTGTATTGGCTCGCAGAGTAAGCTCGCAGAACCCCCAAAGTCATTTGTGCTATGTTTGAACAGGGCCTATCTGTTTAGTTCACAAATAACAGTGCGGGGTGTCGTGAGCTGAGCGAGTTCTGCTCAACATTCGAACAATTTCCAGTAACTAAATATCATTTCAATTTAACAAACGACGGAACTATTTTCCTTCTGTGAAAAGGCGGACGGACGGGTGTTCTTCCGCTGGAGACAGTCGCTCTTAATATGTTAGTCTCTGTGTTACAATCCCTTAGCAAGCACACGAACGTGTTCCTACAAATCTTACTGGAGAGAGAGCCGAGCAGTCTGATGACTCGACGCTCTACCTTTATCTTGGACAGGTGGGAGAGTGGAGGCGCTGTCTCTAAGCCGGCTCTATTTCCATACCTGTGCGCTCTCCCGTGTGGGAGGAGATTAGGACGTCACATCCGGGCATCTCCAGACGTGCTCGACGTGTGCGAAGCTCCATCAACATCCAAACACGCGATACACGCTTGTTTTCAACGTTTGCACAGTGATTAACTTCGTTACATGGGATTATTTGCTGTGTTTAAAGTCGCTCTCTTCCATATATACACTTTGTTATCGTGAAAGAGAGGGGAAATGAACGAGAGTAAAAAACAACTAGGTTGGTCAAGGCAACAACACATTTGATGGACGTTGATTTGTATTCGTTTCCACACGAATTTTATGAATTTTCGAGCGTCACTGACGATCCCCCGCGCAGCGCTCATGTTTGTCAGTAATGCGAGATATTTGTTATACATTTGGAATGAAGGCACTTCATGGTATAGCTTTGTGATACCATGTTCCGTGAGATCGATTGAATATCAGGGAAAAGGGCTGGTTCAAGAGGGATGATTCTATGGAGCATTCCCTTAGGTTCATTGAAGAACCATCTGAAAAGTTTTCATGTTCGTCTACATGTATCTAGAAGCTTTTAAGACCCAACAATGGTTCTTTATAGAATTATACCCATGCTGCGATACAATCGAAAAAAAAACACACGAAGAAATATTTATTTCTTACGTACGTAAAGCTTGATTGTCTTTCAACGTATATACTGAACGCAATGTACCGACTAATCCTCTCTATTAAGTTTACTACTGCCTGAACACTGTGACTGAGGTTACAATTTCATCATCTCCGTAAACTCTGTCATTTGAATCCAGAACTCCCACACTTTACCGATGCAACCTTAGAATGTCTTCCACTGAATTATTGTGTTTGTATCATACGACCTTTAACCATTAACATACTTTACATATGCATCAAGATAACGGGCTTATGTCAGTGACTGTATAGTCACGTCATCAAACCGAAAGTATTCGTATATTTTCAACACAGAATAATTTGAGGTAGTCAAACCCCGTCGTGGTTTGATAGTAAGCCTGGCGATTCTCAACATACAGTGTCTCATAATCAGCCAGAGTGGCGACGGGATGAACTGGTGTTAAAGGAAATACTCTTCAGATAATGAGAGCGAGCATGTGAGAAGAAATACTAATTGCATGCACTCACTTCGACCGTTCGTCCTTGAAGGAATCATTTATTTGTTTGAAATTGTAGTTTAAGAGCCGCTTCCCATGCGGGTTTCGCGGTCCATCAACACGACGCTTTATTTGTATCTCACAGTACATTTCTCAGTTCAGTTGAAATGTTTACAAACCCTATATTTTAGAAATAATTACAAGGAGAAAAAAGAAACAAAAAGATATAAAATGAATATAGTGGAGAATATTTTCCATAGGTTCGTCGATCCAATCCAGTCATAAAGGTGGATGTGTGGATGATTCCTTTATCTTTGCACCCTTCTCCAAAGTCACCGAGAAAAAAAGTAATAGACCTGCAAAGATCGCTAAAAATCTGTGCCTGTAGATGATGGCAGGCTTCGTCCAATACACAAGTTAAAAGCCAAGGGATCGTGTTCTGGTTTCAATATAGAAACTTGGAACCGGGATATCTCGAGTTCTGACCGTGATACTGTGTCACTGCGTTTATAATTTTGACCATAATTTTTAATAGGACAATGGAACAGTCGGTCCTCAAAATCAAGGTATCTCCGTTATCACCAGTTTCTCCATTTTATGTCGAAAATGTTCCCCTTAAAAGATCTGTCCATGGAAATGTGTCATTGCTTTTATTTACTTTGGCCATGGTTAATAGGTTAATGTAGGACAATATGACGAAATAAAGATATCTCCGTTTTGTAAAGTCTATTTTATTTTGAATTGTGCCAGTGACCTACTGACCAGGTGTTGTATTGAAATTGTTTATTATAACAGGACTGTGGAGCAAACGTCTGGGAATAGGACTTTTATAAACACTGCTGCTTAAATGTCATATGGTATATACGGATTAATTCGATTGAACGAAACTCTCAATAAGTTAAGACTTACATGAGTAAAGGGATACTGGAATATGGGGCGAAATTTTAGAGAATTTTCCAAATTGACCTGGATGCCTGAAACTGCACATCGTTTTTTATCTGTAACTTCACTCAAATTGGAACTAGGGGTCATATCATCTATTGTAGCCTAAGATTTCCTGCCGATTTCCTGCCGTTTGTCGCATGAACAGACACTATCCTATCAAATCGCTAATGACATAATTTGAGAAGGACTCTCAATTTCATCTAATCGAAAAAACATTAGCTCAATTTTGTCTTTTCCACATCATCGGCCGCCTATGTCCAGCCCAAGGGAATAGCATTCTACAAACATTACTCCTTTGTATTTGACCCGTCCCTTACATCTGAACCTCACAAAATGTATGTATTTTAATTCTGATATAGTTGGCGTTGGTGGCCGTGGTTTGAAGCCGGACCTCAGCCTCATAAGCCTATTGATTCGAACAAATATCCCAATAGCTTGGTCATATAGTTATGTCTACTGTCGTGAAGTCAATTCTTTCTGTCAGTATAAGACCATTTCTTGATTTCTCTGTTACAATACCTTGCGACAACCATACACTCGTAGACATCTTGGTTCTTCGGGATATTGGTTAACCAAAATTGGTTCTTCGTGAAACCAAATTAGCTCTTTATATTGTGTCCTCCATGAGATTAGGTTATTTACTTGGGTTCACCTATCTGGCAGGAGGAATCATAATAAAGAACCAAAATGTTTTGTTTTTTTCATTTCGATTCATTCAGCTACTTCAATACGCCCAAAAGATTGCCACACATCCACAATGTCCAAAAAATAACCAGACATCCATTTTTTTCGCAAAATAGCCAGACATTCAATCTGTTCACAAAATAACCACACTGAGGTGTCTTACATACAAATCATATATACTGGACTCGCATGTAACACTACTGTACGCGCCTCAACAATTGTACGGGAAGTTTGGAGTTCAAAACTCAAGACCGGGAATTATACAAGCTGTTTGGTATTTTGATTCGGTCTTTCTAGTTCAGTCTGTTGTCATCCGTTACCATCGAGGAGTGGTAAATCTATATTGGCGACAAGGAAAATAATGCTTTTGCCGTTTATTTCCCGAACTAAGACCTGTAAGATGGCTACAAACATGGAAATCGGTGCGGAGTTCCAAGCTTTGACCCGAAAGGCAATCTGGTCACATGCGGTACGATGTTTGCTTCTTCACTGTGCCTGAATAGATGTCCAGGACATTTTTGACACTTTGTCTGAAACTGGCACAGATAACAGAAACCACGTCAGAGAAATTAGAAGCACACTTCGCTTCCGTACGAGAGACACTTGTTTGGGCAGTTGTGTAAGAAAGAAGGTGAGTCTGTAGACCAGTTCGTCACTCCGTTGATACAGAAAGCTGTTAATTGTGATTTTGGCGCTGCACTCGATGAGCACATAAGAGATAAAGTGATTGATAAATGCAGACTGTCTCAGTTCGGTATGTTACAATCGCCGTTCAAATATATCCAATATTACCCAACGGAGACATCGCAGCCATGGTTAGAGAAAGTTTAATAATGCGTTAATTCACGATCACATTATTTTAAATTACTTAGTGGGTTTAATTAACACATCCAATAGTATACATTTGTCAAGGTATGTCGTATTTTTTATTGTATCGTCCAGTAAACATAATCGAAACATCTCAAGACCACCTTTCTTGAAACTCTTGAAATTAAATTAACTCGAATCCTGAATGATCCAGAGGTACACAACAGCTTACCAAACTATGTCAAGTTCACAGAACCCCCTCGCAGTTTATATAAGTATACTAAATTAATAGCCACCAAAATGTTCAATTACTCTAATGCTGTCAAGGAGTTTGACGGGAACTTATACACGTCCGGAGGCTATAGTTGTGATTGTGAATCTTCAAACTTTATCTATGCACCATGCAAAGATATTGTGACTGTTAACCTTGATGTTGTGAGTGATGAACTGGAGCGATATGCAAGAGGTTGACCTTGAACACTCCTGGTGAAGGGGCCTGAATTTAGATAGCCGAGAAGAAAAAACCTGAAGGCCGACCAGAAGGTAATCCTGACTGCACTGTCATTGAGTGCTCAAAGCGAGAAAAAATTGAACCTAGAGTACTCGCTGACTGTTTGAAGCTCACCGAGAGTTAGGTGGGTGAACAATCCGCCATATTGACAGAAGTATATTCTCCGAACCAAACAAGTACTGAGAAACATTAATTCACAAGAAGTTCTGGCAAATCTCTAGAGTAATTTCGTCATATTCCCAGCAGAAAAAGCTTCAAGTAATATAATATTCGTATGTAAATATTAACCATTGCCAGGTGCTGGTTACGGAATTGAGTATCAGCACACCATCATCGAATAGTTTTGGAACATCATGATGTTCTGCTGGCATCGTTGAAAACTGTTGACAGCTTGTCTTGCAGGAAACTAGCCTATTTTTATGTATACTATGATTTATTTTTGAAGTTGGTGCTAATGCTGTTATATGAATTAGGTGTTCGGAATTTGCACGCGGAAATTCTTTAATGGACGACGGCTGAATAAAGAATGACGGACAAGACGCTTGTATTGAAAAACAGTAAAGACTTACCTCTGAATAAACAGAATGAAATGGCATTCGCATCTGAATGTGTACAGGTACAAGCTGCTAAAATTGAAGCCGGTGCTTCAGTTACTAGCAATTCATATGCTAATAACATGGGTATAGATTTCGTAAAAAGGTTTTTGATAATAAACAGAAATATAAGAATTATGGTGAACCTGTCGCAGCGCGGAAAGATTTCAAATGTTTTCGATGTGGCAGATTCGGTCATGTCTAAGGAGCTGCCCTGCCATTGATCAGACAGACTTGCAGCAAATCTTCGGAAATGGATCACTTTACTGTGTGTGCAAAACTAAGAGGCCTTAACTCAGATGTTAAATCAGGGAAACAAACTAAAGTATTGAATTGAACTGAAATTTATTTCGCCAATAACATACATAACATTCTGAATAATTTATCATGTATACATTGGCGGGATTAAATCCCCATGAGGCTTGTTTTATCCCTGGTGTCGAAATTATATTGTTTTAATACAGTGGGTGAATACAAAAGAAAATATTGCTTTATTTCATTTTCATTCAATGAATTTCTTTGCAGAAAATGACGACGAAGATGATTTCATTCAGAGCGAAGAAAGATTTCGTGCGTGCTGGTTCAATTTTTGTATCAGTGGAATCGGTACCAGTAGAAATGTTGATCGATTCGGGCGCGAACTGTAGGATCATTGACCGCGGAACGCGAGAAAAGCTGAAACAACAGGAGGTTGTATGCAAATACAATGAAAAGTGTGACAAGGAACTGTATGCGTATGGGTCCGGAAAATCGTTATCAGTGAGCGGGAAGTTCACATCAGATGTTGTAGCGAACAATAAAACATTAGAAGCTGAATTTATTGTAGTTGAACAACAGGAAGAACCTCTGTTAGACAGGAAAACTGCAGTCCAGCTGGGTGTCCCAAATTAGGACCAGAAATAAATTCGATACGGTTGGACATTGATTTCTTGAATGAGTTAGAGTCGAGTTCCCAAGCCATAGGTAATTTCAAAGATTACGAGGTGGAAATCCATATCAATAGTGATACTGATGTCTTGCCGGCATCATTGAAAACTGTTGACCGCTTCTCTCTTGCAGGAAACAAGCCTGTATACAAGTTTATGTATACTATGATTGTCTTTTTGAATTTGGTGCTAATACTGTTATATGGAATATGGAATAGGTCTTTGGATTATGGACGCGGATATTCTCTAATGGACGACGACTGAATTATGAATGACGGACCAGACGCTTGTAATTCATCCGATCGCGCAACCTGCCTATCGTATCCCTTTCAAATTGCGGTCCAACGAGGCGGAGAACTTGAAACAGCTCCAAAAACGAGTTGATGACCCAACACCGTGGGGGTTAGTCTAGTGTTTTTTGTGCCGAAACCATCTGGGGAGATTCGACTATGCGTAGACATGAGCAGAGTAATGAAGCCGTAATACGAGCGCGCCATCCGATCCAAACTGTTTCACAATATGAACAGTAATAAGGTCTTCAGTAAAAAAACACCTCAAGTGGAGTATCACCATTTGGTTTTGGAGAAAGGGTCACGTGATAACATGACGTTTTCACCGCATTGACCATTATATAGATATAAGAGACTCACGTTCGGCATAAGCTCGGCTCAGGAAATCTTTCAAACGTGATTCAGCAGATACTTCAAGGGTGTGAAGGTGCAGAAAACATATCGGATGATATTGTAATCCATGGGAAGGATGTCCAACAGCACGATGAACGAGTACGAAAATACCTCACATGCCTCCCAGAAAAAGGCATCTATATAAACCCAGACAAATGCCAATTTCGGGTGTCTAAGCTGATATTCATGGGGAATGACCTGTCTGACAAAGGGATCGGACCGACTAGTGTCAAAGTCGAATTAGTTGTGAATGCGAGACGTCCAGAAACCGCATCGGAAGTGCGTAGCTTCCCTGGTTAGTTAACTTCAATGCAAGATTTATTCCAGACACAGTGACAGAGCGATTGAGAAAGTTGACTGAGAAGAGCGTCCCCATTATTTTGGGGGATGAGCAACAGAAATCATTTAGCGCATTGAAGTCTGTCTGGGGCGAAAACATTTGTCTACTACGATGGCGATGCGAGAACATGTGTGAATGCAGATGATAGTTCTGTCGGACTTATTCGAGATAAATAAGGACGATGCACACGAAGTTAGGAGCGTGACAGACCTGGAAAAACGGTACTCACAAACGGAGAAGGAGTGCTCGCGCTGGTGTGAGCATGTGAACGGTTTCATTTATGCATATACATGTAGGGAGCAGTTATTGAGTTGATAAAAGATCACAAACCGTTGGAGTTCATATACTCCAAGAAGTCGAAACGGTCAGCCAGAATCGAGCGCTGGGCTCTGAAACTGCAATCATAGCCATTCACCGTCAAGTACAGACCGGGGAAATCAAATGTCAGTGAAGCATTGTCAAGACTGACACAAATCACAGACATCGACATGCAGAAATGTCTCGGAAGCAAGTTTTGAAACTTGCACATAAATGCCATCAAGTCAAGACGAATCTGCGATTTTTGTGGTGACCAGGCATAGATTTCGAGGTGGAAAACTTGTGCACAAGATGTCACACTTGCCAGTTGGTAAGTCAACCGCCTCCTCCTGGACCAATGAATAGATCAAAGTTCCCAACTGGGCCGTGGGAAGATCTATCGCTTGATTTGCTAGGACCGGAGATCATATCATTGTGCTTGTGGACTATTACAGTCGGTACTATAATATAGCTGTGATGAAGTCGAGTACATCTTCACATCTGATCGATCATCATCTGCACAAGATGTTCACCATTTATGGACGGTCGTACTCCATAACTACTGACAAAGAACCTCCACATGTCTCGGAGAATTTCGAGGAATTCCCGAACGAGAACGGCATTCTACACCGTAAAGTTACTCCGTTATGACCACGGGTAAATGAAGAAGTCGAGCGGCAAAATCGGACTTTGTGAAAAGCATTGCGGATCGCTCGAGTAGTAGGCCGGAACTCGAAGAAGGAAATAAACTCATTCTGACGTATAGGGAACCCCTCACGTAGCTACAGCTGCAGAACGTATGTTCGGTCGGAAACTTCGGACTAAGTTTCCTGAACTGAACACTGGCCGGCTTACAAGTAACTCTGAAATTCGTTACCCCGACGCGGAGGAATACGTTGATCAGAAACCGCATGCAGCCGATCCCGATCTCGCTGTAGGTGGCACGGTATTGCTACGACAACAACGCGACAACAAACTGCCATCCACTTACAGAAATGTACACACACTGTTACACGTAAGGAAATGAAAAAGGTGGTTTACCAATCTCCAGACGGTGCGAGTTATTGTCGCAACATTCGTGCGTACATACCCGACGGAGAATGACGAGACGACATTTAACGAGCGTCGAGTATGCGGATGAATCATCAGACGTCCCATCAGCCATGCCCAAACCGACTCTTGGAAGTTGTCCATCTTAATTATTATCACTTTATTATAAAGCGAATTATATTTTGATGTATACGTTTTTATTTGATATTCGCTTTGAACTATAACTGGGTTGCATGAGGCTTTCATAACAGGAAACGGACAGAGAAAGAGAGAGAGAAAGAATTAAGGTTTAACGTCGCGTTCGGCAATATTTCAGCTATATAGCGACGATCAAACAAATTTCTAAGTATTCAGGATAATAACTTAGTAATCCAACACATTGAAACATACACACATTAAAACCCGATTTCTCTCAAATAACGTAAGATACAGTCTTCTTTCACCCGACTAAAAAGATCTTCTAAAGTAGCTGATCGATAAAAAGAATCTAAAGAAATCTATACAGTCGATAAGAATATGTTTCACTGCGAGATCTTGGTGGCATGGATTACACCTTGGGACTGGCTTTTTTTTTAGTAAATGTTCGTGAGTTAATCGTATATGGCCGATTCTACATCGCCTGATCATGGCTTGATCGAAACGTTTCTGTCTGTTCAGATGAGTATAGCGTACAGTTTTATTGAACTCATGAAGTTTGTTATTATTCACAGCATCCCATACAGATTGAAACAGCTTTCTCACATAAGTACAGATAGACGGTCTGAAATCGCTATATGGAATTCCAACAAGATCAACCTCATCATCTATACGGCTGCCTTAGCCTCAGTAATAACAGGAAACGTCTTAGAATAGTTCGTGTTCACGGTAAACTGTTTAACGTGTTAGAATAATTTGTGCTCAAGAACAAGTAAGTAAATGTTACTTTCCATGGATGGAAGAGAACTGTTAAAAGTAAAACATTATGAACTTCTATGTATCTATGATGTTGACTCGAAACCAGATTGGTCAGTTTCTATTTAAGTTTAAGAATTTAGAAGTAAACGACAACAAGAACCGATTGTCTATTTGTTATAGTATTAGTTTTATTCGGAGAATAAAAGGGATATAATGTCTTACATAAAAATCTTACATACCGGATATACTACTCGCGTGTAACACAACTGTACGCGCCGCAACTGTACCGAAAGTTATGAAACTGCATGACCGGAAATTACGCAAGCTGTTTGGTGATTTGATTCGGTCATCTAGTTCAATCTGTTCACATCCTTTGCCATCAGGGTGTGCCAATTCTCACTTTGTCCTCAAGCTATTCCAAATGATAGCCACACATTCAAGTTGTTCAGACAATAGCTATTTAGTGTGTCTACAAAATAGCAACGCATTAATTTTGTGCACAAGCTAGCCACACAATCGCATTCACTTTGTCGACATGACAGCCGCACATTAAGTTATATATGCCGGTATAGTCACACATTTGTACTGTTATATCAATTTTTAGACCTAGTAGTTCTCTTCCCGTTAAAGGAGGAGAGACCTAGCTTGATGTCATTTAGGAGGACGAGAACGACAGAAAATGCAGCGCACAATATAGCACGGCAGACGAATCGACCAACCAAATATCGCCCCACATACCTTAAATACTTGGGAAGGAGAACGTTATGCTTACAACCACGATCATCTCAAGGTACTCCTTTCTGGGGTCTTTTCTCTCGCACCTGTTCTGTTTTCTCCTCGACCCACACCGTTTAAACTTTCTAAGTTGGTCGCACGCGCATGCGTTAATTAACAGGAAGATTGCGATGGTGACATCATCATCACGGTTTTATCCAAACACGTCTCTACCAGTGCAAACGATCTCTACCGTCTGTGCAACGATAGGGTCCAGATCGTTTGCACTTGTAGAGACGTGTTTGGATAAAATCGTGATGATGATGTCACCATCGCAATCTTCCTGTTAGTTAACGCATGCGCGTCCGACCAACTTAGAAAAGTTAAAACTGAGTCGAGGAGAAAACAGAACAGGTGCGAGAGAAAAGTCCCCAGAAAGGAGTACCTTGAGATGATCGTGGTTGTAAGCATAACGTTCTCCTTCCCAAGTATTTAAGGTATGTGGGGCGACATTTGGTTGGTCGATTCGTCTGCCGTGCTGTATTGTGCGCTACATTTTCTCGTCCTCCTAAATGACATCAAGCTAGGTCTCTCCTCCATTAGCGAGGAGAGAACTACTATGTCTAATCAATTTCATTCGCAAACTAATCATTTCTCCATTTCGTCCTGGAACTGTTATGCTATATATATGCTGTAAATTTATCACACATCCATATATCTATGTGGATGTGTGATAAATGTACGGCATATATTGACTAATCCATTCTACCCACAAACTGTCACATAAAAGACAGCCCATTCATCATAGGTCATGTCAGATTGAGCATTGAGGATGCTCATATCCTCTGTTTATTTGCACATTGTATTAACATGTTACAAGGAATCGAGTTGATCACGAACTTGCAGATAACCGCAATTTGCAGATGTAGGTCAATTATATCGGAAATTCCATGTCACTTTCACAGAAAAACAAACTATATAAATCAAGTGCAGTTTCTAAAAATCTCCTACAGGACCGTGATTCTTGAATAGTAATATGGGTTGTTTGGTTTTGTTTTTCAGTAGAACACGATGGACAGGGTCCCGAAGCGAATGGTTGAAATTTTTTGAAAAAGTCACTGAGCGCATGCGTAGTGGGTAAATAGCGCTCGGAGGACGTTTTGGGGTCTAGGCGAGCCCCTGGTGGACCGATTGGGTTGCGTGACGAATCAATGTAAAGCATACGTGAGGGAGCATCCGACGGGCTGGATGTGACATGGAACCGACGTCATTCTGCGCATGCGCGGTAGACAAAGTTCCATGTCACTTTCACAAAAAAAAACAACTATATAAATCAAGTGCAGTTTCTAAAAATCTCCTACAGCACCGTGATTCTTGAATATCTCAACGCGGCTACGAAGGCATCCTCGGTAGGTTTTAAAGAGAATACCAAGTGCATATTCTATAGCGTTTGCATTCAGGATTGGCAACTAGCCAATACTGTCATGTTTTATTTTCCTCTGGGGAGAGGTGTACGTTGACGTTATTATTACTGGAGTGCAAGCTCGTGCCTCACTGGAAATATAATGGTGGATTTTTTTAGTTTTTCATTGAAAATACACTGTACAGAAAAACTCTACCCCCTGAAAAGTCTAACATATAGTTGTGACAGATTCATTATATGTTTTTATTATGAAAGTTAGTAACTCAAAGTACAATTTTAACGAAGAAAGGGCGTTTCATAATCTACCCACTATCGTTTCGGAATTGTGAGTGGAATTTTAAACCGTACTGTTAGTGTACGCTCAGTTGAACCAGCCAGCCCATGAGCCGGAAAACTGTACTCCAATATATGAAACAGCTCCCCCCCCCCCCCCACCCCCGGCCATGTCACAACAGCAGTAATGGATACAAATATATCTTTTGGTAGAATATCGGGTTCTAAATTGTTATATATCCTGTGTTATTTCTCCTGATGATGACAAATATAACTTTGTCGAAATATTGAGACTGTCAATATGCGTTTGTTAACTTTATTCGGAGTGACTTTGCTTATGGATTATGCCAAGCTTATCAGTGGATCAACAAGATCCTGTGTTTGAATTTGAGAACTAATTAGGTTAAAAAAAATATTAAAACAAAAAACAATGAAACGGAGGTTGTCCCACGTTCTCGTCATGGAGTTTTAATTTTCTCTCCTTGAATATATAGCTTACACATATTCGGGATCAGATTATTCCTGAATGAAAATACAAAACAGCAGAATATAAGGTACTATTATACATTGTCAGAAAGATTGAGCCAATCTGACTTTGAGTCAAATTCGATTTTTACTCATTTTTTTAGTCGACTCAAAATCGAATTTGACTCGTACACGTCTCGCTGTGACGATGACACATTGTCTCAATGGTCTACGCTAAGGCCGATAACTCTTTTAGTGTTACAAAATGTGCAGATGGCGCTGTTGGAGAATGTACTGGCTTGGATAAGTAGATGGCGCTTTTTCATCCATGATTGTCTCTTGGTGATCAGCCATTTTTGTCCGTGCCAGATGAAAATCAAACTGCGCACAATCATTGCAGGTTTACCTTTCATTGCGGTTGACCTTGACATGGTCACATTTGTTCGTTTCTCTATGACCCGATCACTGCTAGTTCAAGTTTATTGTACGAACACCCTTTTCGGGGCAGAGTACAAAATCAAGAAAAACTCTTCGGCTGAAACCCAAGTAAAAATAACCATGTATGTATAACTTACAATATTGAACATACACAATCCAATGACATCAGCACATTATAAGTCTCTTTTTATACCAGGAGTGTATTGCATCACTCTTTTTTTTCTTTTCTTTTTTTCAGTCCTTTCACCCAAATATTTTCGGGGTCCGTCCACGTCTGTATCCAAAAATATCCTTTTCTCAACGTCAACGTCAACATCTCCATGTGACGAGGACATACAATGTATTGTCTTGGTGGCCGATAACTCTTTTGGTGTTACAAAATGTACAGATGGCGCTGTTGGCTTGAATAAGTAGATGGGGCTGTTTCCATCTATGTCTCTTGGTGATCAGCCATTTTTGTCCGTGCCAGATGAAAATCAAACTGCCGACTATCATTGCAGGTTTTCAAAACCCCCTATTACGGGCAGAGTACATGTACAAACCCAAGAAAAACACCTCAGCTAAAACTCAAGTAGAAGCACGCACAATCCAGTGATATCAGAACATTATTTATAGTGGGTTAAGTCTCTTTCCATACCAGGAATGTATTGCATCACAAAGTTGTGTTCACTAGATCAATGTTTACACAACACGTTATATACGGTACCGTAGGCTACTAAACTTATCAGAGGCGATAAACATATCGAAACTCGTATGGAGCTTCAGTATCGGAGCACGCGCAGTAGTTCCAGCGTTCTACTATCATCGACGGGCCTGTCTATTAACAGCACGGAGTCGCCACCGTGAATTAAATTTACAGCTATTACACTCCAATAGATAAAAGAAAAAAGAACAAAAATAACGGACTTCAAGAGATTGGCCTTTGCTAGAATCGGGCCGCCATGTGAAATCCTCTCAGATTGGCTGGGCTTTGTGCTCCGACAGACAAAACGCTTCAAAATGCAGTGATAGCTCATTCGTCGGAGTCAGACCGTAGGTATGGGAGACTCGAATTACTGTCGAGCGCCGGCACGAAGCCCTGCTACAGAGGTGCGGGGGCATGCCCCACCCGCCGGAAAACTTGTGAAAAGCCACATTTGAAATGGCGCATTCTGGAACATGTTGGCAACAGTAGTATAGAAAAGCTATTTAAAGTCATTTTGACCTTTGTGCACTTAAACTTGTGGAGCAATCTAGCTCCAGAACTCACTTTAGCTGCGAAAAGTGACCTCTGGCCTAGTGGATTTCTGGGAGCGGCACCTGTTTGTTTACTTTCTTATTTGTTCTACTTTTTTATGTGTTTTGTACTCCGTCCCAAATGATATGCTCAGTACAATAAAGAATCTATCTTATCATGCGCACAATTAATTTTCGGCGGAACCAATCTCGCATTCGTCTATTTCCGTATTGGCGGAAATTAGCCCAGTTGCTGAGTTCTGGGGATAGATTGCTATTATTCAACTAAACATAGAAATAGTTTTGTATAAATTTGAATGAATTATATTCGTCTGGTTAAAATTAACTTCATTTCACAATAAAATGCGATCAGATCGCTCGATTACCAAAGGCACTTTTTCGTGGCCGGTTCACTACTTGATCGCCATACGCTCCCCACGGGTGGAGAGTTGTGCGTTCTATGTGAGAGGCTATAAGTTCCGCCAGTACGGAAATAGCCGAACGTGAGATTGCTTGTGGAGGTCACAGAGGTCAAGTGCACTATAGTTCTGGCAAAGGTCACGTGGTTGCCATGGTGACGTTACTTCCAACCTTTGCGGGATGTATTCCTCCGCGGTGGTGCGGTCATATTTGGCGGTGATGCGGTCTGCCTTCGCGGACAGAAAGTAGTCCCAAATACGCGGGTTTTCGTGAGGGTGCATTCCACACCTAAATGATGTGCGGCTAAAAACAGGCATGGTTTCGGATCTTCGGCCATAAATAGATGTAAAATCTTTAACAAAAACCCTGTAAAAGTATATATTTTCTAAATGGGCACACTCGTGTCATTATTTCAGGAGACTTGTGGGCTATTGAAATTGAAAAGGAAAGACGTGCAATCCTCCTTAAACCTTCTTTAACTTTTCTGAAAAACTTCATAAAATATGTGAAAATCTGTCAAATTCTACCCGCAACCCAGAGAAAACGTATGAAACGATTGTCTTTTTATGTATGTTAAAGTGTTTCCCGTCCAAAGGACAATTTAAAATGGCGAAAAAAACCAGGGGGTCGACCTACTCGTTTTTTGTAAAATTTTATCGCCATAAAGGAATCATCATTTTCGCTTCCCAAAAAAGTACGGATTTTGGCCCACCAGATATTCAATTCCGGACACGATTAATTCTGTAGTGGCGAGTGGGTGCGATCAACAAGCAATTGTTATATCCTCGTTTGCAGAAATGGTGACGTCCAGCAGGGGGATACTATAGATATCAGTTAGAAAGGTAAGAAGAATTACCATGCTGTCAAAATCGGGCGACCTTCCTTACGGAGGGGCCATTTGTGCGAAACCGTGGCCTAGTGTGGAGTGCACCCTGAGAATCATCGGCAATGTCCGGCAATCTCCGAAAATATAATGTTCGGTCATCTTCGGCAATGTCCGGGAATATAATGTCCGATCATCTCCGGCAATCTCCGACCCTCTCCGGAACAATAGATAGCCTTTATCTACCCTTCCGAAGCATCCATGGTATTCCACAGGGTCCTCGACAATATTGCCATCTATTTGTCCATGTTAAATGACCAGTGGGGAACCGTCAGTTTCTTTATACAGTGGCAGAAGGTAAAGGGTTCTAGCGGGAATTGAACCCGGTCGCTTTATCTAGAGGCAGACACGTTATCCATTAGACCACGAGTCATAGGCTACAAACCAAGGTTGTAAATAGCATATAAATGTCTACCATATGGCCCATACTGGCCCACTGGCCAATGTTGAACCTAATGGGAAATTTACTCCTGGTCATTGTAGTATGGGTTGTATGTTTTTGTTTTTCACATCTCAACACCTAGAACACGATGGGCAAGGTCCCGAAGCGAATGGTTGAAATTTTTGAAAAAGTCACTGTGCTCATGCGTAGTGGGTAAATAGCGCTCGGAGGACGTTTTGGGTCTAGGTGAGCCCCTAGTGGACCGATTGGGTTGAGTGAGGTATCAATGTGAAGCATACGGGAAGGAGCATCCGACGGGCTGGGTGTGACGTGGAACCGACGTCATTCTGCGCATGCGCTGTAGACAAAGTGTATGGAAATAGACGTTTTAGGGTCTAGGTGGACCACTAATGGTCCAATGGAGTTGAGTGAGGTATCAATGTGAAGCATACGTGAGGGAGCATTCGCCTGGACTAGTGTGTTTTCCGTTTTCAACATTCTGCGCATGCACAGACGGAATTGTGGGAAAAGAGTATGGAAATAGACATTTTGGGGTCTAGGTGGACCACTAGTGGTCCGATGGAGTCGAGTGAGCTATCAATGTGAAGCATACGTGAGGGAGCATCTGCCTGGACTAGTGTGTTGTCCGTTTTCAACATTCTGCGCATGCGCAGACGGAATTGTGGGAAAAGGGTATGGAAATAGACGTTTTGGGGTCTAGGTGGATCACTCGTGGTCCGATGGAGTCGAGTGAGGTATCAATGTGAAGCATTCGTGAAGGAGCATCCAACTGGACTAGTGTGTTGTCCGTTTTCAACACTCTGCACATGCGCAGACAGGGAATTGTGGGAAAAGGGTATTGGAAGGAACGTTTTGGGGTCTAGGTGGGCCACTATTGGTCCGATTGAGTCGTATGAGGTATCAATGTGAAGCATTCGCGAAGGAGCATCCGCCTGGACTAGTGTGTCATCTGTTTTCAACATTCTGCGCATGCGCAGACAGGGAATTGTGGGAAAAGGGCATTGGAAGGAACGTTTTGGGGTCTAGGTGGGCCTCTAGTGGGCTGATTGAGTCGTATGAGGTCTTATTTTGAAGCTCTCATGGAGGAGCAACCGACTGGACTAATGTGTCGTCCGTTTTCAATATTCTGCGCATGCGCAGACAGGAAATTATGGGAAAAGGGTATGGAAATAGACGTTTTGGGGTCTAGGTGGACCACTATTCGTCCAAATGGGTCGTGGGAGGTGTCAAAGTGTAGCTTTTGTGGGGTAGAGTCAGAATGGCGTGTGTTTTTTTATTGCAAATCGCGTCAATCTGCGCATGCGCAGCTGGGTGTAGTAAGTAAAGTGGCCATTTTGGGGCAGTGAAGGAAGGTATTTGGTGTAGAGATGGACCATCTTTGGTCCGAATGTGTCGTGTGGGGTGTTATGTTGTAGCTTTCGTGGTATAGTCCACGATTTGAGGGATGTCCACGTCATCTGTGACGTCATTGGTGACATCATCAGTAAGAGTAATAGCCAAAGTGAGCATTTTGAGGGTGTGAAGGAAAGTGTTTGGGGTAGAGTTGGACCATCCGCGGTCCGAATGCGTCGTGTGAGGTGTCATCTTGTAGCAATTACAAGCGTCTGGTCCGCCAACGCCAAGCTCAACGCTTCAACGCCCTGGTGAATTAGCCTAAAAGCTCTGATTTTATGGAATTGCCACCAATACATCGAAATGCAGTGACGCCCGTCAACGCCCGTCGTTACGCCTTAACGCCCTAGCATAACGCATTGACGCCATGATGTAGACAGATGAGAGAAAAACGACAACAACAAGGATGAGAGATCAATCATTTTAATATCCCTCCAGTACATCATACCCACGCTGGGGGAGTCGCGTTATGTATGTTTACAATTCTCGTAGGCTCTTGTCCATACAGAAGCCATCGTTTGAGAAAGTTTAATCTCTGGCCAGAATCGCTTTTGGCCTAAGTCTCACCGAGCCGGCCAGGATACTGTAACGGCAGCATGTCCTGAAACAATTGTTTGCGCATTTGGGGTGTAGTAAATAAAGTGACCATTCCTGGGGTGCGCAGGGGTATATTTGAGAGATTGAGGTTCTATATCTCATCCAAAGATGGCGTGTAGGGTGTCATCTTGAAGCTCTCGTGGTGTAGACCACGACGTGAGTGATTTCCATCTCATCTGTAACGTCAATGGTGACGTCATCAGTACGAGTGGTAGCGAAATTTTGATTAGCCGACCAATGCATATTACTAGTGGTGGTGTGTGGTAGTGTGTGGTGGTGGTGGTGGTGTGTGGTGGTGTCCGTACATATAGGGATTAACTCGTGTCCCCCATCATTCCATATGTATTGGTCGGCTAATCAATGCGCAAACAATTGTTTCGGGATATGCTGCCGTTACAGTATCCTGGCCTGCTCGATGACACTTAGGCCAAAAGCGATTCTGGCCGGAGATTAAACTTTCTCAAACGATGGCTTCTGATTGGACAAGAGCCTACGAGAATTGTAAACATACATAACGCGACTCCCCCAGCGTGGGTATGATGTACTGGAGGGATATTAAAATGATTGATCTCTCATCCTTGTTGTTGTTATTTTTCTCTCATCTGTCTACATCATGGCGTCATGGCGTTATGCTAGGGCGTTAAGGCGTAACGATGGGCGTTGACGGGCTTCACTGCATTTCGATGTATTGGTGGCAATTCCATGAATATCAGAGGTTTTAGGCTAATTCACCAGGGCGTTGAAGCGTTGAGCTTGGCGTTGGCGGGCGTTGCTACAAGATGACACCTCACACGACGCATTCGGACCGCGGATGGTCCATCTCTACCCCAAACACTTTCCTTCACACCCTCACAATGCTCTGGCTATTACTCCTACTGATGATGTCACCAATGACGTCACAGATGACGTGGACATCCCTCAAATCGTGGTCTATACTACGAAAGCTACAAAATGACACCCCACACGACACATTCGGACCAAAGATGGTCCATCTCTACTCCAAATACCTTCCTTCACTGCCCCAAAATGGCCACTTTACTTACTACACCCAGCTGCGCATGCGCAGATTGACGCGATTTGTAATAAAAAAAACACACGCCATTTTGACTCTACCCCACAATAGCTTCACTTTGACACCTCCCACGACCCAGTTGAACGAGAAGTGGTCCACCTAGATCCCAAAACGTCTATTTCCATACCCTTTTCCCATGATTCCCTGTCTGCTCATGCGCAGAATATTGAAAACGGACGACACATTAGTCCAGTCGGATGCTCCTCCATGAGAGCTTCAAAATAAGACCTCATACCATTCAATCAGACCACTAATGGCCCACCTAGACCTCAAAACGTCCCTTCCAATGCCCTTTTCCCATGTTGAAAACGGACGACAAACTAGTCCAGGTGGATGCTCCTTCGCGAATGCTTCACATTGATACCTCATACGATTCAATCGGACCAATAGTGGCCCACCTAGACCCTAAAACGTTCCTTCCAATGCCCTTTTCCCACAGTTCCCTGTCTGCGCATGCGCAGAATGTTGAAAACGGACAACACACTAGGGTGCATTCCACACCTAAATGATGTGGCATGGGTTCGGATCTTTGGCCATAAACACATGTAAAATCTTTAACAAAAACCCTGTAAAAGTATATATTTTCTAAATGGGCACACTCGTTCCATAATTTCAGGAGACTTGTGAGCTATTGAAACTGAAAAGAAAAGACGTGCAATTCTCCTTAAACCTTCAACTTTTCTAAAAAACTCCATAAAATATATGAAAATGTGTCAAATTCTACCCGTAACCCAGAGAAAACGTATGAAATGATTTTCTTTTTATGTATGTTAAAGTGTTTCCCGTCCAAAGGACAAAAAAATGGCGAAAAAACAGGGGGTCGACCTACTCGTTTTTTGTAAAATTTTATCGCCATAAAGGAATCATCATTATCGCTTCCCGAAAAATTGCAGATTTTGGTCCGCCAGATATTCAATTCCGGACACGATTACCTGGTTACGTCCAGCAGGGTGATACTATAGATATCAGTTAGTAGAAAGGTAAGAAGAATACCATGCTGTCAAAATCGGGCGACCTTCCTTATTATAAAATCAGTGAGGGGCCACTTTGTACGAAACTGTGGCAAGTGTGGAGTGCACCCTTAATGGCTAGGATGTTTTCTAAGAATTTCTGTTCTCAGGGCTATGCCAATCTGGAAGTGTTTGCGAGTTTTTTGGTATGCGACACTTGCTTGTAGTATGCAGTTTTATCGGATACCCCGTCAATCACTTTCCCCCTACCCCATCTTTGTTTTTGCGACTTTTGCTGAAAAATCACGAGTTTACTAGCTCAATAAGAATATCATAGCACTATGCATTGACCGTGATAATCAGACCCATGTACAAAGATCGGGAGTGATGACCAGCTTTCGAATGAGGCATGAGGAGCAAAATAAACGCAAAAATAACTGAAATTCGAGCCAAATTGTCAATAATTTTTCATTCCGACTTTTCCAAAAGATTGGGGGGTGCGAGTACACACTTAGAGATAACAGGGACAAAACCAGAATAATAGCGCTCATTCACTTCAGATCAGGGTGTTGGTGTGATCCGTATTGAAAATTAATCACTTGGACATTCACATTGACAATAATAGGACATACAGGTCACAAATCGTAACATATATGCCTGACCAAGGGGAGGTAATTCTGTATAGGTCTAAATAGCACATATGCAAGGCCATTGCTATCATACCATGTAGTATGCATAAAATCGAAACATTTCTGACTAAGATAAATGATTTTCATGATCCCGTTCCATATCAAGTCATTACAAGGTTCGAATAAGCGCTGTTAACGAGTGTAGTGTAGGACGACATACAATATTTGGCCTACTCGTGTATTATAACCGCGCAATGGAGCCTACATTAAGGGTGCATTCCACACCTAAATGATGTGCGGCTAAAACAGGCATGGGTTCGGATCTTTGGCCATAAAGAGATGTAAAATCTTTAACAAAAACCCTGTAAAAGTATATATTTTCTAAATGGGCACACTCGTGCCATTATTTCAGGAGACTTGTGAGCTATTGAAAGTGAAAAGGAAAGACGTGCAATCCTCCTTAAACCTTCTTCAACTTTTCTGAAAAATTCCATAAAATATATGAAAATGTGTCAAATTCTACCCGCATCCCAGAGAAAACGTATGAAATGATTTTCTTTTTATGTATGTTAAAGTGTTTCTCGTCCAAAGGACAATTTAAAATGGCGAAAAAAACAGGGTGTCGACCTACTCGTTTTTTGTAAAATTTTATCGCTATAAAGGAATCATCATTTTCGCTTCCCGAAAAAAATGCAGATTTTGGCCCGCCAGATATTCAATTCCGAACACGATTATCTCTGTAGTGGCGAGTGGGTGCGATCAACAAGCAATTGTTATATCCTCGTTTGGAGAAATGGTGACGTCCAGCAGGGTGATACTATAGATATCAGTTAGTGGAAAGGTAAGAAGAATTACCATGCTGTCAGAATCGGGCGACCTTCCTTATTATAAAATTAGGGAGGAGCCACTTTGTACGAAACTGTGGCAAGTGTGGAGTGCACCTATAGTCCAGATGGGTGCTCCCTCACGAATGCTTCACATTGATACCTCACTCGACGCCATCGGACCACTAGTGGTCCACCTAGATCCCAACACATCTATTTCCATACCCTTTTCCCACAATTCCCTTTCTGCGCATGCGCAGAATATTAAAAACGGACAACACAATAGTCCAGGCGGATGCTCCCTCACGTATGCTTCACATTGATACCTCACTCAACTCCATTGGGCAATTAGTGGTCCACCTAGACCCCAAAACGTCTATTTCCATACCCTTTGTCTACCGCGCATGCGCAGAATGACGTCGGTTCCACATCACTCCCAGCCCGTCAGATGCTCCCTCGCGTATGCTTCACATTGATACCTCACTCAACCCAATCGGTCCACTAGGGGTTCACCTAGACCCCAAAACGTCCTCTCAGCGCTATTTACCCACTACGCATGCGCACAGTGACTTTTTCAAAAAAATTCAGTCATTCGCTTCGGGACCCTGCCCATCGTGTTCTAGGTGTTGAGATGTGAAAAACAAAACCAAACAACCCATATTTCAATGATCAGGAGTAAATTTCCCATTAGGTTCAACATTGGCCAGTGGGCCAGTTTGGGCCATATGGTAGACATATATATGCTATTTACAACCTTGGTTTGTAGCCTATGACTCGTGGTCTAATGGATAACGTGTCTGCCTCTAGATAAAGCGACCCGGGTTCAATTCCCACTAGGACCCTTTATCTTCTGCCACTGTATAAAGAAACTGCTTCGGAAGGGTAGATAGAGGCTATATATTGTCCCGGAGATTGCCAGAGATGATCGGACATTATATTCCCGGACCTTGCCGAAGATGACCGAACATTATATTCCCGGAGATTGCCGGACATTGCCGATGATTCTCACGAAAACCCGCGTATTTGGGACTACTTTCTGTCCGCGGAGGCAGACCGCATCACCGCCAGACATGACCGCATCACCGCAGAGGAATACATCCCGCAAAGGTTGGAAGTGACGTCACCATGGCAACCACGTGAGTTTTTCCGGAACTATAGTGTACTTGAGCTCTGCGACCTCCACAATTTTAAGTGCACAAAGGTCAATAGCTTTTCTATACTACTGGCAACCTATTTCCTACTGATGTCAAACATTTTTTAAGAAGCAGGAAACGATTGTTTATGTCGAACATATAATTTCCTGGGATTTTTAAAATCTAAGTAAATTGTAAAATGGTACTTACTCGTGCAGTTTGACGAAATATTTTTTACTTTAATACCATTTATAGAGTGGTAATGCTAGTGGGATCCGGGGGCATGCTCCCGCGGATTTATTTATATATTTTTTTAAATCTGGACGTGAAATAACCTGTTCTGGCGAAATTTGACAGGACATTTCTGATTTTTTCAACCATTTTGTTTAAGTCTTCGCGCCTTACCTCTAGCCAAATTCAGAGATTTCACCTACTCATGCCCCTTGTACGCAAATTTCAGAGAGAACAATCCAGAATTCCGGGTTGCAATAAAGACGAAGTAAAAATCTAGCGGCAGTTTCTATTTTCTTCGATGTCAGATGAGCAGTTCTAAGTGTAGATTTCAAGCCGAAATTGTAGACGAATTGCCTCCAAGATTTTGTACATTATGGCGGACATCACTACATTCGGAACTTCTCGCAATGTGCCCTGCTACATCTACATGCTGTATCACGTGATGCAGACAGAAGTCTCCATTGGTTCGTTAGATCGTGTGCGCTGGTACAGCTATATGTTGTATCACGTGATGCTGACAGAAATCTCGATTGGTCCGTTAGATCGCATTTCCAGCATAGACAAATTTTATAAATCGGAGGTGCATGGGAGTTTGAAATTAAAAGGAACCAATGAACGATACTGAATCTGACACACCTTCACATGACAAGCTCTACCAGGCATTCATTACGTTCTGCTTCGCGCCTGTCCATTTAGCGCTGTAAGGGTCTCGCGGACTTTGCCGGAGTTGACCCTAGGTCATCTGTTGCCATAGTAAACGAACATGACGACCGTCTAACTGGGCGAATTAATATCAGCCGCGATTCACCGATATATATTTCCGCAACATATAGTTCTAGGGTTATTTGTCAAAAAGCTGCCTTCAAACATTGTGACAGTGCTGTTTTGAAATACATTGAATATCTGCTGAGTATATTTCAAGATAAATATACGTTTTGCGATCAGTAAAACAGTTAGACAGAACAGTTTTGGGGTTCTGCAGGAATCCTGCAAAAGATGGCGAGAACCCTATACAGGGGTAAATGCAGCGTAGCGCAAAGCACCCTGGGAGAGGATGCTCCACATGACACATCCAGCAACTACAATGGCGGCGCATTGACCTTCTCAAAGCACCGCAACCAGATCAGGAGTTACAGAGCCAGCGATGTGTTTACGCTTTAATCAACCTGATCTTCATTCCTGGACAATTTTAAACATTTCCCCAATGAACAGTGGAAGAAATATACTGAGTTTATGGCTTGAAATTCTGTTTGTTCAAGCCATCATGGTATGCAGACACGGCAAGTCGTCTCTATTTTTCCAGGTTGGCCATCGACACATTTCGACAGTAGGAAATCTCAAAATTTTGCCGATATTGTTGTAGATATATTACGGATTATTCTTCATTGAAACAAAAACCCGAGAAGCAAACTAATTATCAACCTAACAAGTAAATGGGAGATAACACTTCATAATTTTTATATTTTTGACAAGTCGAGTGTTCAAATTTGATCTATTGCAACAACAACCTGTTCCCACTTTTCGAGGGAACAGGTTTCGGAAACAATTCTTCTCGGAGCTGTGAATTTTCGCACATCCTCCAAAGCAAAGATTTCACGACAATCCAACCAAATCGTGGTTTAAATTAACCAAATCGATTTTCGCCTGACAATCTTGCACATTGAATTCTTACGTTGATGCCGATGTTACAACCGATTGCAAGTCCGACGTCATTGTGCTTTGAAAGTAACATGTTCAGATTATCTTTGATTCTGAATATATTTCCTTTAAATTTCAGAATAAAAATGTACAATTTACATAAAGATACTGTGTGGAATTTCACTGCTCGGAGAAAGGATGGTTCCAATCTATTGCAGAAAACCCCTTTTCCTCGAAATGTGAGACAGATGGACACAAATTTCATATTGCTCAAATCGTATGACCTACACTTTGGTAGAAATGTCTATGTTCAAATTAATATTTCATTTCATTCTCTTCTGCATATTATGTGAATGGAGAATTTTTTCTTCATATTTCTTTTCACGTGTCCTGGGATTTTTATCCCCCCACTACCAAGGCGATCAGTCCATCTGCCATACCTAAATTGTAAGAGTGAGTGAGTGAGTAATAGGGTTTAACGTCGTTTTCAATCTTGTTTCAGTCATATCACGACGGTGCCTACATGTGCCAGAACACAAGAGTGCTCACAGTTCCTATTACCCTGGACACTGATCAGCCCAGCCAGTACAACACCCGGTCATTCATGTTAACTTTGCTTAACGTTGCTTAACTTTGGTGATCTGACGAGAACCGGTGTGTCCAACGCTATAAGCCGTACCTATCTAAATTGTATAATCATGTATTAAACATGTACTATTTGTGAGATGAAATATTAATTTTTCTCAAATTTATAATGTTTAGTACTCGCCATCAATTCAATTGTACCATTGGAACTCGAGTATAATCATTAGTCCTAGAGGTTTGTAAGGTGGTTCCTCAAATTTCGCAGGCTACTTAATAATGCTCCGAAGATGTGCACCTGCTATTCGTGAGATGAAATTATAATTTTTGGGGGTCAAATTTATGATACTTTGGACTTTGCTATTTTCGCCATGAATTATAGTGTACCATTGTCACCCGAGTACAATCAACTAGTCCTAGAGTTTGGAGTGGATGTTCCTGAAACTTTCCTAATTTCTTAAACATGCTTTGAAGATAGGCTTCTGCTATTTATGAGATGAATTATTATCAGTTTTATGCAATTCAGTGTAAAGCAATCTCGTATAATCAACTACTTGCACAGTTGAACCCTTGAAATTTTCAGGCTTACTAGACAGACTTTGAAGATGTGCACATCAAATTTATGTGATGACCTTTTTTATTTTTAGCTCATCTGGGCCGAAGGCCCGATGGGCTTATGTCATGGCCTGACTGTCCGTCGTCCGTCGTGCGTCGTCCGTCGTCCGTTGTGCGTCGTGCGTAAACATCTTCTTCTCTGAAACCGCTTGGCCGATTAAGCTGAAACTTGGCATGCATGTTCCCCCCAATGAGTACACCAGAATTTGTTCATGCGGTGCCGATACGATTTTAAATATGGCCGCCATGGCGGCCATCTTGAATTTGCCATTGAAACATTGTTATCGCGATTTCTCAGGAACTACTGCATAGATCTTTCTCAAATTTGGTACACAGGTTCCCCTTGGGGTCTAGTTGTGCAAGATACCTGTTGTGGTCTGATTCACAAATCCAATATGGCCACCAGGCGGCCATCTTGGATTTCCCCATGAAACATTGTTATTGCAATTTCTCAGGAACTACTTTGTGGATCTTCCTCAAATTTGGTACACAGGTTCCCCTTGGGGTCTAGTTGTGGAAGATACCTTTTCTGCTCTGATTCGAACATCCAATATGGCCACCAGGCGGCCATCTTGGATTTCGAGATGAAACATTGTTATCTCGATTTCTCAGGAAGTACTGCATGGATCTTTCTCAAATTTGGTACAGAGGTTCCCCTTGGGGTCTAGTTGTGCAAGATACAATTTGTGGTCTGATTGGAAAAGCCAATATGGCCACCAGGCGGCCATCTTGAATTTGCCAGTGAAATCTTGTCATCATTATTTTTCGTTAACTACTGCATGGATCTTTCTCAAATTTGGTACACAGGTTCCTCTTGGGGGTCTAGTTGTGCAAGATACCTTTTCTGCTCTGATTCGAACATCCAATATGGCCACCAGGCGGCCATCTTGGATTTCCCTATGAAACTTCGTTATCATGATTTATCAGGAAGAACCACATGGATCTTTCTCAAATTTGATACACAGGTTCCCCTTGGGGTCTAGTTGTGCAAGATACAATTTGTAGTCTGATTGAAAAATCCAATATGGCCACCAGGCGGCCATCTTGGATTTCCAGATGAAACATTGTTATCGTGATTTCTCAGGAACTACTGCATGGATCTTTCTCAAATTTGGTACAGAGGTTGCCCTTGGGGTCTAGCTGTGCAGGATACCATATATGGTCTGATTGAAAAATCCAATATGGCCACCTGGTGGCCATCTTGGATTTCCCCATGAAATTTTGTTATCGTAAATTCTTAGGATATTACTGCATGGATGTTGATACACAGGTTCCCCTTGTGGTCCAGTTGTGCAAGATACCTTTTTTTGGTTCATTTCGAAAATCCAATATTGCCGCATCTTGAATTTCCCATGAAACTTTATCATAAAATCTCAGGAAATAACTGCGTGGATCATTTTATAGTGTTCAGGGGGGACAACACAAGTTAGAAACTCATCTATTGCAGTTCTTTTAGTAAAAATTTCTCACAGCTACTTTCTCCAGTTACAAACAGATGACCTACAGTGCCGTGGCACTATCTTTTACATCTTCGCAGACAGATGGGGGTATGTCTTGGTTAGGCCATACCTCACCAGAGATTACTTTCATTGGAAAAATGTCCTGTTACATCTCATTGCCATCGTAACAACCCAGTCGCACATATTTTGTACTCGACATGTCTCCCCCTGGTGCATATACCCACAAAATATTGGAATCGTAGGTTAAAAACTGTCCAATGTACTGTCCAGATACGAAGTGGACAGACGGACGAACGACTGCAATCACATAATAAAAATTGGTTCTGGTTATTGCTTATACAGCTTTACTGACAATCACACATTATATTTTGGTATAATTGCCTTTATTCCATAACCTCCAATTACAATCATGAATTTGCAGCTTGACCTCCTGTGAAATCGCCTATGTTGCCATTTTGTTCAGGGGAGACAACGCAAGTTAGAAACTCATCTATTGCAGTTCTTCAGTAAAAATTTCTCGCAGCCACTTTCTCCAGTTATAGCCAGATGAGCGCTACAGTGCCGTGGCACTATCTTTTATTATCAAAATTACTAAAAAAATTCCGAACAAAATTCCATCGGACACCTTTTTGATTTCTAAGCAATATTTATGGGGCCAGGTCTTTCCAGGCCCCGATTTTCATACATATTCTGGATATTTATCCCGAATGTAATATCCCAAACTTCAGAATTTTCCGAACTTCATTTCTACCTCCCGGAAATTTTGTCACAGCTGGATCCTGGTCATTCTTTGGTTTATAATCCGTGTCTCTTAGGTACCGTCTTAGAGAATAACTCGATCTGGGATTGAACCCAGGAGATTTCGCTTGTAAGGGGAAGCTCTAACACTAGGCTATAGTAATGCGCTGTTTACAACTGAATCTTGGCACATAATTTCACCAGTAGCCATGTACTTACAAGCGTCTGGTCCGTCATTCATAATTAAACCATTAAAGAATATCCGCGTCCATAATCCAAAGACCTATTCCATATTCCATATAACAGCATTAGCACCAAATTCATAAAGACAATCATAGTATACATAAACATAGGCTAGTTTCCTGCAAGAGAGAAGCTGTCGCTGTCGTCAGATACGTATCCCCAATTACGTTCTAGTTTTTTTTACTTTTAGGAAAACGTGAAAAGATTGAAGTGAAACTTATAGATTTGTGTTTTAAATTTAGTAAAAAGGAATAGTTTTTACTTCGAAGAACTTTTGTAGATTGGTTTATAAAAGTATAGAAAGAAAAATTAAGCAGAATTCACTTTCTCTTGGTAGATAATGACATTAGGCTCCCAGGCACCTGGAGGTATATCAAGGACAGTAGCAGAGAAAGTGCAATTAAAGTTGGATTGACCTCTGTGGGCTGAAGGTCATCACCGGTATAGATCCAGCACTTCTAGGCACGTGAGCGCAATGAAGCCATTTACGCCGTGATGATAAGGCCGAAGGTCTACTTCCGCAGACAAAAAGTAGTCCCGCCAAATGGCAACGGGCCTGGATTTGCTCTTGCTTTCTCTTCGCCTTAATCTCCAGTATGTCCAGGGGCGCATTTGAGGTATAGGTGAACCACCGGTGAATCAAAGGTATCGTGGGTGGTATCCTCTTGAAGCTCTTATAGGATAGAGCCAGACTGGGTGATATGCGCATACCCACTTGTCACCAAATGACTTGATAGGGCTATTACGTCATTCCTCATGGATATTTGTATCTAAAGCCGCTCAAGCCAGTGTTACGGACCGTATGCTAATGTCATTACTTCCACATGGACAGCTACCGTTGAAGCGTGGCTGAGATACAAATCATCATTGGAATCATTTTGGTTCTTGCGATGTTTTAAGATATGCAGTCAGAATACTGGCCTGCGCGGTCATGCTCACTTCTTGTCAGAACGCCGGCATATTTTCCCGCCACATTAAAATGTTGCATTTATTTTTACCTGTTGATGGTGAGATTCTGCTGGTGGACGTTTCATCCCCGAAGCTTGCCCTGTGTTCAAATCTTTGTGATTGTAGCTTGTGACTGTGGTTAACATGGTGGAGAATGGATCGCTTGGTCGGCGTCGGGCCCCACAGACCTGAGTTCTGAACAAGGACATGCATCCTACTAATATTCACCGTTTGGACCGTTTCTTCTATTCAATGGTCACATACTGAATCACTTTTCATCGAATGACTTGATATGGCTATTACATCATTTCTCGTGGATATTTGTATCCAATACCCCTCAAGCCTGTGCTAGGGGCGGTGGTCATGCTATTCAACATGTCCAATTGAACACCTACAGAAAAAGCATGGCTGAGACACAAATCATCATACCGATCATTTACTGTTTTTTTGGTGATATTTTTAGGGATCTCCTGATCCCTCTATATATGAGTCTTGAAGGATTTGCCCAGATTTGGCGTTGTAGGGTATTCCTAAGTACAGCCAAGTCCCACATCCGCCCTTGGAAATAAGGAATTTGTTGAAGTTTATTTCAACTGGTTTTGTTACACCAGGATGATGTGTTAATTAATTAAATCTTTTCTATGCTTCTTTGTTTTTTAAATTGTTTTAATGTTAGCAAATAATTCGTCGAGGAAATCACTGCGCATGTGGTGCCATTATTAAAAGCATGTTCGTTTCAAGCAACTCCAGAAATGTGGATCGTTTGAAAACATCCTGCCTTTGGCTCTACCTGTTATTTCATGACATATTGCTGAGTTAAAGTGATACGGACTCTTGAGAAAGACGCTTTCTAATTCTAGATATATCTTACTTACGTCAAAATGTGACTTTCCATATCAGAAAGGTTTGCTGAGAACACGAATCTTTTATTCGACATCTATGATGTGAAACTGCAACGAAACTGGCCTAGCATATTATGGGATGGTTTATTAATAGAAATAGTCCAACCTCGTTCCCAGGAACTTACTAACTATGTTGTCTTTCAGGTTCTTGTGTGTGGGTGTGTGTCGGGTGTTCGGAGTGTGTTAAATGGGACATACGAACGTGGTTCAAATCTCGTTTCGCTCTCGTGGGATGTCCAGTTCTCGGTTATGAAAACCCTAATTTTCAACACGATCGGAGTCTCCTCTTTTCTCGTGAAGTCCGCGTTCATATCTGTACATTATCATACTGCATGGATTATATTTTCAGAGCAGGTATGTGTGTCGAAATATAGTATTTACATTTGACACAAATTGGCATCTTGAATAATTTTCTTGGAGTGGAGCTACGGTGTTCTGAACTCTTTATTTTAAGAAGTGGTTATTAATCCATGGAAAAGGTTGGATAGCGCGATCGGGCTATTCGTCCTTTTGCGTAATTTACGATAGGGTTAAGTGGACTCTTTTAGACAACAGAAATAAACATTATGTGTGCTAGGTAAAAAAAACAAATTGCCGAATTCAACTTTATCAATACAAAACCATATCATAACCCCACGTTTCCTTCTTCAACAGCCCGGTCTGTCTGCCAAAAAAAATAATCAGAAAATTTTGTATTTAAAATCCGTATCTCCAGCACATGTACTGATAACCTAATCACTTGTCTAATCAAAGTTCAGTCTTACACTGTATCTTTATAAATCAGAAAATGTAAATGTATACGGTACGTTTATCCCAATGAGGTATATTTTTACTGCCCTGATTTTAATACATCTAACTAGCTGATGGTGCATAAGTTTCCATATTTTAAACTCTGACGTTTTTCTATACACCCTCCAAACCATATAGCCTCGCATAAATCCAAATCAGATCAGTCGGCTGTACATCCCCCTTCAAATTTGAATTTTCAAAATTTTAGTCTGTCCTTTTCCAGCCTTCTCAGGAATAAAAAAAATAGTATGCGAAGGCCGAGTTATGAAACTATCGCGATCGTATTATTTATTCGTAGCATTATAGATTGATTTGCAAACGCTATAGGCGTAAAATCCTGCTCGCGCTATGCTACTGCATTACGGAACAATATCCAGTAAACACAAAGTGGTTGTTGATCTGCAGAAAAAGATTATTATCCCGAGACTTTTTGGCTCGATGTCCAGGGAAGGGGGGATTGAGGGTGGAGATGGGAAATAACCCTGGAGGTTCATCTCTACCATAAGGCATTTATAAGGTTGCCTTTTGTTGGAAGTGACTACGAATTTATTCATGGGGTACGGACACGGATAATCCCCTGTCAAATGAGCCCCCTTTGCTATCCAACCATTGAATGCAAATGCTAAATTACAACACATATAAGGGAAGTGGGAAGAGGTGCCGACATACTGACTGCGTCACATGACTTCACATCCGTAACATAAGGCGTTACGTAAGGCGTAACATCCTGCTCGCGCTATTAAACTGCATTACGGAACAATATCCAGTGAACACAAAGTAGTTGTTGATCTGCAGAAAAAGATTAAAATCCCGATCGCACTATTATACCGTATTACGTAACAATAGCCTGTTAATTTCCATGCGCCTATGGGACAGTAATATTGTGATATATGAAGTTCTGTAACACAGGCTGAATTTCATACAGAAATTGTCTAGACACCTCAAAATAGGACAAAAATAAACAAAGCATCGATATCTGCCACAACAGTTCTAACCATTTATGTGTGTAGGGCCTCCAAAGGGAGTAGGGCACACAGGTTCTCGTCAGATCACCGAAGTTAAGCAACGTTGAGCTCGGTCAACACTTGGATGATTGACCGGGTGCTGTACTGGCTGGGCTGATCAGTGTCCAGGACAATAAGAACTGTGGACACTCTCGTGTTCTAGCACATGTGGGCACCGTCGTGATATAAATGAAATAAATGTGGAAAACGACGTTAAATCCTATTCACTCACTCACTCCAAAAATTGGGCTTGTCAGATTCAATGGTTGGATAGCAAAGGGGGTTCATTTGACAGGAGATTATGCGTGTGGTACCCATGAATAAATTCGTATTCACTTCCAACAAAAGGCAACCTTATAAATGTCTTATGAACCTCCAGGGATATTTCCCATCTCCATCCCCAATCCCCCCTTCCTTGGACATCGGGCCAAAAAAGGCTCCATTTATCTGCTATAGCTACTTTTTACAAAAATACATGTGTGGTGACTCCCCACTTTTATTTCATATTTCACAAGAAGTATTTAAATTCTTCTTTATGTGGTAAACGGAATTTTTTTTTACCGGAAAATTAGCCTTAAAGGAGAAGAAAACATGTGACTAATGTATACACTGAACGAAAGATCTATCTCCCCCGTATCCAAAAATGTAAGCAAATATTTTTTGCGATTTTTTACCGCCGATCTATTCATATCGAAACATAAAAAACTGGAGCCTGTGGACAGATTCATAAGTGTCGCCATTACAAGGCTTGCGTCTTTTTTAACCAATCAGAAATGCCGAAAACATGTTGTGGACATCGCTGCGTGACGTCAGTCGGGCTCATACTCACTTCCGCCCTGTACGTTAAAGTATAAGAAGCTGTCGGGACTGCAAGTTTATATTTTGTATACTGTTATAATTTTATAGTGGTAGTGTGTCAATATTCCGCAAATACACGGGCATCATGCCGCATTGTGTGGCGTTTGGCTGTTCTAACAGAACTGGGAATCCAAACCTTCCAAGAACCGTGACATTTCATCGGTTCCCAATGTTGAAACCAGATGTACTGAAACAGTGGGTGCATAACGTCGGTCGGCAGGGTTTTACTCCAAACGCATCAGAGAAGAACTTCTGCACAGTGAGGCTGATGCAATAAATTAGAGTGGGTTTATTAGTCTATCAACACCATTTCAATCATATCACGACGTACGGTTCCTATTCCTGTCAAATTGTAATCATTCTAATGTAAGAAAGGATTGGTTTGTAATATATCTCCATGCAATATCATTATATTTTCGCCTTCCCCCTAGAGAGCGGCGAGGTCTGGGTGACGTCACACGCTTAGACTTCAAACTTGGAGAGCGCCTTGGCATTGACGAGAGGACGGTATTCCTCTTCAGTTACCTGTGTAATCCAAGATGGATGGCCACTGTCAGCAGTTCGATCTCTGCACATTTTCGGACCAATAACTCGAGAACTATTGAACCAATCGATTTCAAGTTGGAAAGAGTCTTGACGTCAATGAGAGGACGGTTGGTATTCCTGTTCAGTTACCTGTATAATCCAAGATGGTCGCCAGCCATCTTGGATTTTCAGCAGTTGAATCTTGTCCGGACAATAACTTGAATGATTGAACATGGAGAGTGGCTTGACATACTGGAGAGGGCAGTTGGAATTGCTTTTCAGTGACCTGCGTAATCCAAGATGGCCACTTAAATTTTGAGCACACAGGATCTTATCCGGTTTCCGTCTAAAAATTATTTCAACAATTCATTCATTGTTCCCAACTTATTTTCTCTCACCAAATTCACTGCCAACACCTTAAAAATATGTAAATGAACTTTACACATGAAAAGCAACATAGCCATTGTGGGATGCATGGTTTATCAGACAGAACTCCATTTTCAAAATCGTACTCTTAATCAATGACACTGGTTATCGACCTAAAAAATCGACCAAAAAGGTCCACTTCCCCTGCCAGCAGTACCATTTGTGGTGGACCATTTATAAATAGTGATGGTGTACCTCTATTGTCGATTTTATTCATCTTATCTTAGCCTAACAAATTATCACTGAAGATTAAGAAATGAATGTTATCTACTCCCTTAAGGGAGAAAATAATAAATCGCCTCAAGCCCAAGCTTCGCAAATATATAATTGGGTATTAGTAGATGCAATATTGATGCCAACCAGGTATGAACTTTGTCAATTTTGATGTGTTTGAAAATTTTTCGAAGATAGGCCTATTGAAATCAGGAAAAAAATAGTTCACAAAAATTGTGATTTATTTCAAAGATATTTAATCTTCAACAACAACAACAACAACAACAACAACAACGTTTCAATACATGTAGCGGACCCTTAAATGTATAAACAAAAACTAGTCTTGGCCGGAATTGGGCCCCCCTCCAAAATTCGAGATTAGGGTATTACATCAGTGCAATACAGCCTAGTCAGCAGGTTAATGTATTTGAGTAAGATAATATTCAGAATAATAGATCCATCTATAAGCCCATGGGCCTAGTTAGATATTCGTTCAGAATACTGGCCTGTAAGTTTATATTGACTTCTTGCCATTACGCCGGCATCTTTTTACACCGACTTTATATGTTGCGTTTAATGTTTGTGTATACGGTGAGCTTCTGCTGGTGGATTTTTCGACCCGGAGTCTTGCCCACTGTACAAATCCTTGTGATTCTAGTTTGTGACTGCAGGTAATATGGTGAAGAATGAAGCGCTTGGTCGGCGTCGAGCCTCATAACCTTGTGTTCTAAATTAAAACGTGCATTCTACTTTTCCCAGATGGACAGTTTCTTGTATCTCACGATCACAGTCACTTTCCATGAGATGACGTGTCGGGGCTATTACAACATTGCTCTGTGGATATTTGTATCTAATACTGATCAAGCCGGTGCAAGAGGCCGTGTGGTCATGTTATTCAAGATGTTCACACGAACAGCTACAGTAAAAGCGTGGCTGAGATACAAATCATCGTAGGGATGATTTTGGCTCTTGTTACGGTTTTAGATATTCGGTCAGAATACTGGCATGTGGGTTCATATTTACTTCTTATCACTACGCCGGCATCTTTCCCCACCACCTGTTCATGGTGAGATTCTGCTGGCGGACGTATTCTCCCCAAGGTTTGCTCTCTGTAAAATCTTTTCCTCTGTGAACATCTTTGTAATTATGGTTTGTGGCTGGAGTTAACATGGTAGAGATTGACGTGCTTGGTCGGCATTGGGCCTCACAGACTTGTGTTCTGAATAAGAACTTGCATTCGTTCGTTTCTTCTATCTAAGGGTCAAATAGATAATTTCTTACCATCAGATGACGTCATAGGGCTCGGGATTTGAAGGAAACTACAGATAGCCCTACAGGCACATTATATTTAGATCTATATCTAGATAAAAATGAAGCGGGCATTCTCTCTCGTCGACTTTATGACAAAAGAGATGATTACAATTTCGACATCGTAAACTATCCCTTTCTGGACAGTAATATTCCAGTGGGACCTGCATATGGCGTATAAATTTCTCGCCTAGATCCTGTGTTAAATGTGACGATTTTAATCAACGTCACAAAACATTGTTGCAGAAACTTATAAAACAGGGCTTTTCCACCAAGCGCCTCCACTCAAAGTTTATCAAATTTGGCGATACATATCGCATGCTGATAGCAAAATACGAGCGTAGCGTGCAAGATCTATGGCGTTACGTTTCGTAACTTGTGTCTAATTCCGCTTAACCGGGGCTAGGGGCCGTATGAACCCATGTACTTCAAGATCCTCATGGTGCTCATATGAACAGGCACAATCACAGCGTGACTGAGATACATCATTCTCTAGATGACGACTTTACAACGATTATTATGGATTAAGAATACTTATCAGAGATACGAATTTTATATTTTTGGAACATCATGATGTCTTGTCGGCATCATTGAAAACTGTTGACCGCTTCTCTCTTGCAAGAAACTAGCCTATGTGTATGTATACTATGATTGTCTTTTTGAATTTGGTGCTAATACTGTTATATGAAATATGGAATAGGTCTTTGTATTATGGACGCGGATATTCTTCAATGGACGACGGCTGAATTATGAATGACGGACTAGACGCTTGTAATTGCATAATTGCTGTTGGATATTTTTTATCTAATTAAAAGAGTGGTGGGAAGTGGTGCTGGCGTCATATATGACGCCACAGACAAATATAGTGACTGCATGTTTCTAAAAACATCAGAAGAACCAATCCCTGTGATGATTTGTATCCCAGTCACGCTTTCATGGTAGCTGTTCATGTGGACAGTATTGAATTACAAGCGTCTAGTCCGTCATTCATAATTCAGCCGTCGTCCATTAGAGAATATCCGCGTCCATAATCCAAAGACCTATTCCATATAACAGTATTAGCACCAAATTCAAAAAGACAAACATAGTATACATAAACATAGGGTAGTTTCCTGCAAGAGAGAAGCGGTCAACAGTTTTCAATGATGCCGGCAAGACATCATGATGTTCCAAAAATATCAAATCCGTATCGCTGATCAGTATTCTTAATCCATAATATTCGTTATAGAGTCGTCATCTAAAAAAAAGATGTATCTCAGTCACGCTTTGATTGCGGCTGTTCATATGAGTACCATGAGGATCTTGAAGTACATGAGTTCATACGGCCCCTAGCCCCGGGTTAAGCGGAATTAGACACAAGTTACGAAACGTAGCGCCATAGATCTTGCACGCTACGTTCGTATTTTGCTATCAGCATGCGATATGTATCGCCAAATTTGAGAAACTGAGTGTAGGCGCTTGGTGGAATAGCCCTGTTTTATAAGTTTCTGCACCAATGTTTTGTGACGTTGATTAAAATCGTCACATTTAACAAAGGATCTAGCAAATGCTACTAAGCGAGATATGTATACGCCATATGCAGGTCTCACTGGAATATTACTGTCCAGAAAGGGATAGTTTACGATGTCGAAATTGTAATCATCTCTTTTGTCATAAAGTCGACGAGAGAGAATGCCCGCTTCATTTTTATAGAGATATAGATCTAAATATGATGTGCCTGTAGGGCTATCTGTAGTTTCCTTCAAATCCAGTGGAGGTGGATATATATCCTTCACTGCGTCATTTATATAGCGATTATCCACAGCGAGAAGATCGTCTATATAGCGTTTAGTGAATGAGAAGGAACGGGCTTTGAATGGATCGGTTTTTGAAAGCGCCTGCATATAGTCATATTCATAAGAGAACAGATACAGGTCAGACAACAGGGGTGCACAATTAGTACCCATTGGAATACCTATATGCTGCTGATATATTGTGTTGCCAAATTTCACATAGATATTTTTAATGAGAAATTCAAGCAACTCTATAAACAAAGAAACATCCCATGAATGATATTTCTTGTATGTAGTAGAGCTAAAGAATGCTTTATGGCTTCCGACATTAATATATCTACGATCAGTTTTCTTGAACACAGATACTATTTATGAACTTAGACGGTCAATAAGGTCCTGATGAGGGATTGTAGTATAGAGAGTCGAGAAATCCCATGTGGATACATGTCTGTACGGTATGTGACCTTTAGCATCAAGTTCTTCCGTAAGAGCTGACATTTTGAGTTTTTCAATATCCACGTACATTCAACGCCAGAGTTCTTAGAAATAATGGCCCAATACCTTTCCCAAAATGCTTTTACCCCCTGAAGGGCCCTCGTCAATAGGGTTGAAAGAAGCTTGGTGGTGCAGCTTCTAGAACCAGCTATGAATCTAGCTTTGTATGGTGATTTATGCATTTTGGGAGTCCAGTATAGTTTTGGTATGTCGTTATGATTGGTTGAAAGACAAATACCTCTTTCCCTGAGAAACTTTTTGTGATTGTTAAATAAATCTTCCAGAGTAAATGCAGTTTGGGAGTAAGTGGACGTATTTGATGAAGATATGTCTACACTCAATTCTTTAACCAGCACCTGGTAATAGTAATATTTACATATGAATATTATATTATTCGGAGCTTTGTCTGCTGGGACTATGACGAATTTACTCTGGAGATTTGCTAGAAGTTCTTGCGAATTGAGGTTTCTCAGTACTTGTTTTGCTTGGGGAAGAGTACTTCTGTCAATATGGCGGATTGTTTCAACGACCTTGCTCTTGGTGAGGTCCAGCCAATCAGCGAGTACTGTAGGTTCAACTTTTTCTCGCTTAGACCAATCAATAACGTACTGTTCCAATGCAGACAGGACTATCTTCTGGTCGGCCTTCAGATTTATTCTTCTTGGCTCTCTATATTTAGGTCCTTTCATCAGGAGTAATTTCAGATCCTTATCACTCACCACATCAAGGTCACCAGTCACAATATGTTTGCATGGTGTATAGATAAAGTTCGACGATTCACAATCACAACTATAGTCTCCTGACGTGTATAAGTTCCAGTCAAACTCCTGGACAGCATTGGAGTAATTGAATATTTTGGTGGCTATAGATTTAGTATACTTATATGAAATGCAAGGAGGTTCTGTGAACTTAAAATAGTTTGGTACAGCGTTGCGTACCTCTGGATCATTCAGGATTCGGGGTAAATTAATGATGTCCTGTCCTTTATCTAAGTAGTTGAGTTTCAAGAAAAGCCGATCTTGAGATGTTTCGATTATGTTCACTGGACTATACAACCGAAAATAGGCTATATCTTGACATACTTTAATGATTTTTGGTGGTATTATATTTCCTGAAGACGCAGATTGTTGTATATCTCTGACTATTTGATCTAAAGCTCTCAGCGGTAACGCATACAGAACTGTACGTGAGCTATGTATACTATTGGGTGTGTTAGTTAAGCCCACTTAGTAATTTAAAGTGATATGATCGTGAATCATCGAACTATTAAACTTTCGCCAACCATGGCTGCGATGTCTCCGTTGATGGGGTTTAAATAGTTGGGTAATGTTGGATATATTTGAACGGCAGTTTGTAGCATTGCCGAACCCACTGACATTATCATTTAGACTTGACCACACGTACCCTAGCACCGGCTTGAGCATTAGAAGCAAATATATCTGAGCGATGATGTAATAGTCCTATCAAGTCAACTGTTGGAAAATGATGAACTATGTGACCACCATATAGAAAAAACCGACCCAAACGAGGGAGTATTTATTGAATGCATCTTCGTATTCAGAACAAATAACTGCGAAACCCGACGCCGGCCAAGCGCTTCGTTCTCCACCATGTTTACAAGTCACAAAACTATAACCACAATGATCTGTACAGCGGCAAGCCTCTGGGACGAAGTATCTGCCAGCAGGATTTTACCATATACAGGCAACACTTAAACGCAACATTAAAACGGTGGTAGAAAACGAGGCCGGCGTACTGACAAGAATTCATATGATCTCACAGAAACATGTACCGACTGCATGTTTCTAAAAACATCACAAGAACCAAAGGTAATCCCTGTGACGATTTGTATCCCAGCCACGCTTCTATTGCAGGTGTTCATGTGGACAGTATTGAATGACATGTCCACACCGCTCCTTGCTCCGTCTTGAGCGGTATTAGATACAAATATTTCAGATCGATGATCAAGTTATTTGTTGGAAAATGATGAACTCTATGACCGCCAGATAGTAAAAAAACGGCCAAAGCGAGGGAGTATTTATTAAATGCAAGTTAGTATTCAGAACAAATAACTGTGAAGCCCGACGCCGGCCAAGCGCTTCATTCTCCATCATGTTTACAGCTCACAGAACTGTAATCACAATGACTTGTACAGAGGGCAAGGCAATTATTAAACAGAACATTAATAGGGTGGTGGAAAACGATGCCGGTGTACTTAGAATAAGTCATGTGACCCCACAAACAAATATACTGACTGCATGTTTCTAAAAAGTCCAATCCCAATACTGATCTCCAGACAGCGATAAGGCCGTGTGGTTATGTTCCTCAAATTGTGAACATGAACATCTACAATACAAGGGTGGCAGAGGTACCCACCATCACAGGAATCATTATGTTTCTGCTGATGAGATTTTCCTCCCATCTTTCCCTCTGTAAAATTCTTTGTAATTACAGTTTGTGACTGGATAGCATGGTGGAGAATGAAGCGCTTGGTCAGCGTCGGGCCTCACAAGCTTGTGTTCTGAACTTGCATTCTATTAGTATTTTCCCCGTTTGAACCGTTTGTTCTATCTAACGGTCACATATACCCTATGTAGCGGATATAAGGAGATGCTGTAGATAAACGTTTCGCTCAAGCCATGATCGGGCGATGTAGAATCGGTCATACCCGATTAACTCACGAATATTTACTAAAAAAGGAACCCGCCCCAAGGTGTATTCCATGCCAGGAAGTTTTCACAGTGAAACATATTCTGATCGACGGTATAAATTTTAAGATTGTAAGAGATTCTTTTTATCAAGCAGCTAATTTAGAAGATCTTTTTAGTCGGGTGAAAAAAACTGTATTTTAGGTTATTTGAGAGAAATCGGTCTGTTGCAGAAGTTTTAATGTATGTACATGTTTTTGGTGAGTTGTGTTGATTACTTCTGGATTGCTACCTTGTTGACTTGTTTTTGTTGAAATACTTTTGTTTGATTGTCGCTATATAGCTGAAATATTGCTGAACGCGACGTCAAACCTTAATTCTCTTTCGCCTTGCGTGCTTGTCTAAAATAGCGTGGTATTTTTATCTGTGTTGTACGACTGTGGCAAAGTTGACCTATTTCTCAGTTCTTTTTCTGTGTATTCAATTGACAGTTCGCGGGTTGCGGGTATTTGTTGTATTGTCACCTGACGTTCGCTCAAGGTGTGAGACTCCCTTTGGGGACCATTTGTAACTTTACTACCTGTGTGTCAAAGGCGTGTCAAAGGCTCTTTGGATTGTGACGGTACGAAATATAAAGGCCAAAGATGTTCTTCTCTCAAACGGTATTTAAGATTTTAAAGATCAGTGTGGTCGTTTTGGGGAGCTTGAACCCACGAAAGTACTTGTTAAAATAAAATGCCCTGTCGAGATTCGAAACACCAACATTATACGGATATTCGAGAAATGTGGTGAAGTTCTTGACATTTAGTACTATACCTTTGACAGAGATTTGAAAATTGGAGTTAGGAGGGTGTGGATGTCTGGCATCAAAACCACTCTTCCCTCTACAACTGTGCTTGCAGAAGTTAGTCTCCCTGTTTGGTATAAAGGTCAGGTTAAGACCTGCTACACCTGGGGAGAAGAAAATCACATTATTGAGATTGTCCATTTAAAGGTAAAAGTCTGAGGTGTGGTCAGGCAGGACACATAACACGGGAATGTAAGACACCCAGACAGGCGCCTATAAATTCTGAAGAAACAGCGGTTTCGACTGGGAGAAATGACCCGACTGCTGCACAATATGAAACTGGTATTAAATCTAATCCAGGGAAGGGGTCTTCCGTTGCGGAGAACTCCGTCAGAATAAACGCACAGTCAGCCGAGCACTCTGAAAGCGTTGGTGATAGCATTTGGTCAATTGTAGATCCAGATGGCAAGACCTCCAAGACGAATTCTAGGCTTAGTCAGGGAGAGAAGAAAAAGACCATAGAGCAAACGGAAAAATCATCCATGATTTCAAACACATTCTCAGCTCTCTGCGATGACGAAGGTGTTGATAATTTCATTGATATTCCTAGTCCACCCACCAAGAAGAATGAAATAGACGAAAGTCTGAAAAATTTGCTACATGATCAGGCGGAGTCTGAAGAAAATGAGTCTATGGGGATTGTGGATCCCGAAACAGTTCAGACTCGTGATTCTCTGTCGATGTATACGGAAGTCGTAGTGAACATACACCTGTGCATTCTGTTGAGAACTTGAACAAAACCCCAGATGCTGATGCGATTGCTGAGCTAAACAAAGATGATGCTAGAAATGAGCTTCCCATAGTAGATGAAAAAGAAGGTGAAAATGAAGATAATGGTTCTATTCCCAACACAGATACACCTACGAACTCCACCCCTAGACAATAACGTGGTTGCAAAACACATGGATAAAACTTGTGATAATGAGCGACCCAGCAAACCAGAGGTCGAAAGAGACATGTGGGCTGAAAGGAGAACAAGAAATTTATGGCAATAAAAATAAAACTACAAAGCAGTTGGAAGAAGAGCAGAAAAACGATTAGAAAAGCCAGAGGAGAAAATTTTTAATTAAACGTTAAGGCATACAGGCTAAGTTGACACTTCTTAGTCTTAGTCTGTGTGGTCTTGTCTGTTATTTCTTTATATAGACTACAAATGTCTCGAAACTCCCTTCATTGGAACTGCAGAGGAGTTTGACCAAAATGAGCTTCAGTTAACTCAGGATTATGTACTCTCAATAGCAGTAGAAGGGCAAATTCGTGTCCATTTAGGGGCGATAACTCTGTTGGCCCAATTCCTGGCTATATCCCCTGATTTGAATATTCCCGCCCCTAAATAGACACAAATTTCCCCTTTAGTTACTTCAGTGTTACTTGATATCGCACCGGTCATGATCGGTGACGTCACATCCGGGTCAAAGGGCACTCAGTCATTCGACAAGCATTATCGGTCCCTAAATACTACAAAAGATGCCCTTCAGTTACTTTAATGTTAATTGACATCTCCGAGAGTGACCCTGAATCACGTAATGATCGACAAGAGTTATTTGCCCCTAAATTTGACCAAAGATGTGAGGTCAAATGTCACGAAAGTAAGTCATTAGTCACGAAGATCCACTTTTACTTGGAGCAGGTCACGAAACCTGGCTATAAATACGAGGGGTCAGCGTGCATGTGCGTCATTTATAGCACGTCATTCTCCGTGAATCGGTTAACTGCGGTATACAAAGAACCAAAATCGCATTGGTGTAGGAAAAACATTTTTATTTTCATAACAGAGAACACAATATATACATATAACAGTTATCTACCCTTAATCATAACATCAAATACAGAAGCCCAGTGGAATATTCACCGTATTCACCTCTAGTTTAGTTTATAGAGTACCCTGTTTTATGTTCATAACAGGGTAATTTGACCTTTTACTTTAGCATTATAGGGTACCCATTAGTCGAAATATCCAGATACGCTGTGGTCACACCATCTGAGAAAACGCTTGGGGTACAAGAAGGTGAAGGCGTCCCTCTGCTGGTCGTAGGTGTGTACCTGGTTTTGGACGATCCGAATCCTTTGTTGGTTCCACTGGCAATGTGCTGGCTCTAGAGCACATCGAGGTACAGAGATTTGGTGATGTTATTAGCCCGACGGCTGACCGCTTTACAGCTGAACTTGTTGTTGTGGCCCTCACCGTCACAATAGTAGGTTTTTGAGCAGAGGGCCATCATGGTCTCACCCGTCCATTCCAACTGTGCGGGATACGCCCGCATGTTGGGCCCGATATCGCATCGCTCCACTTGGGTGTTTTTGAAGATGAGCGGACATTCGGCGAACTTTGCTTTCCGGTGGTTAGGAACGCGAAGATCACATGCAACGAACCCGTAGAGGTCGCCCGTATGAACAGTGCGTAAGATGTCAGTCATGGTGATTATGGTCCGGTAATCCAGCAGCCGGCCATTGGCGTGTAGAAAGGTATACACTTCGGGCTGACGGCGTTGCAACTGGTGGAACTCATATTCCCATAGTTGTACATAGGCGTAACCCACCCCCTGGGTATAGTCGCGGTTGCGGTCCTCTTCCTGACGTAAGGCGGCCGGGCTCAGTCCAGGACAGTCGGTTGCTGGTTTATGATAGCAATCCGTCTACTGGGAGGCGCCGATCTCCAATTCGTTTCTCCGTGTGGTTGGATTGGTGGCGGATGGTGACGCCTCATCGCTGAGCTTCACAGTCGAGCCATTGTTCTGCCAGATGTTTTGAAGAACGTTGAGCTTTGAACGCCTGGCCCTCGCCCGCATGGGTTGAGTCAAACACGCTAGGTAGAGAGCGTTGAACCCGATTATTTACTGACACAGTTTTTCTCCTCAGATATGGGTCAACTCTTCTCTTGGTACCGGTTGAAAAAATGCTGGGCCCGCCCACAACGCTTTCTTTCAAGCAGTCAAACATGTCTTCGTCTTTCTCTTCGATGGGGGCAAAATGGTTGGTAAATCCTGGAACAGATACCGCAGGGTCAGGTCCGGAATGCTTACACATACTTTGAACACATCGGCACCCATACCTCGGTAGCAGGCGTCCATTTTGTCGGTAGCTTCCAGGAAAGGCATGACATCCAAATTGTTGTAATAGACGAGGAAATCTCGCAGATTTTTCATTCCTTCACGGACTCACACCTGTTGGAATGTGGTATAGAGGGTGTCGGCTAACGCTTGTCCTATGAGATGGTTGTAGAAGGCCTCTTGGGTGGAAGTTGTGGATCGTCCAGACAATCCAAGGGGGTTATGTAGGTTTTTGAAAGCAGCCTTTACTCTGAGCGCAGCCGTAGGCTTTTACCTGCTGGACATAGCTGTAATTAGGCGCCAGGTAATTCCGTACGTCTACTAAGCGGAACTAAGTCGTGGAGAGAGAGCGATGTGGTTGTTTGTCTTCTTGATGACGTGTTTGATGTTACCGGCTTTGGCTTGGTAGGGATACAGGAATTCTTTGGTCAAATTCAAATCGTACCGCCCAGATTTGAACTCAGATTTGGTTCAAATGTTCCAGGAAAAGTACCTTGAGTTTCTGGGCGTACGGTTTGGGTGGTTTGTGTACCTCGTTCTGTGTTTCGTCCTCGGTTTCGTCTTCTGTTTCATTATCGGTGTCGTGCTGTGTGACCGACGCCGTTATATGCGCATAAAGTGTCGCTAAGACATCATGGTAGATCGTGGAGGCGAGATGTTCTGCGCTGGCTTGACTGACCATTTCCAGATAGACCATTATTCGGGTAAACAGTTCATGCGGGTCACCGGTAGAGACGAAACAGACCAGGGCGGTCTCATACCCGGGTACATTCGTGTGGATACTCACATGTGACGCTGGGCCCATTGGGTTTTGGCCGATATCATCTCCATGGGTTCTAGTTGGGCTACATTGGTATTACACTGCCCGATACGGGAAATAACGTTGGTCGATGCCTTCATCCGTCAGCTCTTCAAATATGGTGAGTGTGTTGTGGAAGACGCCGCCGGGGAACTTCCGTTTGACGGTATTGTCGCATGTTTTCTAAGTGGTTAGACTTTTTGAACAGGCGATGGCATTTGGTACAACTGTACGACCGGGCATACCTGTTTATGTCGGTAATGTAGGAGAAATGCCCGCCAGTCTCCGTCTGGTACAAATTCAACTTCATGGCCGTGTCGTACTTCTCCGGGGAGCGATGCACGAGGTGGTCAACGAGTCGAGGGTGTTGTCGTCATCCACGTGTTAGGGTAGGCGGTACACGACAATATTAACCTGGAACAACGTTCCTACTACATGTACTTGTGATACCGGGACCCCACGGAAGTTCTGACATTTCCTGTTCTGTTCACGTAAGTATTGTTCCCAATATTTGTTGGCAATTCGTTCATACCTGTTGAAATGGGCCTGGTCCAGATGAATATCCAGGAAGCGAAACAGGCAGTTTCGATCGGTGTGACTAACGTACGACGCATGCCTTCTCTGTGTTTGAGCCAGGGCGGTAAGATGATGGGGCGCCAATGGGGTGGTCGATTATTTTAGTCGCGTAAAACGTGACGTTCGTTGTCATCTCCACCTGCCATTTGGTGTTGGGGCGTGGTTGTCGGGCCCATTTCAAATCCTCCAAAATCTCCAGTTGAGCCAGTGTCGTGTCCAGGGACGCACGATCCGTAATAGTAAAGGGCTGGTCGTACACCAGGGGACTGTTATTCGTGAATCGGAGCTGGTCCGTTTCATTATGCCGCAATAAATAGCCGAAGTCAGATTTAACTTGAAGACCTTAACTTGGTCATCAAAAATGGTATAGGTGTAAAGGGGTAGGCTGGTGCTAAAATCTAACTGGAAATTGTACAGGTCCAATATACGGCGATGACGGCGAAAACAATGCCGGCTGTTAGGCCAGTGGCGTTAGTACATCGCACTCGCAGGCTCCTGTATCGGTAACAGTTCTATGGGTGGTTCGTCAGGATCTGTAGTAAAGCTCCCCCCCCCCCCCAGTGGGATCTGGATTCTTGGCCAGTGGTGAGTGGGATCTCTCATATTGCATGTTTCCGTATAGGTCAGTTCTGACTGGATCTGTACGCCGTCACGTGTTAGCTGTGGACTTCGTAATGCTGTACGGCATGGCTTCGCCTCAACTTTGGAAAAGTGAATACAGATAGAAAAATCTCATGGCAATGTGCCGGGTAATTTTCCATGACGCCATCCGGGGTTTTATCCAGCCGTGGCACAGCGCCGGGTAATCGGTCACCGCACCGGATAATTCTCCATGACGCCATCCGGGTTTTTTCCCCAACCGTGGCCCTGAGCTGGGTAATTGGCCACTGTGCCGGGTAAATTTCCATGACCTCATCCTGGGGTTGTCCCAGCCGCGGCATTGAGCCGGGTAATTAGCCACTGAGCCGTGCAATTTGCCATGACGTTATCCGGGGGTTTTCCCAGCCGTGGCTCTGTGCCGGGTTATTGGCCACTGTGCTGGGTAAATTTCCATGACGTCATGAGTGGGATCTATCACGTTGCATGTTTCCGTATAGGTCAGTACTGACTGGATCTGCACGCTAGTTGTGGACTTCATAATGTGCGGCATGGCTTCGCCTCAACTTTGGAAAAATGAATACAGATCCCGAAAACTTCTTATTTTTATAGAAAAATCTCGTGGTACTGTGCCGGGTAATTTTCCATGACGTCATCGAGGGTTTTTCCCAGTCGAGGCACTGTGCCGGGTAATTAGCCACTGAGCCGGGTAATTTTCCGTGACGTCCTCCAGGGGTTTTCCCAGCCGTGGCCCTGCGCGGGGTAATCGGCAACTGTGCGGGTAAATTTCCATGACGTCATCCGGGGGTTTTTTCCAGCCGTGGCACTGTGCCGGGCAATTAAAAGGGCGGGGGGTTTTATACCCCGTGAAGTCTCATTAATTTAACAAAAATGGGGATTTACCCGGGAAAGTGTGCTTGTTTACAAATTATTTATTGATTTTGTATTTGTCCATTGTCCATTCTACGGTCAGAGGCTGGTATTTGTGCAAGTGATTTGACTATATCAATAACCTAAAAATTTCCTCTGTATTCTGTTAGCAACTCGTCATGGTCGTTCAACAGTAGCTCAAAGACTGTGGTGTTTACATGCGTAAAACGACTTTGTTTGTGACGGTAATATATTATTTCATCAAATCTAAACCTGCAAAACCATATTTTTTCTTGAAGAATACATCTGCAATTTCAGCCTGGAAAACATTATGAGGGTCAACTGCACAAAAAATGGATTTACGGTTAAAAAACCCGTGCTCCTCGGTCTATTGGTATTTTCAGGCATTTATAGGGAGGGTTTTTCTCTTGTAGCAAAAATATGACACCTCAAACCAATTCACGCTAGAGGTTTGACTTGAAATTATCAAGTTTTTGTGTTTGCGCATTATTAAACAGCATTGGAGACAATCTGTATGCCAGGTACAATAGAAGAATTTATATCATTTGACAACCGGTGATGTTATCATTACCATTTTGGTATTGTCATTTATTGTTAATGGTCTTGCCAGTTATTGTTCAAGTTTTGTGGGGCACTTGGTACAATAAACATTACACAGCCTTTGAGATACTGCTGAACATGACAATTTTCTAACTGAATACAGTTTTTAGTTTATTGATCCAGTCAAATCACTCCTCCCTGCCTGCATTTTGACAGGCCAGTGACCAAGCAGAAACTCCTTGACACTAGTAACATGACATCCGCTTCGAAGGATGAAATGAAAACAGCTGTTCATGCACGTCGGATCTCGCCCTGTGATTGCCTGATGTTTTTATGTATTTATGACACATCAGGGATATAAACCCTCGAACCCAGCGTATATATATATATTGTTTTTGTGCTTTGAGTGTGCTTTAATAGAAATTCACTCTCTCAGGAATTTGTTTTTTTCCGATTTCTCTAGTGCTATGACAAACAAACTCTAAAACTTTTAGGGTTAAATGCTGCTAAGTCGATTGATATTTATCGTGCTTTAACAGAGCCTGTCGGATCAGGGCCGAATGTCCTTCAAGGATGAGTGCAGATGTCAAAGGCTCTTTGGATTGCGACACTACGAAATAAACAGCCAACGATGTTCTCTCAAACGGTATCTTGGATTTTCAAGATCACTTTTAGGAGATTGAACCCACGAAAGTACTTGTCAAAATAAAAAATGCCCTGTCGAGATGCCAAACATCGATATTATACGGATATTTGAGAAATATGGTGAAGTTCATGACATTTATGACGAGTACTATACCTTCGACAGAGATTTGAAAACTGGGAGTAGGAAGGTGTGGATATCTGGCATCAAAACCACTCTTCCCTCAGCCATACCCGATTAACTCACGAATATTAACAAAAAAAGGAACAAGCTCCAAGGTGTATTCCATGCCACGAAGATCTCGCAGTGAAACATATTCTGATCGACGGTATAGATTTTAATTACAAGCGTCTAGTCCGTCATTCATAATCCAGCCGTCGTCCATTAGAGAATATCCGCGTCCATAATCCAAGACCTATTCCATTTTCCATATAACAGTTTTAGCACCAAATTCAAAAAGACAATCATAGTATACATAAACATAGGCTTGTTTCCTGCAAGAGAGAAGCGGTCAACAGTTTTCAATGATGCCGGCAAGACATCATGATGTTCCAAAAATATCAAATCCGTATCGCTGATCAGTATTCTTAATCCATAATATTCGTTATAGAGTCGTCATCTAACAAAAGATGTATCTCAGTCACGCTTTGATTGTGACTGTTCATATGAGTACCATGAGGATCTTGAAGTACATGGGTTCATACGGCCCCTAGCCCCGGGTTAAGCGGAATTAGACACAAGTTACGAAACGTAACGCCATAGATCTTGCACGCTACGTTCGTATTTTGCTATCAGCATGCGATATGTATCGCCAAATTTGAGAAACTTTGAGTGTAGGCGCTTGGTGGAATAGCCCTGTTTTTTAAGTTTCTGCACCAATGTTTTGTGACGTTGATTAAATCGTCACATTTAACACAGGATCTAGCAAATGCTACTAAGCGAGATATGTATACGCCATATGCAGGTCCCACTGGAATATTACTGTCCAGAAAGGGATAGTTTACGATGTCGAAATTGTAATCATCTCTTTTGTCATAAAGTCGACGAGAGAGAATGCCCGCTTCATTTTTATAGAGATATAGATCTAAATATGATATGCCTGTAGGGCTATCTGTAGTTTCCTTCAAATCCAGTGAAGGTGGATATATATCCTTCACTGCGTCATTTATATAGCGATTATCCACAGCGAGAAGATCGTCTATATAGCGTTTGGTGAATGAGAAGGAACGGGCTTTGAATGGATCGGTTTTTGAAAGCGCCTGCATATATATATATATATATATATATATATATATATATATATATATATATATATATATAAGTGATCCTTTTTATCAAGCAGCTAATTTAGAAGATATTTTTAGTCGGGTAAAAGAAGACTGTAAGGTTATTTGAGATAAATCGGTTCGTTGCTTAAGTTTCAATGTACATGTTTTTGATGTTTTGTGTTGAGTACTTCAGGATTGCTGGGTTGTTGACTTGTTTTTGTTGAAATACTTGTTTGATTGTCGCTATATAGCTGACATATTGTTGAATGCGACGTTAAACCTTAATTCTCTCTCTCTCTCGCTACTCTTCCCTCTACAATTATGCTTGGAGATTTTAGGCTTTCTGTTTGGTATAAAGGTCAGAATAAGAGAAGAAAATCAAATGTATTGGGATTGTCCATTTAAGGGTAAATGCCTGAGGTGTGGTCAGGCAGGACTCATAAAACGGAAATGTAAGACACCTGGACAGACATCTATAAATCATGAAGAAACAGAAGGTCCGACTGATGGAAATAACCAGATTGCTCCAAAATATGAAACTGATATTCAGTCCAAGACATGGAAGAGGTATCTCGTTACGGAAAAGTCTGCCGTTGTGAAGAACTGTGTCAGAATAGCGCACAGTCAGTCGAGCAACCTTTGGTCAATTGTAGGTCCAGATAGCAAGACCTCCAAGGGGAATTCTAGGCTTAATCGAGGAAGAAGAAAAAGACCATAGAGCAATCGTGAAATGCACCGAAGAGTTCAAATAGATTTTTTGTTCTCTCTGATGAGGAAGAAGTTGATATTCCATAGATATTCTTGGTCCACCCAGCAAGAAGAATAAAATAGAGGAATGTCCAGAAATGTGCTTCCTCATCAAGTATCTAAAGAAAATGAATCTGTAGAGACTGTAGATCCAAAAATAGTTCAAACGCGTGATTCTCTGTCCAAAGTACAGAACGACATTGTTGTCAACGAAAATCAAATGCTAAGCAAAGATACTACTATACTCGATGTAAATGAAGTCGTAGTGAACATACACCGGTGCATTCTGGTGGTAACATAACTGAGCTCACCAAAATGATGCTGGAAATGAGCTACCCTTAATAGATGAAAAAAGAGGTGAAGATGAAGATATTAGTTCTATTTCCGAAACAAATACACCTATGAACTTCACTCCTGATCTTGATGTGATCGCGGAAGCTAGTGCTGAAACTAGCAATGAGCTACTCATGGAAGATGAAAAACAAGGTGAAGAGGAAGTTGATCACTCCATTCTCCACACAGACACACCTATGAACTCCACTCCAGACAATTACAAGCGTCTATCCGTCATTCATAATTCAGCCGTCGTCCATTAAAGAATATCCGCGTCTATAATCCAAAGACCTATTCCATATTCCATATAACAGTATTAGCACCAAATTCAAAAAGACAGTCATAGCATACATAAACATAGGCTAGTTTCCTGCAAGAGAGAAGCGGTCAACAGTTTTCAATGATGCCGACAAGACAACATGATGTTTCAAAAATATAAAATCCATATCGCTGATCAGTATTCTTAATCCATAATAATCGTTGTAAAGTCGTCATCTAGAGAATGATGTATCTCCGTCACGCTTTAATTGTGACTGTTCGTATGAGCACCACGAGGATCTTGAAGTACATGGGTTCATAGGGCCCCTAGCCCCGGGTTAAGCGGAATTAGACACAAGTTACGAAACGTAGCGCCATAGATCTTGCACGCTACGTTCGTATTTTGCTGTCAGCATGCGATATGTATCGCCAAATTTGAAAAACTTTGAGTGGAGACGCTCGGTGGAATAGCCCTGTTTTATGAGTTTTTGCAACAATGTTTTGTGACGTTGATTAAAATCGTCATTTAACATAGGATCTAGCAAATGCTACTAGGCGAGATATGTATACGCCATATGCAGGTCCCACTGGAATATTACTGTCCAGAAGGGATAGTTTACGATGTCGAAATTATAATCATCTCTTTTGTCATAAAGTCGACGAGAGAGAATGCCCGCTTCATTTTTATGGAGATAACTGACCTCACCAAAATGATGCTAGAAATGAGCTACCCTTAATAGATGAAAAAGAGGTAAAGATGAAGATATTAGTTATATTTCCGAAACAGATACACCTATGAACTTCACTCCTGATGATGATGTGATGAGCGACCTGGCAAGTCTTCCTTAATACAGAGGTAGAAAAAACAAATGTGAGCTGGAGAGAGAACAAATTTATGGCAATAAAGACAAAGCTATAAAGCAGTTGCGAGAAGAGCAGAACAAGGATCAGAAAAGCCAGAGGAGAAGACCTTTAATTCAACGTCCATAGTGGTTAAGTTGACACTCTATGTTCTAGTCTGTGTGTTCTTGTGTTATTTCTTTATATAGACTAAAATGGTCCAGTCTCTGACCCTCATTAGATGGAACTGCAGAAGAGTTTTGCCAAACTTAAATGAGTTTCAGCTCTCTGTTTGAATGAAACTTTTCTCATAGATGCAGATAAAAATAAATTTGAATTACAGCAATATACACCTTATCATTCTTATGCTTTGGAAGAGCATGGAAACGTCACAGGCGGCTCTTCAATACTTGTTAAAATGGGTGTTTTACATAGTCATTACTATTGATTTGAAGACGGATTTAACAGTTCGTGTTACTTTGAATTCTGTATTCACATCATGCAAGGAGTACATACTGTAATAAACTTTGCCCAACTGTTGAAGCAGTTGTTGTTGTAACTGTTTAATTATGATTCTACTGATGTTATTGCACGTGTCTTGTGCGATAAATACCCAAAGGTCAGTATACCGCAAAGAGTGACCATAGAACGCTCCCGTGAGTTCGTAGGGACAAAAGTATATTATCCAATCTCATTCCTGAGTCAATTCTTGATCAAGAATAGTAATAAAGAGTCTGTTTTCAGTTAACGATAATAAATTTATTCTCAACAAGTTTACAACAAAGGTCAACACCAGGATTCTGCCGCTTTGTCGTACACAGCAAATAGGTCAACATAGAGGTTCCCCAAACGTATTTATAGTTGTATTCATCAATAAAGGAATTCCCCTATAGGATTCCCTTCTCACGTCAGTTCACATACCGTATAACCGTTCCCAGTCCCTGTTCTACTGGATTCCCGAAGTAAAGATATAAAAACGTCTCTGGAACAATTAGGTTCTGGATAAAAGATAAATATAGCCGATTAGAAATAATTATGTCGATGTATTCATGGAATCACAACTGACCTGACGAGGTGACCTCTTCGACGATTGCTCCGATTCTCCCCCAGTTATAGTATATCTCAGTCTAAAAATAGGCTTCAACGTGAGACGCCGCCTCGTTTTCGCAATAGAGTGAATAATGCATTATGGGACCCGCATGGCTGATGCTTGAGAGAATGACTGGTTTTCGTTGATAAACAAATGTGATTTAGCCCATAACAAATACTATGAGACCGAAATGATTGAAGCTTATAACAAGTACAGTGAAATTAGTTGTTGAGGAAAGATAGCCGAATAAACCTATGTATACAAGATAGCCGAATAAACGTATGTATGCAATGTGACTTATGACTTGGCAACGTGCCAACAGAATGCACACACTGCAACTTAACAAAATCTGCGATAGTACCCCGAAATTCATCACATTACCCCCCTCCAAGATTCGATCCTCCGGAATCGATAAAGAAAATTCATATCTCCCGTTAAAAACATTTACCCTCTTTCATAGTCATAGAAACAATTATGATAACATTAATAACCATCAAAACAATTCAGTCCTAGATCAATTATGATAAACAGTCCTAAGTAGTCAGCTTTAATTATAAATCAGTAAAAGAACTCCTCAGTTGTAACTCTAGATCTTAATTTTCCTTCAACAAAGTTCTCCTCTATTGTCACCATCTTCAACCCGTCCTTCCCAAAGACATTCCCTGACCGTATCCTCTTTACTACTTTCTCCTCTTCCCCAAATTGCTCCTCAAGAATTATTCTTCTCTCTAACTTATCCTTCTTTCCTTTCTTCTCATTTCTCTGTTCTCCCTCTTTTCTTTCTTCCTCCTTTTCCTTCTCAGCCACTTCCCTACTCACCACACTTTCTTCCTTCACGTCTTCCTCCTCTCCCTCTGATGACTTCCACTCCATGTCCTCTCTCCGCTCCGGAATACTGTCCAACTTGATATTCTTCCCTTTTGACCCACTGTTTAACCACAGGCAATCTGAATATCTCTTTCTCTCTCACTTTCCCTTCCAATTTCAGCATCACTTTATCCTTCCTAGCACCCAAATCCAAATCTGTTAACTCCTCGTCCTCACTTTCCTTTTCTTCGTGCTCTTGTGAACGTTCATGATCATGATCATCTGTTCTCTCAACTTTTCTTCTGTCAATCAATATCTTCTCTTGTGCACACTCTTTTCTTCTTTCATCCTCACCATTCTCCCTTCTCTCTCTACTTCTTTCTCTACTGTCATGCCTCTCTGCATATCTTCTTTCACAACAGTTTTAAATCTCTGTTCTCTACTTCTCTCATAACTATCACTTCTTCTCCAGCTTCTGTCCCTACTGTCTCTCCTCTCTTTCCTCTCCCTACTCCTGCTTCTCGCCCTTCCTCTACATTCACTGTCATCCCCTTTAAATGAAACTTTTTTATCCTCATACCTCCTGGACTTGTGGTCAGCTAAGTCTGCTTTCCGTGTATAGCTTATATGGCATATATCAGACCTATATCGAATCATGTCATGTGACACCTGCTGGTGCCGAGGCAGATTTGAGGGCGTTGAGAATCTTTTATTGCATAAAGCACATTTGTGTTCTCCCAATCTCATTATTATCTTCATTCCTAAAATAAAATAGAAATCAACAAACAATGCTTAGATACAGTCATAAGTTATTCTTCAACTTGACGAAGCTGCAGTGTTCATAGGGAGCTCAGGAGCGTTCCAAGGCACTCTTCGCATTATCGTTATTCGCCACTCTCAATCGCTGCGGTCGATTCCCTTTGAATGGCTTCAATTTATCAAAATGTACGACCCTTGCCTTAGCTCTAGGACTCCTGCGGATTCTGTAGGTAACGCGCCCTATCTGATTCATTATTTCAAATGGACCCTTCCATCGAACTTGTTGGAACTATGTTTATGTATACTATGATTGTCTTTTTGAATTTGGTGCTAATACTGTTATTTGGAATATGGAATAGGTCTTTGGATTATGGACGCGGATATTCTCTAATGGACGACGGCTGAATTATGGATGACGGATTAGACGCTTGTAATTGTAACTTAGGAGCCACGCCTTTCTTCCTCCTTTGATTTGAACACCACACCAAATCTCCTGGATGATACTCTTTTCGTTTCACGATCGTAATATTTTTTCTGTGTCTCGGCACTTTGCTTCAGGTGTAGCCTTGCTCTCTCCCAAACGTCCAGAATTTTCCTCTGAATTCGCTCCACAAACTCCAACTGACTCAGTTCTTCATCCGTAAGCCCTTCCACCATAAGATTCAGAGGTACTGTTTTGTTATGTCCCACCATGAGCATATTTGGGGTTTCACCTGTTGATTACTGTATCGTACTGCGATATGCCATTAAGGCGTATGGTATATATTAATCCCAATCCCGTTGATGATGATGCGGATCAATGAGCTTTGCTATCATGTCAATTAGAGTTTTAATGAATCGTTCAATCAGGCCATCTGATTTCTGGGTATTCTGGCTTTGGACATTTCGAGCATTTGACACATTTCGGAAAACACATTTGCTTCAAATGTACGACCTTGATCTGAATGAATTTCCATGGGCACCCCAAACCGACACACGACTTCCTCAACCAACTTCCTAGCCACAGTTTCTGCCCCCTGATTAGGTAGTGCAATAGCCTCCATCCATTTTGTAAAATTGTCCTCAGCTAGCATAATTGCTTTGTTACCTCGATCAGTCACGGGAAGTGGACCTATTAAATCCACTGCTATTCTCGCCAGTGGGGTTCCTGTGGCATATTGTCTCAAAGGTGCTCGCAACGTTCTCTGTGGGTTACGTCTCGATTCGCATGTGATGCACGTTTTGCAAAATACCCGTACATCAACGGTTTGCCCAAACCAAAGATATTTGTCTTTTATTCTTGCCTGACCTGATGTTTTAGACGCATGTGCCTGCTCCAGAACAACAGTTTTTAATTTGTTTGGAAATATTGTCAACCAGGTAGTTTCTCTACCGTCATCACTTTGCCTTCCTCAGTAAAGCAATCCATTCTTTAAGTCCAACTGATCCCATTTATTCCAGTAATACAAATCTGCCCATTTCTTGATTCTCCTTGTATTCTATCAGTGCACAAATATCAGGATCATCCATTTGTGCTCCTCTCACCCTTCCAGAAGTCCAGTCTAGCACAAAAACTAAAGAGCTTACATATTCGTGTCTTGATGACATCATGTGTCTTCATATTTGGTACTTCAGACGTCTCTTCCTTCCATCCGCATTGATTACAAGGAATACGCGAGAGACCATCTGCATCTTCATGGAAAATCATGATGTCTTGCCGGCATCATTGAAAACTGTTGACCGCTTCTCTCTTGCAGGAGAGTAGCCTATGTTTATGATTGTCTTTTTGAATTTGGTGCTAATACTGTTATATGGAATAGGTATTTGGATTATGGACTCGGATATTCTTTAATGGACGACGGCTGAATTATGAATGACAGACCTGACGCTTGTAATTTGAATGTTTCTTCCCTGATCTGTGTTCGATAGTGAAATTTTATTCACTCAACACCTCTATCCATCTTGCCAACTGACCCTCAAGCTTCTTGAAGTTAAGCAACAACTTTAAGGATGCATGGTCAGTCCTGATAAGAAATTAGCGGCCGTAGAGGTATTGTTGGAAATACTTAGTAAAATACACAATTGCCAAGAGTTCTCGTCTTGTAAGTGATTTTCCAAGTGATTTACATATAGATATATTAATGTCGGAAGCCATAAAGCATTCTTTAGCTCGACTACATACATATCATTCATGGGATGTTTCTTTGTTTATAGAGTTGCTTGAATTTCTCATTAAAAATATCTATGTGAAATTTGGCAACACAATATATCAGCAGGATATAGGTATTCCAATGGGTACTAATTGTGCACCCCTGTTGGCCGACCTGTATCTGTTCTCTTATGAATATGACTATATGCAGGCGCTTTCAAAACCGATCCATTCAAAGCCCGTCCCTTCTCATTCACCAAACGCTATATAGACGATCTTCTCGCTGTGGATAATAGCTATATAAATGACGCAGTGAAGGATATATATCCACCTTCACTGGATTTGAAGGAAACTACAGATAGCCCTACAGGCACATCATATTTAGATCTATATCTCTATAAAAATGAAGCGGCATTCTCTCTCGTCGACTTTATGACAAAAGAGATGATTACAATTTCGACATCGTAAACTATCCCTTTCTGGACAGTAATATTCCAGTGGGACCTGCATATGGCGTATACATATCTCGCTTAGTAGCATTTGCTAGATCCTGTGTTAAATGTGATGAATTTAATCAACGTCACAAAACATTGTTGCAGAAACTTATAAAACAGGGCTATTCCATCAAGCGCCTCCACTCAAAGTTTCTCAAATTTGGCGATACATATCGCATGCTGATAGCAAAATACGAACGTAGCGTGCAAGATCTATGGCGTACGTTTCGTAACTTGTGTCTAATTCCGCTTAACCCGGGGCTAGGGGCCGTATGAACCCATGTACTTCAAGATCCTCATGGTACTCATATGAACAGTCACAATCAAAGCGTGACTGAGATACATCATTTTTTAGATGACGACTCTATAACGAATATTATGGATTAAGAATACTGATCAGCGATACGGATTTGATATTTTTGGAACATCATGATGTCTTGCCGGCATCATTGAAAACTGTTGACCGCTTCTCTTGCAGGAAACAAGCCTATGTTTATGTATACTATGATTGTCCTTTTGAATTTGGTGCTAATACTGTTATGTGGAAAATGGAATAGGTCTTTGGATTATGGACGCGGATATTCTCTAATGGACGACGGCTGGATTATGAATGACGGACTAGACGCTTGTAATTACAAGCGTATGCGATTACCCTCTCTGTACCATCTTGTACTGGAGACAAAACAGCCCCTATCGCCGTCCCACTGACATCAGTATCCAAGAACAATTTTCCTCGACTAACAGGGTACGCCAGTATTGGGGAATTGATGAGATGGTTTCTCAACCGCTGAAATGCCTCCTCACAGGTTTCATTCCAATAAAATTTCACCCCCTTTTCCGTTAACTTGCGCAACAACCGGGCAATGGCCGCAAAGTTCTTATTTAAACCCCCTGTTTAAGAGAGAGAGAGAACAAATTTATGGCAATAAAGACAAAGCTATAAAGCAGTTGCGAGAAGAGCAGAACAAGGATCAGAAAAGCCAGAGGAGAAGACCTTTAATTCAACGTCCATAGTGGTTAAGTTGACACTCTATTTTCTAGTCTGTGTGTTCTTGTGTTATTTCTTTATATAGGCTAAAATGGTCCAGTCGCTGACCCTCATTAGATGGAACTGCAGAAGAGTTTTGCCAAACTGAAATGAGTTTCAGTTGTTAACTCATGATTATGAACCCTCAGCTCTCTGTTTGAATGAAACTTTTCTCATAGATGCAAATAAAAATAAATTTGAATTACAGCAATATACACCTTATCATTCTTATGCTTTGGAAGAGCATGGAAACGTCACAGGCGGCTCTTCAATACTTGTTAAAATGGGTGTTTTACATAGTCATTACTATTGATTTGAAGACGGATTTAACAGTTCGTGTTACTTTGAATTCTGTATTCACATTATGCAAGGAGTGCATACTGTAATAAACTTTGCCCAACTGTTGATGTAGTTGTTGTTGTAACTGTTTAATTATGATTCTACTGATGTTATTGCACGGGTCTTGTGCGATAAATACCCAAAGGTCAGTATACCGCAAAGAGTGACCATAGAACGCTCCCGTGAGTTCGTAGGGACAAAAGTATATTATCCAATCTCATTCCTGAGTCAATTCTTGATCAAGAATAGTAATAAAGAGTCTGTTTTCAGTTAACGATAATAAATTTATTCTCAACAAGTTTACAACAAAGGTCAACACCAGGATTCTGCCGCTTTGTCGTACACAACAAATAGGTCAACATAGAGGTTCCCCAAACGTATTTATAGTTGTATTCATCAATAAAGGAATTCCCCTATAGGATTCCCTTCTCACGTCAGTTCACATACCGTATAACCGTTCCCAGTCCCTGTTCTACTGGATTCCCGAAGTAAAGATATAAAAACGTCTCTGGAACAATTAGGTTCTGGATAAATGATAAATATAGCCGATTAGAAAATAATTATGTCGATGTATTCATGGAATCACAACTGACCTGACGAGGTGACCTCTTCGACGATTGCTCCGATTCTCCCCAAGTTATAGTATATCTCAGTCTAAAAATAGGCTTCAACGTGAGACGCCGCCTCGTTTTCGCAATAGAGTGTATAATGCATTATGGGACCCGCATGGCTGATGCTTGAGAGAATGACTGGTTTTCGTTGATAAACAAATGTGATTTAGCCCATAACAAATACTATGAGACCGAAATGACTACGTTAGATTGAAGCAGTGAAATTAGTTGTTGAGGAAAGATAGCCGAATAAACCTATGTATACAAGATAGCCGAATAAACGTATGTATGCAATGTGACTATGACTTGGCAACGTGCCAACAGAATGCACACAATGCAACTTAACAAAATCTGCGATAGTATCCCGAAATTCATCACATTACCCCTCTCCAAGATTCGATCCTCCGGAATCGATAAAGAAAATTCATATCTCCCGTTAAAAACATTTACCCTCTTTCATAGTCATAGAAACAATTATGATAACATTAATAACCATCAAAACAATTCAGTCCTAGATCAATTATGATAAACAGTCCTAAGTAGTCAGCTTTAATTATAAATGAGTAAAAGAACTCCTCAGTTGTAACTCTAGATCTTAATTTTCCTTCAACAAAGTTCTCCTCTATTCTCACCATCTTCAACCCGTCCTTCCCAAATATATTCTCTGACCGTATCCTCTTTACTACTCTCTCTTCTTCCCCAAATTGCTCCTCAAGAATTATTCTTCTCTCTAACTTATCCTTCTTTCCTTTCTTCTCATTTCTCTGTTCTCCCTCTTTTCTTTCTTCCTCCTTTTCCTTCTCAGCCACTTCCCTACTCACCACACTTCTTCCTTCACGTCTTCCTCTGATGACTTCCACTCCATGTCCTCTCTCTGCTCCGGAATACTGTCCAACTTGATATTCTTCCCTTTTGACCCACTGTTTAACCACAGGCAATCTTAATTACAACACATATAAGGGAAGTGGGAAGAGGTGCCGACATACTGACTGCGTCACATGACTTCACAGAATAGACTTCTGGTTAACCTATTCTAAAGCACATACCAAGAATCTAACGATTCGTGATATGTGTTGTATCTCAGGTACGCTTTTATCGTACCTGTTCATGTGGCAACACGGATGGTATGACCACACGGCCCCTAGCACCGGCATAAGCGGTATTAGATACAAATCTAGAGAGCTATGATGGAAATGCTCTGACAACTCGTATACTGGTAATTGGTGAGCTGTTTCGCTGTGACAACTCGTACATTGGAGATTGGTGAGCTGTATCGTCGTCAGATGTAAATGACGGCATTTAACACAAAAGACTAGTCTGTAAGGCCCGATGTCGACCCAGCATCAACTTCCCACAAATGCCAACATATATCAAATTACAAGCGTCTAGTCCGTCATTCATAATCCAGCCGTCGTCCATTAGAGAATATCCGCGTCCATAATCCAAAGACCTATTCCATTTCCACATAACAGTATTAGCACCAAATTCAAAAAGACAATCATAGTGTACATAAACATAGGCTTGTTTCCTGCAAGAGAGAAGCGGTCAACAGTTTTCAATGATGCCGGCAAGACATCATGATGTTCCAAAAATATCAAATCCGTATCGCTGATCAGTATTCTTAATCCATAATATTCGTTGTAAAGTCGTCATCTAAAGAATGATGTATCTCAGTCACGCTTTTGATTGTGACTGTTCATATGAGTACCATGAGGATCTTGAAGTACATGGGTTCATACGGCCCCTAGCCCCGGGTTAAGCGGAATTAGACACAAGTTACGAAACGTAGCGCCATAGATCTTGCACGCTACGTTCGTATTTTGCTATCAGCATGCGATACGTATCGCCAAATTTGAGAAACTTTTGAGTGGAGGCGCTTGGTGGAATAGCCCTGTTTTATAAGTTTCTGCAACAATGTTTTGTGACGTTGATTAAAATCATCACATTTATCACAGGATCTAGCAAATGCTACTAAGCGAGATATGTATACGCCATATGCAGGTCCCACTGGAACATTACTATCCAGAAAGGGATAGTTTACGATGTCGAAATTGTAATCATCTCTTTTGTCATAAAGTCGACGAGAGAGAATGCCCGCTTCATTTTTATAGAGATAGAGATCTAAATAAGATGTGCCTGTAGGGCTATCTGTAGTTTCCTTCAAATCTGTACAGGGCGCGGGCCTCGGGGACGAAACGTCCACCAGCAGAATCTCGCCATATACAGGTCAAAATTACAACACATATAAGGGAAGTGGGAAGAGGTGCCGACATACTGACTGCGTCACATGACTTCACAGAATAGACTTCTGGTTAACCTATTCTAAAGCACATACCAAGAATCTAACGATTCGTGATATGTGTTGTATCTCAGGTACGCTTTTGTTGTACCTGTTCATGTGGCAACTTGGATGATATGACCACCGGCATAAGCGGTATTAGATACAAATCTAGAGAGCTATGATGGAAATGCTCTGACGACTCGTATACTGGTGATTGGTGAGCTGTTTCGCTGTGACAACTCGTACATTGGAGATTTGTGAGCTGTATCGTCGTCAGATATCCTTCCCAGTACCCAAATCCAAATCTGTTAACTCCTCGTCCTCACTTTCCTTTTCTTCGTGCTCTTGTGAACGTTCATGATCATGATCATCTGTTCTCTCAACTTTTCTTCTGTCAATCAATATCTTCTCTTGTGCACCCTCTTTTCTTCTACCATCCTCACCATTCTCCCTTCTCTCTCTACTTCTTTCTCTACTGTCATGCCTCTCTCCATATCTTCTTTCACAACAGTTTTAAATCTCTGTTCTCTACTTCTGTCATAACTATCACTTCTTCTCCAGCTTCTGTCCCTACTGTCTCTCCTCTCTTTCCTCTCCCTACTCCTGCTTCTCGCCCTTCCTCTACATTCACTGTCATCCCCTTTAAATGAAACTTTTCTCTCCTCATACCTCCTGGACTTGTGGTCAGCTAAGTCTGCTTTCCGTGTATAGCTTATATGGCATATATCAGACCTATATCGAATCATGTCATGTGACACCTGCTGGTGCCGAGGCAGATTTGAGGGCGTTGAGAATCTCTTACTGCATAAAGCACATTTGTGTTCTCCCAATCTCATTATTATCTTCATTCCTAAAATAAAATAGAAATCAACAAACAATGCTTAGATACAGTCATAAGTTATTCTTCAACTTGACGAAGCTGCAGTGTTCATAGGGAGCTCAGGAGCGTTCCACGGCACTCTTCGCATTATCGTTATTCGCCACTCTCAATCGCTGCGGTCGATTCCCTTTGAATGGCTTCAATTTATCAAAATGTACGACCCTTGCCTTACCTCTAGGACTCCTGCGGATTCTGTAGGTAACGCGCCCTATCTGATTCATTATTTCAAATGGACCCTTCCATCGAACTTGTTGGAACTATGTTTATGTATACTATGATTGTCTTTTTGAATTTGGTGCTAATTACAAGCGTCTAGTCCGTCATTCATAATCCAGCCGTCGTCCATTAGAGAATATCCGCGTCCATAATCCAAAGACCTATTCCATTTTCCACATAGTATACATAAACATAGGCTTGTTTCCTGCAAGAGAGAAGCGGTCAACAGTTTTCAATGATGCCGGCAAGACATTTGATGTTTTTGATGTTCTAAAAATATCAAATCCGTATCGCTGATCAGTATTCTTAATCCATAATATTCGTTATAGAGTCGTCATCTAAAAAAAAGATGTATCTCAGTCACGCTTTGATTGCGCCTGTTCATATGAGTACCATGAGCTTCTTGAAGTACATGGGTTCATACGGCCCCTAGCCCCGGGTTAAGCGGAATTAGACACAAGTTACGAAACGTAGCGCCATAGATCTTGCACGCTACGTTCGTATTTTGCTATCAGCATGGGATATGTATCGCCAAATTTGAGAAACTTTGAGTGTAGGCGCTTGGTGGAATAGCCGTTTTTTAAGTTTCTGCACCAATGTTTTGTGACGTTGATTAAAATCGTCACCTTTAACACAGGATCTAGCAAATGCTACTAAGCGAGATATGTATACGCCATATGCAGGTCCCACTGGAATATTACTGTCCAGAAAGGGATAGTTTACGATGTCGAAATTGTAATCATCTCTTTTGTCATAAAGTCGACGAGAGAGAATGCCCGCTTCATATTTATAGAGATATAGATCTAAATATGATGTGCCTGTAGGGCTATCTGTAGTTTCCTTCAAATCCAGTGAAGGTGGATATATATCCTTCACTGCGTCATTTATATAGCGATTATCCACAGCGAGAAGATCGTCTATATAGCGTTTGGTGAATGAGAAGGAACGGGCTTTGAATGGATCGGTTTTTGAAAGCGCCTGCATATAGTCATATTCAGATACAGAGAGAACAGATACAGGTCAGCCAACAGGGGTGCACAATTAGTACCCATTGGAATACCTGTATGCTGCTGATATATTGTGTTGCCAAATTTCACATAGATATTTTTAATGAGAAATTCAAGCAACTCTATAAACAAAGAAACATCCCATGAATGATATATCTTGTATGTAGTAGAGCTAAAGAATGCTTTATGGCTTCTGACATTAATATATCTACGATAGTTTTCTTGAACACAGATACTATTAATGAACTTAGATGGTCAATAGGGTCCTGATGAGGGATTGTAGTATAGAGAGTCGAGAAATTCCATGTGGATACATGTCTGTACGGTATGTGACCTTTAGCATCAAGTTCTTCCGTAAGACATTTTGAGTTTTTTCAATATCCACATACATTCAACGCCAGAGTTCTTAGAAATAATGGCGCAATACCTTTCCCAAAATGCTTTTACCTCCTGAAGGGCCCTCGTCAATAGGGCTGAAAGAAGCTTGGTGGTGCAGCTTCTAGAACCAGCTATGAATCTAGCTTTGTATGGTGATTTATGCATTTTGGGAGTCCAGTATACTTTTGGCATGTCGTTATGATTGGTTGGAAGACAAATACCTCTTTCCCTGAGAAACGTTTTGTGATTGCTAAATAAATCTTCCAGAGTAAATGAAGTTTGGGAGTAAGTAGACTTATTTGATGATGATAGGTCTACACTCAATTCTTTAACCAGCACCTGGTAATAGTAATATTTACATATGAATATTATATTATTCGGAGCTTTGTCTGCTGGGACTATGACGAATTTACTCTGGAGATTTGCTAGAACTTCTTGCGAATTGAGGTTTCTCAATACTTGTTTTGCTTGGGGAAAAGTACTTCTGTCAATATGGCGGATTGTTTCAACGACCTTGCTCTTGGTGAGGTCCAGCCAATCAGCGAGTACTGTAGGTTCAACTTTTTCTCGCTTAGACCAATCAATAACGTACTGTTCCAATGCAGACAGGACTATCTTCTGGTCGGCCTTCACATTTATTCTTCTTGGCTCTCTATATTTAGGTCCTTTCATCAGGAGTAATTTCAGATCCTTACCACTCACCACATCAAGGTCACCAGTCACAATATGTTTGCATGGTGTATAGATAAAGTTCGACAATTCACAATCACAACTATAGCCTCCTGACGTGTATAAGTTCCAGTCAAACTCCTTGACAGTATTGGAGTAATTGAATATTTTGATGGCTATAGATTTAGTATACTTATATGAAATGCAAGGAGGTTCTGTGAACTTAAAATAGTTTGGTACAGTGTTGCGTACCTCTGGATCATTCAGGATTCGAGGTAAATTAATGATGTCCAGTCCTTTATCTAAGTAGTTGAGTTTCAAGAAAAGTCGATCTTGAGATGTTTCGATTATGTTCACTGGACGATACAACCGAAAATACGCTATATCTTGACATACTTTAATGATTTTTGGTGGTATTATATTTCCTGAAGACGCAGATTGTTGTATATCTCTAGCTATTTGATCTAAAGCTCTCAGAGGTAACGCATACAGAACTGTACGTAAGCTATGTATAATATTGGGTGTGTTAGTTAAACCCACTAAGTAATTTAAAGTGATATGATCGTGAATCATCGAACTATTAAACTTTCGCCAACCATGGCTGCGATGTCTCCGTTGATGGGGTTTAAATAGTTGGGTAATGTTGGATATATTTGAACGGCGGTTTGTAGCATTGGCGAACTCACTGACATTATCATTTAAACCAAACGGAAACACTGACCCAAGTTCTAGCATCCAGAATAATTCCCGCTCTCGGATTTTTCTCTCAAATCCAAAGGGGGAATCCTTAGTAGATGGATAGACGACGTCTATGATCTGAATACTAAAGTTATCCCAGCCATGGTCGGGTCCAGAAAAATGCTTACCTATAAGCAATTGCTTTTTCCTAACGGATTTTCTGTTAGACGCTTACAAAGACGCTTGTAATTGTAACTTAGGAGCCACGCCTTTCTTCCTCCTTTGATTTGAACACCACACCAAATCTCCTGGATGATACTCTTTTCGTTTCACGATCGTAATATTTTTTCTGTGTCTCGGCACTTTGCTTCAGGTGTAGCCTTGCTCTCTCCCAAACGTCCAGAATTTTCCTCTGAATTCGCTCCACAAACTCCAACTGACTCAGTTCTTCATCCGTAAGCCATTCCACCATAAGATTCAGAGGTACTGTTTTGTTATGTCCCATCATGAGCATATTTGGGGTTTCACCTGTTGATTACTGTATCGTACTGCGATATGCCATTAAGGCGTATGGTATATATTAATCCCAATCCCGCTGATGATGATGCGGATCAATGAGCTTTGCTATCATGTCAGTTAGAGTTTTACTGAATCGTTGAATCAGGCCATCTGATTTCTGGGTGTGCTGGCTTTGGACATTTCGAGCATTTGACACATTTCGGAAAACACATTTGCTTCAAATGTACGACCTTGATCTGAATGAATTTCCATGGGCACCCCAAACCGACACACGACTTCCTCAACCAACTTCCTAGCCACAGTTTCTGTCCCCTGATTAGGTAGTGCAAAAGCCTCCATCCATTTTGTAAAATAGTCCTCAGCTACCATAATTGTTTTGTTACCTCGATCAGTCACGGGAAGTGGACCTATTAAATCCACTGCTATTCTCTCCACTGGGGTTCCTGTCGCATATTGTCTCAAAGATGCTCGCAACGTTCTCTGTGGGTTACGTGTCGATTCGCATGTGATGCACGTTTTGCAAAGTACTCGTACATCAACGGTTTGCCCAAACCAAAGATATTTGTCTTTTATTCTTGCCTGACCTGATGTTTTAGACGCATGTGCCTGCTCCATAACAATAGTTTTTAATTTGTTTTGTCAATCAGGCAGTTTCTCTGCCGTCATCACTTTGGCTTCCTCAGTAAAGCAATCCATTCTTTAAGTCCAACTGATCCCATTTATTCCAGTAATACAAATTTGCCCATTTCTTGATTCTCCTTGTATTCTATCAGTGCACAAATATCAGGATCATCCATTTGTGCTTCTCTCACCCTTCCAGAAGTCCAGTCTAGCACAAAAACTAAAGAGCTTACATATTCGTGTCTTGATGACATCCTGTGTCTTCATATTTGGCACTTCAGACGTCTCTTCCTTCCATCCGCATTGATTACAAGGAATACGCGAGAGACCATCTGCATCTTCATGGAAAATCATGATGTCTTGCCGGCATCATTGAAAACTGTTGACGGCTTCTCTCTTGCAGGAAAGTAGCCTATGTTTATGATTGTCTTTTTGAATTTGGTGCTAATACTGTTATATGGAATAGGTATTTGGATTATGGACTCGGATATTCTTTAATGGACGACGGCTGAATTATGAATGACAGACCTGACGCTTGTAATTTGAATGTTTCTTCCCTGGCCTGTGTTCGATAGTGAAATTTTATTCACTCAACACCTCTATCCATCTTGCCAACTCACCCTCAAGCTTCTTGAAGTTAAGCAACAACTTTAAGGATGCATGGTCAGTCCTGATAAGAAATTAGCGGCCGTAGAGGTATTGTTGGAAATACTTAGTAAAATACGCAATTGCCAAGAGTTCTCGTCTTGTAAGTGATTTTCCAAGTGATTTACTAGCGTATGCGATTAACCTCTCTGTACCATCTTGTACTGGAGACAAAACAGCCCCTATCGCCGTCCCACTGACATCAGTATCCGAGAACAATTTTCCTCGACTATCAGGGTACGCCAGTATTGGGGAATTGATGAGATGGTTTCTCAACCGCTGAAATGCCTCCTCACAGGTTTCATTCCAATAAAATGTCATCCCCTTTTCCGTTAACTTGCGCAACGACCGGGCAATGACCGCAAAGTTCTTATTTAAACCCCCTGTAGTAGTTCCAAGAAACTTCAGTCCCATTAGAGGGTGTGACCCATTCTTTGGTACACTCAATCTTTATCGGATCAGTCGATACCCCTTCTTCCGATACCACATGCCCCAAGTAAGTGACCTCTTTACGGAAAAGACGACACTTACTCGGCTTGAGTCTGAGCTTGGCTTGTCTCAACCTACCAAAGACGTCTCTTAATCTTTGAACGGCTTCGATGAATGTGCGACCCATAACAATAATATCATCAAAGTATACGAGTAGAGTTTTTCAGTGCATTCCTGCTAATATTCGCTCAATCAGCCGCTCAAAGGTTGATGGGATATTACAGAGCCCAACGGCATAACGCGCCATTGGTATAAATCCCCTCTAACGGCCAATGCCGATTTCTCTTTAGCTGTCTCGTCTAACTCCACCTGCCAGTATCCACTGGTCAAATCCAGTGTAGTAAACCAACTGGATTACAAGCGTCTGGTCCGTCATTCATAATTCAGCCGTCGTCCATTAGAGAATATCCGCGGCCATAATCCAAACACCTATTCCATATTCCATATAACAGTATTAGCATCAAATTCAAACAGACAATCATAGTATACATAAACATAAGCTTGTTTCCTGCAAGAGAGAAGCGGTCAACAGTTTTCAATGATGCCGGCAAGACATGATGTTCCAAAAATATCAAATCCGTATCGTTGATCAGTATTCCTAATCCATAATATTCGTTGTAAAGTCGTTATCTAAAGAATGATGTATTTGGATGCTTTGCCCGACAAAGCATCCATGCTGTCGTCAATTCTTGGAATTGGATAAGCATCTTTTATTGTCGCTGTATTGAGCTTACGATAATCGACACAGAATCGTGTTTTGCCGTCTTTCTTCTTCACGAGTACGATTGGTGAAGCCCAAGGACTGGAATTACAAGCGTCTAGTCCGTCATTCATAATCCAGCCGTCGTCCATTAGAGAATATCCGCGTCCATAATCCAAAGACCTATTCCATTTTCCACATAACAGTATTAGCACCAAATTCAAAAGACAATCATAGTATACATAAACATAGGCTTGTTTCCTGCAAGAGAGAAGCGGTCAACAGTTTTCAATGATGCCGGCAAGACATCATGATGTTCCAGAAATATCAAATCCGTATCGCTGATCAGTATTCTTAATCCATAATATTCGTTATAGAGTCGTCATCTAAAAAAAAGATTACTCATTTCTGCAACATCTCCTTCACTTGAGTATCTGCTTCTTCCTGTTGTCCAGTAGGCGATCGACGATATCTCTGCTTTATTGTTGGTAAATCGTCCATATTAATTGTATGTTTCGCCACATTAGTACTGCCAAGATCAAGTTAATTGATGGAGAAAATATCCTGATACTCCAACAGTAACTTTTCCACAACTTCTTTTTGTTCACCGTTTAATGTTTCACAGCTTCTCTGAAACAAATCTTGTAGATGCTCAGGAACTTCAACCTTTGTTGATGGATCCCCAGTTCCATGATCAGTAATCTCTTCAGAGATTTCTTGTGAGTGAATTCCACTCACAACTTCAGCTGTAGTACCTTTGTGGATGATAACGGGCAAATCCCCGGCATTACAGACCCGTACAGGAACGGTATCGCCTGATAAATCCACTACAGCTCTAACCATTATCAAACCTTCACTGAGCAAACCAGACTGTTCAAAAGGTTAATAATCCCGACACCAGTCTTACGCTGGCTGGTGCCCAGCTGAACCGACATCACTTTTTCATGACCTGCCGGAACAACTACCGTCTCTCTAACAGAAAGACGACAGCAGAAAGTATCCGTATCTGCTCCAAGACATGAAACAACCCTGTTGTATTGCATGACGCAATTCCGTTTTCTCCAAGTCCACAGTAGCTCCCGTACTGAGGAGAAAATCCATATAATCCCGGGATAATTTATATCACCCACTACCACATCAATAGTAGCTCCCAAGTTGCTCACATCAACTTGCGTTCTCATTACTCCATGAACCACCAAGGGAGTCCCATCAGCCTGCTTGACCGTTCCACTGAAAGGTCGCAAACCAGGTTGCTTCAGGGTTTATCCGATGATATTGATTCAGTGTAATAACAGTTTCCGATGACCCTGTGTCTATCAGAAAATTTAACTGTAGATCAGCAATTGTGCCTTGTACATACAGCCCCCCCCCCCCCTTGCTATTTAGCAACGAATCTGGTACATTTGTATATCCTTCCAAATGTGACCGTCGTAGATGTTCAGGACTCCCAGGAGTCTGCTGTGCTGAACCCTTCAGACAAGCTGCCAGATAAAATCCTTTCTGTTCATCAACCCAGTTATTTATCTTGGCACAGGACTCAAAATGATCTTTGTAGTCTTGCCATGGTACATTGCCATCAAATCGGTCTGGCATAAAACAAGGTTTGTAAAACTTCCGTGTTTGCGAATGTTTGTCATTATCCACATATTCTACATCCAGTGAACTGCCTTTGAACTTCTGAATTAAATCGAAATTCCGGATTCATTCTCGTCCACGAGTTAGACTCTGGATTCCGACCAAACGTGATTTTCTGAATTGCCCCTCCTCCATGAAAGAGAATCAGGAATTTCTCGAGATTATATGTCTCTGATTCTTGAATCACCCCTATCTTGCTCACCAAATTGTGCAGCATCCCTTTGATAACCATCAGTGTACAACTTTCAAGCATCTGGAACTTCAAATCGGAAATCCTGGAGTCCAAACCGAGAATCCTGGATTCCATTTCCTGGATATTTGAAGGCGATCCTTGGATCCTGAACTTCATTACTAGAATCACAGAATTCCATCTGTGATTTCTGATATCCATTCACAGAATCTTGAATTAGATTTTGGTTATTCGGGAGTACGATCAGCCTCTCCTGGATTTGATCTGATAATAGGGTCCTGGAGTCCATTCCGGGAATTCTGGATTTGATCCTAGAATCCTGGATTTGATTTCCTTGATATGGGATTCTGATTCCGGAATCCTGAAGTCCATTCAGGCACTCCTTGAGTTTCAATCTGGGAATCCTGGATTCGATTCTGTTGATCCGAGATCTAATCCTGCAATCCATTTCGGTACTCATGGGGTTTAATTCGGGAATCGTGGATTCGATCCTGTTTATCCGAGAGTCTAATCCTGCAATCCATTCCGGTACTCATGGAGTTCAACCCGGAAATGCTGGATTCGATTTCTTTTATCTTGGATTCTGATTCCGGAATCCTGGATTCTGATTCCGGAATCCTGGAGTCCATTCCGACACACGTAGAGTTCAGTCTGGGGATCCTGTATACGACCCCTTCCATCCTGGATTGCGATCCCGGAATCTGTCAGTGTTGCTTATCACCTTGTGTTCTTGCTTTCCCTGACTTTCATTCCTTGAGGGGTTCATCTGACCACGATACAGCTCACCAATCCACAGTGTACGAGTTGTTACAGCGACACAGCTCACCAATTACCAATATACGAGTTGTCAGAGCATTTCCATCATAGCTCTCTAGATTTGTATCTAACACCGCTTATGCCGGTGCTAGGGGCCGTGTGGTCATGTCAACCAAGTTGCCACATGAACAGGTACAATAAAAGCGTACCTGAGATACAACACATATGACGAATCGTTAGATTATTGGTATGTGCTTTAGAATAGGTTAACCAGAAGACTATACTGTGAAGTCATGTGGCTCTGTCAGTATGTCGGCACCTCTTCCCACTTCTCTTATATGTGTTGTAATTTTTACCTGTATATAGCGAGACGTTTCGTCCCCGAGGCCCGCCCCCTATACAGACCTTTTGGTCCATTCAAAACCGATCCATTCAAAGCCCGTTCCTTCTCATTCACCAAACGCTATATAGACGATCTTCTCGCTGTGGATAATCGCTATATAAATGACGCAGTGAAGGATATATATCCACCTTCACTGGATTGAAAGGAAACTACAGATAGCCCTACAGGTACATCATATTTAGATCTATATTTCTACAAATATGAAGCGGCCATTCTCTCTCGTCGACTTTATGACACAAGAGGTGATTACAATTTTGACATCGTAAACTATCCCATTCTGGACAGTAATATTTCAGTGGGACCTGCATATGGCGTATACATATCTCGCCTAGTAGCATTTGCTAGATCCTGTGTTAAATGTGACGATTTTAATCAACGTCACAAAACTTTGTTGCAGAAACTTATAAAACAGGGCTATTTCATCAAGCGCCTCCACTCAAAGTTTCTCAAATTTGGCGATACATATTGCATGCTGATAGCAAAATACGAACGTAGCGTGCAAGATCTATGGCGTTACGTTCCGTAACTTGTGTCTAATTCAGCTTAACCCGGGGCTAGGGGCCGTATGAACCCATGTACTTCAAGATCCTCATGGTGCTCATATGAATAGTCACAATCAAAGCGTGACTGAGATACATCATTCTCTAGATAACGACATTACAACGATTATTATGGATTAAGAATACTGATCAGCGATACGGATTTTATATTTTTGGTACATCATGATGTCTTGTCGGCATTAATGAAAACTGTTGACCGCTTCTCTCGTGCCGGAAACTAGCCTATGTTTATGTATTCTAGGATTGTCTTTTTGAATTTGGTGTTAATACTGTTATATGGATATGGAATAGGTCTTTGGATTATGGAGGCGGATATTCTTTAATGGACGTCGGCTGAATTATGAATGACGGACTAGACGCTTGTATTCGTATGAAACCACATATTGTAGCAGCTGGTTTTAAGCTTAGTCAAATTTTATCGAAGAAGCTCTTATCAGTTTCACCATGGCAGTTAGCCAGACCAGAGGTAGATATTACAATGACGAAATATAAAAAGGCAGACACGAACCATCCCGTGTATACACAAGAATTTGGTCTATTGAGAGAAAAATACAGATCACAACAAGCTATTTATACAGATGATTCTAAAGATGGTGAGAGAGTGAAGTGTGCTACTGTCTTTTGTTTCAAAACCTGTCGACTTCCAGATAAAGTTTGATATTCACTGCCGTAGCCAAAGTTCTATTGTCAGCTTTAGAAGGCATTGGATCTACTGTAAGAGGGAAATATGTCATATTCTCAGATTCACTGTCATGCCCTCAAGCGATTAAGAGTGGAACTTCAACTCATCCCACCATCTTGAACATTCTACAATTATATGACCGTAGATTTCATCAACAGATTGATGTTGTGTTTTATTGGTTGCCTAGCCACGTTGGCATCAACGGCATACTGAAGCTGATGAAATGACTAAGGCAGACCTAGATAATGAGGTTGATAATGTAGGAATCACATATAGCGATTTCAGACCCTCTATCTGTGCTTATGTGAGAAAACTGTTTCAATGTTTTATGGGATGCTGTGGATAATAACAGCTTCATGAGTTTCAAGAAACTGTAGGATATACTCATCTGATCAGTCAGAAACGTTTCGATCAAGCCATGATCAGGCGATGTAGAATCGGTCATACACGATTAACTCACGAACATTTACTAAAAAAGGAACCAGCCCCAATGTGTATTCCATGCCCCGAAAACCTCACAGTGAAACATATTCTGATCGGCTGTATAGATTTTAAGATTGTAAGAGATTCTTTTTATCAAGCAGCTACTTTAGAAGACTATATTTTAGTTTATTTGAGAGAAATCGGTTTGTTGTATAAATTTTAATGTATGTACATGTTTTTGGTGTGTTGTGTTGATTACTTCTGGATTGCTAGGTTATCAACTTGTTTTTGTTGGAATACTTAAAATTTTGTTTGATCGTCGCTATATAGCTGAAATATTGCTGAACGCGACGTTAAACCTTAATTCTCTCTCTCGCTACAACATGGCCCGGTATAACAAGAACTGACACTGCATACAGCCATTTGGACCACGGATGGCGCATCTAGACTCCAAAACGGCCATTTTCATTAACTTTCAGTAATTGCCAGGAAAGTATTTGTTCACTGTAATGCGTTAGGGCGTTAAGATAGGGCATTAAGACATTAAAATAGGACGTCAAAAGTAATCCCAAACTGTCACATGTCTTTAAAACCCGAAAATCGTTCACTTGTCAATTCTAGCTGTGACGTCATCGGAGGAAGTCGTATGACTTTTAGTATGTTTTAAGCCGTGTATCTCTATCTTGGATTGGGGGATTTGGTTTAATGTCACACTATATATGTCTGAAGATTAAAACGGCCTAAAGTTGACTTTTTTCGAAAATGCCTCTATGTTGTGTCTTGAGAAAGTTATACCACAAATGGACTGAGATAAAGTAATTGCGAAAAATTGGCTTATATACATCTTTTGTGCCACATAAAATACCGGAACGGAAGCATGGTTCGTCTTCGTGGTCTGTCCACGGCAAACAGACAGTTTTCAGCGACCTACAAATACCAGCCTGCTAGTGATCCAAGATGTAACTCAAAACCTAAACCAAATGCGATCAAGACGACAAGGACGCACACAGCGAACATTTTGTTGTATTACAAGAAAAACATTGTTTCGTATTTTTGCCTGCTTTTGTTCCTGTTCCCTGCACACAGTGAACATTTCATCTCGACACAAACCGACAACGCCACGAGTAGACGTAGCTTCGGCGTCAATCATTTGTCACATGGTCTTGGCTCGCCAGTTCATTTTTAATAGTTCGAAAATGTTCCGAGAAATGTTCGCAGACACCGCACACAGACGACGAAAACTTGTTTCAGGACAAAACATTTTGCATCTCACGAACATTTGTTCTGAACAAATGTTGTCTGTTTTTGGGCCCCACACAGCAGACAAAAACAGCTCAGAACACTGTTTTTGTTCTAATACAACACAATGTTCGTTGTGTGCCTTGGGCTTAACAGGACAGCGACGAACAAATGAATCATAGGCCCTCAAACCGAATGGATTACAGACAGCAGTCATGACTCTAGCCAGGCAGAAAACTGCCGAAACGTCGTGCCCGCACACGCTTCAGAGGCAAGCCTGTACCGAGAGCAAGCAAAAGAATCACTCAACGTATAATAATTTTCATTCATGTCTAAATCATGATTGTGACCAAGAATACTGCCATCAGACGTGCGCACACTTATTTGGATCGCCGTCTGTATCATAGCCCCCGCACTGTACATTTTCAGTGCAATACGCTCCATCCACTGCGAAGTTTTCCTTCTATGACGTCATCAACCGGGAGTCCAGTTGGGAAACTACTCAACTTTATTGCCGTTTTACGCGTAGTTCTGATCAGATTAAAAATATATAAAAAAAATATTTCATGCAAAGTGAAATCTGAACTGAATGATTTCCAGGCACATTTCAACAAATTCCGTTTGGGTTCACTTTTAAGGTATAAGGGGAGCGTGCTTAGAGACTAATGACGTTATATGAACACTCCTCCTCACTCACTCACTCCATCACTCAACCCCATTCCTCCCGCTCCTCTTCCACACACCTACGCTGAGGTAACTGTACCGTGTAACCAGATATCAAACATGGTCCTAAACGCGCTCCTTTGCACTTCCGAAACTTCCCCTTTCTCTACTATTCCTCGAGTGCGCAGCATATCCACTCTGATTCTACCCCAGGAATGCTTCAATATGACACCTCAAACGATCCATTTTGGCCCAATATCGGACCATCTCGACCCCAAAACCCTTTTCTACTGCGCATGCACAGATGGACGGTATTTCCAATACACACCCATTCAGTCGGATGCTCTCCCAACGCATGCTTCAACATGACACCCGACACGGCGTATTCGGACTAATATTGGACCATCTCGACCCGAAACGCCCACTCTAATGGCATGGCGCAGATTGACGGCACTTCCCCTTGATCGATGACATGACAGATGACGTCATTTCTTTCAATATTGTTCTGTGGATACACTCCATGTATCGGTGAACACATGCTCACCGCTGGTGGCTAGTGTTTTGGAGTATATATGGCTCAAGTGCGCACTCGAGCGTATCGACGCTTGAAGCTCTCAGGCTATTCATGGGAGCAATGCGCTGATTGATGCAGAGGACAATGCAGAAAAGTTCTTGTCGGCGCGGGCTTATAAAAGCGGCAGTATTCCCTGATACACAGCCGACATGTACAACCTGCCTGAAGTCATTTACTCATCCGGAAGATTTGCGACGCCACGAGTCCGCCATCCACAACGGCGCACGGTATACTTGTATAACCTGCGAACGATCATTTAATCGCCAGCATAATTTACGGCGCCATGAACGTGTACTCCACGAGAGAGCGACGGAACAATGTAACGATTGTGTACAACTCTTCAAAGGGCACCAACGTTTAATTCATGCTCCGTCCCTACGGCAACACCTTCCCACCGAATAGAAGCCCCAGGGGTCAGTCCCACCGAAGACGAGCTCTTGGAGGTTAGTCTCACTGAAGACGAGTCCGGGGAGATCAATCCCACTGGCGAAGAGACCGAGGAGGTTAATGCCACTGGTAATGTAACCGTGAAATGCCCGTCAATATCCACAGTCGAGAAATGCCTGGATGTCCAAGCGACTCTCAGCGATACGGATCGACGTCATACGCCTGACAACCTCGAGTGCCACGCACACTTCGTGGACGATCCCGTAAATGGTCCCAGCGATCTCTTGCCTGACGCCCATACGGAAAGTGCCATCTGGTTCATGATCCGGCACCGTTTTCAACGTCATCGCCCTAGTCAAGATATCTACAATTTCCGGTTGGTCGATCTATCTCAGCTCTTCAACTAAGTGAAAGCCATCTTCAACGACCAAACTACGGTCTTCAAATTAATTCTCACGTTTGGTTGCATCTTATGTCATAAGAGAAGGGATGAACACTAGTTCACGAATAACAATACCCTCGTGTACGACCAGTCCTTCACCATAACGGATCGTACGTCCCTGGAGACGGCACTGGTCCAACTGTAGACATTGGATGCCTTGGAATGGCCCCATGAACAACGCCCCAACACTAAATGGCAGGTGAAGATGGTGACCAATACCACCTTTGTCATAACCAAATACGGGCGCCAACGACGCCATCTGAACGTATTCACCCACGACAAGCAGTGACAGATACCGCAACATATCCTATACTCTTAATACGTCAACATGCTTATCGTTAAAGTCAGCTTTTGTAAACAATTGCCCCTAAATCGCTGTGGATAGTAACGGGCTATTAAAGTGGCTGTATCAAGATACCAAGCCAAGATGTGCTCCAGAGCCAGTTCAGTGCCAGTGAAACCAACAAGGGATTCCGGGTCGTCCAGAACCAGGTACAAAGCTAACGATACTGCTACAGGCCCTGATAATATTCATTATCGACTTTTGAAACGTCTACCAGAATCTTCTCTGGAAACCATATTATTCATATTTAACAGACTCTGGGTGACAGAAGACTTTCTACCGTCATTGCATAATGACATTGTTATACCAGTTCCAAAGCTTGGCCGTAACCATACAGACCCTGGTAATTATCATTCAATTTCACTGACTAGCTGTGTTTGTAAAACAATGGAACGCATGATAAATGATCGCCTTGAACATGTGGTTTCTATCTTTTTTGATCTAGAAAAAGCCTATGATACTACTTGAAAATAAGCAATTTTAAAAGACGTAGTATGGGATTAAAAAGTCGTTTACCCATTCTTATATCCAACTTTCTGACTGATAGACAACATCAAGTTCGATTAGGTATAGCCATGTGTGCTCATCTCGATCAAAATCAAGGTGTCCCACAAGGCAGTATTTTCTCTACTACTCTGTTTAGTATCAAGGTCAACAGCTTAGCTGCAGTTTTCAATAAATCAATTGATGGTTCACTCTTTGTAGATGATTTCAACATATCATGTAGTGGAAAAAAGTATACATAATATTAAGAGAACATTAAATATAATTCAGAAATGGATTTTAGGAAATGGGTGAAGTTCTCCAGAGCTAAGACGAATTGTATAGACTTTTGTAGAAAGTATTTCCAGCACAAAGATCCAGTACTTACATTAGATGGAACTGAAATCAAGCTAGTAAAAGAAGTCAAATACTTAGGAATATGGTTTGATCACCGATTAATGTTCTTATCGCATATAAATTGCTTGGAAGCTAAATGCACGAAAGCTATTGATTTGTTGAAGGTAGTTGCCAGCTATAAGTGGCGAGGAGATCAGCAGACGCTTCTCCATTGATATCGATCACTTATTCGTTCTAAACTTGATTATGGCTCTATTGTTTACAACGGTGCAAGCAAGTCAAATTTGGCAAAGCTAGATCCTATTCTCTATCAGAGCCTCGGAGCGTTCAGGACATGACCTTAAGAAAGCTTATATGTCGAAGCAGATGAATCTCCTTTAGAACTTTGAAGAATGAAACTAGCACTGCAATGTATCTCTGAATTGCGATCTAATCGCTCGAATTTGGCATATAACTGTGTTTTTAACCCTCAATACGTGGATTTGTATCTACAGGAAACCTCCATTATTCCATCTCCTGAAAATCGTATGAAACCACACCTTGTAGCAGCTGGGTTTAAAGAAATGAAAGATCTATCTCCCCTGTATCCGAAAATGTAAGCAAATATTTTTTGCGATTTTTTCTACTCGATTAAATCGGCGTTAAACCTGGGCATCGTTGTCTCTCAAGCGTGCCGCCATTTTGACTCGGGTCGTCTAAGCGTGTGACGTCACCGGGCCTCGCCGCTCTATGTGAAAATATAATGACAATGCATGAAGATATATTACAAACCAAGCCTTTCTTACATTGGACTGATTACAATTTGACAGGAATAGGAACCGAACGTCGTGATATGACTGAAATAGTGTTGAAAGACTAATAAACTCACTCCAGTTTATTGCATGAGCTTCACTGTGCAAAAGTTCTTCTCAGATGCGTTTGGAGTAAAATCCTGCCGACCGACGTTATGCACCCACTGTTTCGGTACATCTGGTTTCAACATTGGGAACCGATGAAATGTCACGGTCTTTGGAAGGTCTGGATTTTCAGTTCTGTTAGAATAGTCAAACGCCACACACTGCGTCATGATGCCCTTGTATTTGTGGAATATTGGCACACTGCCACTATCAAATTATAACAGTATACAAAATATAAACCTGCAGTCCCGAGAGTTTCTCATATACTTAAACGTACAGGGCGGAAGTGAGTATGAGCCCGGCTGACATCACGCAGCGATGCGCACAATAGTTTTTCGGCATTTCTGATTGGTTAAAATAGACGCAAGCCCTTGTGATGGCGGCACTTATGAATCTGTCCACAGGCTCTAGTTTTTGATGTTTCGATATGAATAGATCGGCTGCAAAAAACCGCAAAAAATAATTTTTGGATACGGAGGAGATAGATCTTTCGTTCAGCGTATACATTAGTCACATGTTTTCTTCTCCTTTAAGCTTAGTCAAATTTTACCGAAGAAGCTCTTGCCAGTTAAACGATGGCAGTTAGCCAGACCGGAGGTAGATATTACAGTGACGAAATATAAGAAGTCAGACACGAGTCATCGCACGATTTGGTCTACTGAGAGAAAAACACAGATCGTATCCGGCTATTCATACAGATGGTTCTAAAGATTTTTTTTTGTAATTTGTATTTTATTCAGTTTTATAACCATCCCTCATGTAGAACAGATCCTACATAGTACATTTACATCAAGCAGATTCCCCCATATATCGCAGATATTTACTCCGTATAGCAAGTCGGTATTAATTGCATGTCTAGCACAGTTTATGCGAAAGAGGGAGGAACCAAAAGAAACCTATAAACAAGTCAATAATAAAATAGATTATAATATTGTGGTTAAACGTAATACTTTACAACAATTGCCCGCACATCCCTATCCTATATCATGCGAGCGTCAATGTCACTGGCAGGAGGAGTAACAAAAAGCAAATGACATGATGACCAAAATGTCCAGAATTTTTCATTTTCACCTCTCGAAGAAAAATTGTATTTCCTTTGTTCATACAAATTTTCAAGATTAGTAATAATATTATTGAATAGAGGCTTCTGTTGTAAGGCTTTACATTTGTAGATAACATATTTAATGGATGTAAGTATATAGTTTAGACTGTTATTGTTGTTCCCGGGAATTCCGAAAATAGCCTTTTCTTAGGAATGCTTAACCTTACACATGTTAATGAATGAAACCATTGTTCAAATTCCTGCCAAATAGCTTGGGTTACGTCACATTCCCAAAATAGGTGTATAATTGACTCTTCTTCTTTTTTGCAAAAGGTACATAGTGAACAAGTTGCTGGTGTTATTCTATTGGCTAAGACATTTGTTGTTAGAATTCTGTTAAGGATCTTATATTGGAACCATCGAAGGTTGATATCTCCATGTGTCCCTTTCACAGCAATACGATTTAACTTTCTCCATTCAATATCGTTATAAGATCTCCCAATCACCTGTTCCCATTTGATATTTGCCTTTGTTTTTGTGAACTCATTATCTCTTATAACGTTGTAGTCCTTTTATGTTATTCACTAGTATTTCTATTGTTGGTGGAATGAATGGCCTTTGTACAAGGACAGACAAATTATTAATATTTAGATTAATGGCAGCACTCTGTATAGCCCGTGTAACACTTGCAAATTCTAAAAGATAGTGCCACGGCACTGTAGCTCATCTGACTGTAACTGGCGAAAGTAGCTGTAAGAAATTTTTACTAAAGAACTGCAGATGAGGTTCTAACTTGTGTAGTTCCCTCTGAACACTAAATGATCCATGCAGTAATTTCCTGAGAATTCATGATAAAGTTTCATGATAAAATTCAAGATGCGGCCATATTGGATTTTCGAAATGGACCAAAAAAGGTATCTTCCACAACTGGACCACAAGGGGAACCAGTGTACCCAATTTGACAAAGATCCATGCAGTAATTTCCCGAGAATTCACGATAACAAAATTTCATGGGGAAATTCAAGATGGCCGCCTGGTGGCCATATTGGATTTTCGAATCGGACCAGAAAAGGTATCTTACACAACTAGATCCCAAGGGGAACCTGTGTATCAAATTTGAGAAAGATCAGTGCAGTAGTTCCTGAGAAATCGCGATAAAGTTTCATGGGGAAATCCAAGATGGCCACCTGGTGGCCATATTGGATTTTCAAATAAAATAACAAAAGGTATCTTGCACAACTAGACCCCAAGGGGAACCTGTGTACCAAATTTGAGAAAGATCCATGCAGTACTTCCTGAGAAATCACGAGAACAAAGTTTCATAGGGAAATCTAAGATGGCCGCCTGGTGGCCATACTGGATTTTCGAATCAGAGCAGAAAAGGCATCTTGCACAACTAGACCCCAAGGGAAACCTGTGTACCAAATTTGAGAAAGATTATGTAGTAGTTCCTGAGAAATCGCAATAACAATGTTTCATGGGGAAATCCAAGATGGCCACCTGGTGGCCATACTGGATTTATGAATCAGACCACAAAAGGTATCTTGCACAACTAGACCCCAAGGGGAACCTGTGTACCAAATCTGAGAAAGATCCATGCAGTGGTTCCTGAGAAATCGAGATAAAGTTTCATGGGGAAATCCAAGATGGCCAACTGGTGGCCATATTGGATTTTCGAATCGAAGCAGAAAAGGTATCTTGCACAACTAGACCTCAAGGGGGACTGTATACCAAATTTGAGAAAGATCCATGCAGTAGTTCCTGAGAAATCGCGATAACAATGTTTCATGGGGAAATCCAAGATGGCCGCCTGGTGGCCATATTGGATTTTTGAATCAGACCACAAAAGGTATCTTGCGCAACTAGACCCCAAGGGAAACTTGTGTACCAAATTTGAGAAAGATCCATGCAGTAGTGCCTGAGAAATCGTGATAACAAACTTTCACGGGGAAATCCAAGATGGCTGCCTGGTGGCCATATTGGATATTCAAATTGGACTAAAGTGCACATATTGTGCAACTAGACCCAAAGGGGAACCAGTGTATCAAATTTGTGAAAGATCCATGAAGTAGTTACCGAAAAATAATGATGTCAAGATTTCACTGCCAAATTCAAGATGGCCACCATGGCAGCCATATTTAAAATCAGATCGACACCGCATGAACATTTTCTGGTGTACTCATTGGGGGGGAACATGCATGCCAAGTTTCAGCTTAATCGGCCAAGCGGTTTCAGAGGAGAAGATGTTTACGGACGACGGACAATCAGGCCATGACATTAGCCCATCGGGCCTTCGGCCCAGATGAGCTAAAAACTTTCTTTCAGGCCGAAAGTATTCTCAACTGATTCCTGAGTTTTCAATATACTTTCCTCGCTAACAAGGTCACATACGAATTTAACACCTTTATTATTCCATTTTTTTTATACATAAACGGTTTTCCGGCTATCAGAAATTTATCGTTATCCCATATTATCTCTCTATTGAAATCGGCTGCGTCATTACTTTTATTTTGTACATTTCTTTGAAAATTACACCATGACAGTAAGACATCAATCCAAAAATCATTCTTTAAGCGTGGAATAACATTATTTATAATACAGGTAGGGCCCATTTCAATAACGTCACGCATGTCATGTATGTCTGCCATTCCCATTCGGCTCCATTTATCATTTCCAAAGAAAGGGCGTTTTATCCAGGACATTTTTTGAGCTTGAATAAATTCTTTTAATAAAGGAATGTCTAGACCTGCATTTTCCATAGTTTTAACAGATTGTTCACGGGATATCTGATCAGGTTTGTTGTTCCAAATGAAATTGAAACACTTTTTTTGAAATTCTACAATTTTGCTATCGGATGGATCTGGAATAGAAGAAAACAGATGATTTAGTTTTGCCAAGATGAGTGATTTCAAAATAACGTTTCTCCCAAGGGGAGTTAATTTTCTTTTTGACCAAGATTGCATTATAGATTCTATTTGTTTAAATTTGTCTTTGTAATTCATTTCCACCATTTCTGCTAGATTAATTGTAAACTGTAACCCTAAGAGGGTAAAATGATCCTGAGACCAATCAAGTGGAGTTCTGGATTTATAAGTAACATTTGAACCTTTCATGTTTCCTATCCATATACTCCTGGTTTTGTCTGCATTTATTTTTAATCCCGAGAAACTACCAAAATAATCAAGTATATCAAGACATTTATGAAGGCTCTTTTCAGCACCATTGATAATAACAGTTGTGTCATCTGCGTACTGTTTTAATTTACATTCGATATTATTGATATTGATACCAGAAATATCTTTCTCACTCCTCAGCATGATAGCCAGAATCTCTGCACAGATCAGAAAAAGGTATGGTGACAGAGGGTCTCCCTGGCGGCAACCTCTCGATATTTCAAAAAAGCTAGAGGCATAACCATTCGCCAGTACGCACGATTGTATGTTGGTATAAAAAATATCCACTCACTTTCGTAATGAAGGTCCAAAATTAAAGTAGCTAAGAGATTTATGGAGGAATTCCCAATCCACAGAATCAAACGCTTTTCCGAAATCAATTAGTAGTAGCATCCCTGGTATATTATTATTTTCTGTGTACTGCATGATATCATAAACAAGTCGTGTATTTTCACCTATGAATCGTCCTTCCATAAAACCGTTTTGATCTTCATTGATAATAAATGGCAGGGTTCTTTTCATTCTAAATGCAATCGCAGTGGATGCTATCTTATAAGAGACAAACAATAATGAGATAGGTCTCCAATTTTTTAGAAGTTGTTTTGATTTGCCTTCCTTTGGTAAACATGTAATCACTCCCTATCTTTGAGTAACAGAAAGGGACCCTTCCTCGTATGCATAATTTAGTGCATTTAATAGATAGTCTCCAACGTTAATCCAGAAGAATTTGTAGAACTCACTTGTAAAACCATCTGGCCCAGGACTTTTTTTCCATTTTTTAAATGTTTTAAAGCATTCAGAAGTTCCGTCTTGTTCAGGATTCCCTCCATGTCCTCACTTTGTGCCACCGTTAAGTTAAGACTATCCGCATTTCTCAAAAATTTGTCCAAATTTTCAGAACTTGTATTTTTTTTGTATATAATTTTTCATATAACCGTTTCATCATCGGGCATGAAATTATCTTGGCCTTTCAGTATTTCGCCGTCCTGTCTCTCAATAGTGGTTATTGATTTATTAATAAAATTTCTTTTTTTCTAGATTCAAGAAGTATCTAGATGGTTTTTCGCCATGTTCTACCCATCGAGCCTTGGATCTCATCATGATTCCTTCTGTTTTTATTTTATTAATATTTTCTAATTCTGTGTTTAACGTTTTCCAATTATCTAGTATTTCTGATTTACCATTGACCTGTGTGGTTTCATCAAGTGTAATTGTTCTAAAGATGGTGAGAGAGTAATGTGTGCTACAATCTTCAGTTCCAAAACTAAAACTCTTCCAGGTAAAAGTTCTATTTTCACGGCCGAAGCCAAAGCTCTATTGTCAGCTTTAGAAGGTATTTGGTCTACTAATGCAAGAAAATATGTCATATTCTTAGATCCATTGTCATGCCTTCAAGCGATTAAAAGTGGAACTTAAACTGATCTCACCATCTTGAATATTCTACAATTAGATGACTGAAGATTTCATCAACAGATTGATGTTGTGTTTTGTTGATTGCCTAACCACGTTGGCATCAAAGGAAATACTGAAGCTGATGAAATGGCTACGGCAGCCCTAGATAATGAGATTGATCCTGTTGGAATCCCATATAACGGTTCAGACGCTCTATCTGTGCTTATGTAAGAAAGCTGTTTCAATCTTTATGGGATGCTGTGGATGATAACAACTTCATGAGTTCCAAAAAACTGTAGGCTATACTCATCTGAGCAGCCGGAAACGTTTCGATCAAGCCATGATCAGGCGATGTAGAAGCGACAGTACACGATCAACTCACGAACATTTACTAAAAACGACCAGCCCCAAAGTATGCTACGCAGATCTCAAAGTGAAACATATTCTGACAGACTGTATAGATTTTAAGATTGTAAGAGATTGTTTTATCGAGCAGCTACTTTAGAATTCGGGTAAAAGAAGATTGTTTTAGGTTATTTAGAAGAATCGGTGTGTTGTATAAATTTTAATGTATGTATATGTTTTAAATGTGTTGTGTTGATTACTTCTGGATTGCTGGTTATTAACTTGTTATTGTTGGAATTTTGTTCGATCGTCGCTATATAGCTGAAATATTGCTGAACTTCACGTTACACCTCAATTCTCTGTCTCCTTCATATATATTTTATTGACCTGTAATATAATCAACTGACCAATAAAACTTGAATTACAATATATTTTGCGCCAGGCCGACTTTAGTCCTTCCCGCCTTAAGGCTTTGGCTTATCCAGATGATACCTTGAGTTGCACCCCACCGATCTTTTCCAAATGGACCTGAAGAAGCCTATTCATTTTTGGGGTCAATAAGTCAAGGTCACGGTACATGAACAATCATATTTTCAGGTATGCTCTAGTAATTTCACATTTCACAGACTACAAAGAGGTTGAATTATTTGGTGTCAAAATGTCAGAGGTCAATTATCATAAACTATCGTTATTATTAGGCATCAATTATCGATGCCGTAATGCTCGTCCAACTCTCTCTATGGGGTTGGACGTCACTCCAAACAGACCAACGACGGTCTATGAGTTAACCCGAAAATTCTCCATCTCGCAAAGTATCTTTCTTATCACGAGTTCTACTTGATCTTGTGCAAGCACCTTTGACAGAAAAATTGACATGATATGAAAAGTTTCACACAGACAAGATCTCCATAGGACAGATTTGCTGAAAAGCGTCAGATCCGACGTCAAGTGGGACAGAGGGTAATCACATGATCTAGGCATACGTTAAAACACGGACCACATGATGGGTGCGCATAGTGGGTGCGCAAGGCGGGGCATTGTTGCTCCTGTGGATATATGCATCTCTAGTTTGTCCATGTTTTTAGTATATCCCCTACATGGCTATCAATTGAGTTTATTCCTTTCCCCATAAGTTCATACTGCTTATGGTAGGACTCTTACATATATATTAATATTGAAAAATATACGTGGACTTCCGGCTTGACGATGTCATCATGCCGGACCCGATAGTCGGTGAACCTCGCGTACCTTCGATGTATGCGAGTCCCATAATCCATAATTCCCTAAGAACTACTTCTTTGATCTTCAATGGTGACTTCCACAGACCTGTCCAGACTTATAATATACATTTAACTTCGCGGAACTCTGTAGCGGTCTCTGTTTGGTGGTCTATGTTTCTCCGACCTACAAGCGGAGCCGCATCTAGATATTATTAGGGGGCCAAGCCAGTATGGCTGGTCACCTTTTGTTATTGGTATTATTATTATTATTATTATTATTATTATTATTATTATTATTATTCTTCCACCAGATTTTACGTCACTCGTACAGTCAACACCGATACGCCGATATCGCTGAAACTTCACATGGTGATTGGCCCATATTGGAACTACTGCATATCCCCCAATTAAGCTGATTGGCCAAAAGCTTCGGCGGCCATCTTGGATTTACCTTCCAAAAAAGTATGATTTCAAAGATCTTCTTCTCTGGAACCACTGGGTCGATTGACTCGAAACTTGGTACACATGCTCAATGGATCTGGGGCTCTCAGATTTGCATTTCAAAATTTGTTCCGTAAAACAAGATGGCCGCCATTGACCAATCAAAATTGTCGGATTTTCAAATGACGGATTTGGAAGGAAAAAGTGACTACATATATGCATTGTAGTATGGCGATCACGAATATGTAAAAATCATGCTCCTAGGTCACGTGGTTTGGCCGCCATCTTGAATTTTGTCAAAAATTGGACTCATCTTGTACCGGCTATAACTCTGGAACTATGGGTGGTACAACCTTGCAGTTTGTTACATTATATTGTCCAGGAGCAGCTCTTTCGGAAATATGTCAACCGTTTTTACCTAGCTTCAATAGTTTTCCCGCTATTCTCAATCGAAGTTCACCCAAATTGGTCAATTATCCGATTTTCAAGCAACGGATTTCGATAGCGGAAGTGACTATATGTATGTTATGGGACTCGCCAATGCAGAATATGGCGGATTCGTGGTGGTTGAGCCTATTAGATCTAATGCATATCCAAAGAAGAAGCCGATTGGTCGAAATGTTCGGCGGCCATCTTGGATTTTCCCTAAAGCACTCTAAGATCTTCTTCTCTGGAACCGCAATAGTTACGAACTTCTAATTTGGTGCCCTTTACTTCCAATGCTGTGTTCTTTCGTTGACAATGACTCCGTACCGGGAACAGTAATTGTGGAAAACTTGAACAGTTACGAGAGAGCCGTTAGTTTGACATAATACAGGGTAGACAGAGGGTTAGCGATCCAGCGATCCTGGTATTCGTAAACAAAAAAGGTGAATATTTTGATTCATCGGAAGTGCGCGCGTCTGTCTTCAAATACGCGCGAGTGTTCCTCTCACGGCTGCAGCGTAGGAACTTAGCTGCTTGGCAGGGATACGATGATTAAAGTCCCTGAAACGAGGGAGTATTTGATGTCGCCGTTTACGTGGAATGTTCCCAGTTGAAGCACGAATGGGCGGGTGCAAACAAGGTAGACATTTCATTACCAATTTGGGAACAATACCCAGTCGACTAAAATCGCGCGCCAAAATACGTAATTGAAACGGCATCTCTGCCACTGTATCTTGTCGTTGTTTGTTTCACACGATTCGTGGCTGAAGTTTCTGGAACAGGTCACCAATTTTGATTGAGGGGATATATATATGTATGTGTGTTTGGAATTGACAGTAAGAATGCATTCGCGTTGTTGCAGGGGCAGGCATACAATTTCCGCCCCCAATTAGCATGCTGTTTGAAGTATGTTGATGTACATGGACGCAATTAGTATTGAGCGACATAAATTCAGTGCCCAGATACAGCGGACTCATACAGAAAACCATAGACTTTCAATAGTTTATCTTTTAGCAATTGTTTGGATAACAGCGCATAAGGATGAAAGTTCACACTCGACCTAAGGCGCTCGCAATCTTGACAAATTAAACTTTCCGGAAAATGTGTAGTATATATAATGGAAATCTTGGCCCCTACATTGCCGCTCGCGGCTATATTTTTGATTTTTATTATGTACGCAGTCCATGGTTACCTATTCATCAGACATCCTGAATTGCCTCTTAATAAATGGGTAACGCGTTTAGTTGAATACCTCTTTCCTTGGGAGTCATTGCCCAAGCTAATCGAGGCATACAGAAGACATGCCCCCGCCTCTTTCCAAGTTATCAACATGTTAAAATTTGAAGATAGCATTCATGGTCAGTATATTTGTATATGCACGGGAGATTGTTTGTTCAATGTGGTTAATTTCTCGTTTCCGATTTCAAAATTCGTTTCCGACAACTTGAACCAATGCACTTAGATATCTAACACAAATTATCTTTAATTTCTTTTGACGCGTATAGCAGCATTCCCATACCACTGGAATGTAACGCTCTTCCCTTCCAGAGGTTCAACCGTGCGACTTCAAAGATGGGAATTCTCATGTTTACTTTAAACTCTTTATGAAATTGTAAGAGGTTAAACATGTGTAATATATTCAATGACATGCTCGGCGTGCTCGGCTCGTCTAGCAGTAATTGGTAGGTCTCTTTACCTCTTTGTAAGGTCAGACTATTCACAGAAAGTCAGTTATCTCCATCAAAATACTAAATTATATATGCTATATACATATATGTAATATTATCAATCGTGGGCAACAATAGAATGAATGATTATCAGAGAAATCCAAATGCTTGAAAAACTGGATCATTCTGATCTTTGGTGGCAATGGTATATTTGCTACGACAGTCAGGCGAACTTTATCAATAACGGACAAACACCGCGTAAACATATGAGAACTAGGCCTTAACCTCTGAAGAGATGGGAGCCCGGGATGGTTGTAAAGAAGGCCAGTTACCAATACAGCCTAATGTTCAAATCATCAGTCACTACCACTTTCAGTTTAAATAAACATTCTTTACAACAACCGGTTGATATCACACTCTTAGCTGCATGTGATGTCAAGGTACACGAAATAATACCACAGATATAGTTTGAACACGGAAGTTCCTTGACGATATTATTTTTTCAGTGTTGAAGCCGTTGTAGACCCCAGACTAGTAATTCATATAGATTTGGGTGCAGTAAGATTTTGTCAGAATGACTTGGTCCATAACACACATAACCTGGCAGTGTTATCACCAGAATCCAATAGGTCATAATATAAAATTGAACATAATCTAGTTTTCTAGCAAGACAGAATCTGTCAACAATTTTCAATAATGGCGTCAAGACAGGTTTCAATATCTGAATGCTATAAATCAAGTTGAAACGCGGGGAACCAAAAGTGCGAACATTTCTCCGTGGATACGTATTGATCAAACCAAATGTAGGCTGTACGATAACAACGAAAGCCAAAGCTTAACTTCACTTTCCCAAATTCTGTAGTTATATCAAACCAAAACTAATCGGCGTGAGGTCATCAAATCAGAAGTATTGCACATCCGACTAGAAAATATCGAAAAACAGATATCATGTGTGAAAGGAAACAATGTCTCTTTTTATATGTTTACACTGCTGAGCTATTTTTGGAAGTGACAAATACTCAGAGACGAGACCACGAAATCTGCGGAAAGTGATACTCATTCGCGGAGTATACCTTTTTTATATATAGATTATTGAAGATATACCCCAAATCTGGTAGTCTGGTTTTCCAGTGGTCTAAGTTATTTGATGAAGCCAAGCAGGACAGTTCCCACGTCGATGTATATTGTTCACAACTTCGACCACTAAGTGTTTTTTAATGAAGAAATGATATTTTGTATGGCGTATAGCCCGCCACTGAGCATATTAGCATATGAAATTTTTTTTGAGAGAGGAAAATAAATTGGCCGTCAGAGGGATTCGAACTCCCGACCCCGGTTTATCGCGCCGATGCCCTGCCGACTGAGCTATGACGGCCCATAAGTATTACATCCGTGGATTGTTCCTGTGGTGACCGACCTTCTCTCTCGGTGTTGCAATGTGCGTCACTGGCTTCATAATGAAGAAATGATATTTGGTATGGCGTATAGCGCGCCGCTGAGCATATATACATATGAAATGATTTTTGAGAGAGAAAGAATAAATTGGTCGTCAGCGGGAGTAGTAGACAAAAGACCGATCAGCGCAACTTTCACCCGGATGTAAAAATGACGTCACTTCCGGTTTGGGTGAATGGGGCGTGACCTTTGGACATGTCCAGACTTGTCTGTGTCTCTCCGTGTCTTTTGATGTACTGGGGTTTTTCCCGACCGCCATTGTGGGAAAATGGCGGATACGTTGACCGGAAAGACTCGAAGGTGACCGCCATTGTGGCAAAATGGCGGATACGTTGACCGGAAAGACCCGAAGGTGACCGCCATTGTGGGAAAATGGAGAATACATGAAAAGGGTATGGAAATAGACGTTTTGGGATCTAGGGGAGCCCCTAATGGGCCGATGGAGTTGTATGAGGTATCAATGTGAAGCCTATGTGAAGGGGCATCCAGTCATGGGTGGGTGCATGTAAAACTTTCTCCAGAAAAAAAGCGGAACACGGACTTTACTCCTAAAATAGGGGGAAACACCTATCAACCCTAGCCAAAAGGGCTAATATTGGTCCCCGGGCTTAACGGGGCTTGCCTATCAATAGAGTTATCTCCCCCTAGTTCCAGGGTGGTTGTATGTAAAATTTTTCCTGAAAAAATACGGAACACGGACTTTATCCTAAATTACGGGGAAATGCCTATATGGGGTATGGGGGGTATAGGACCATCCTGGGAAACCTACTTCTCGACATTTGCGGTATAGGTTGTGGGGTCTCGTTTTCTTAGTCTCGTCAAGACAAACATGATAGGAAGTGTCGCGGAGCGAATCGTTGTTGGAAAAAGTTCAGGGAGACCGATATAGTCCCATACTAGGGGTATAGGAATGTTTGTCCCACTGGGAAACCTACTTCTAGACATTTGCGGTATGGTTGTTTGGATTTGTTTTCTTAGTCTCGTCAAGACAAACATGATAGGAAGTGTCCCGGCACGAAACGGTGAAATTTTTGGAAAAAGTAACTGAGGTCTGTATATAGCCCCATATAGACCCATATACGGGTTATGGGGGTATAGGTCCAATGTTTGTCCCACTGGGAAACCTACTTCTATACATTTGCGGTATGGTTGTTTGGATTTGTTTTCTTAGTCTCGTCATTTAGAACACGATGGGAAGGGTCCCGGAGCGAAACGGTGAAATTTTTGGAAAAAGTCACCGAGGCCTGGGTAGGCCCATAGGCCTATACTGCATGGCTATGGGTGTATAGGTCCATACGGGGTGGACGTTTTGGGATCTAGGTGGGCCACTAATGGTCCGATGGGGTCGAGTGAGGTATCAATGTGAAGCCTATGTGAGGGGGCAACCGATGGGATGGATGTGGGGTAGGAATATCGTCATTCTGCGCATGCGCAATAGACAAAGTGTATGGAAATAGACGTTTTGGGATCTAGGGGAGCCACTAGTGGGCCGATGGGATCGAGTGAGGTATCCATGTGAAGCCTATGTGAGGGGGCATCTGATGGGGTGAGTACGAGGTTGAAATATCGTAACTCTGCGCATGCGCAGTGGACAAAGGGTATGGAAATAGACGTGTTGGGGTCTAGGTGGGCCACTAGTGGGCCGATGGGATCGAGTGAGGTATCCATGTGAAGCCTATGTGAGGGAGTTAGACTAGGGTGTCGTTTCCATTCTGCTGCGCAGGTCACGTGGGTTGTGACGGTTTTACTAAAACTACCTTCAAACCCAGAAGAGTTCCAATGTTCCCCTTAGACGTCCGTATGTTCAACCTCCGGGGTGTTTCTCGGCCCGGCCCCGGCCCGCCCCGGCCGCAGCGCGCGCGCGCGTCATCACCGGCAGTGCGCGGATGCATGTCAGGTCAAAAGGTCAAAGGTCACATCCACGTCAAAAGGTCCAAGGTCTCCCTTTCGGCAAGGTTCGGAGGAGACAATGTTGCGGCATCGATAGTCAGAGCTTGAACCCCAAAAGGGGATTGTAAATTAACCTGGGAAGGATGGGCAGTTCCATTTGGACCAATCAGCGGTCGAGAAAAAAGAGCCAATGAGCAATCGATAAAAGAACCAATGGACGGGTACTAGGATTTCGCTCACGTCTGCGCCTACATCCGGGTACTGGCATGCTTTCGCCTACGTCCGCGCCTACATCCGGGTACTTCTATGTAGGTGTATAAAAGTGGGAATGTTTAGGGTAATGCTGCATTCATTGGCCTGCTTGACCTGACCAGCCTGAGCCTGCCTCACAAGCCTGAGCCTGCCTCACCGGAGCTATACCATGCGACGTGGAGAAGATTTTCCAGGGGATCCTCCGGCGCTGTAATCTTTGTTGTTGTTGCTCTTTTTTTGGACTAACCCATCAGAATAGTACGTATCACGGACTACACCCGTAGAGCTACATCTAGGCGCGCATGTGTGACATGGTCTATAAAACACGTCCCTCTGGATCCCACACCTTCATTTCTACGGTTGCAGAGCCATGACGGAGATCCAGCCCTATGCGACTCGCATTTTACAGCATGCCACCGTGGTTAATTCACTCACGGGTTACCGAGCAGTGGTCCGGTCCATGTTTGCAGATGGCGACGACAACGAGGGGCGACGCCAGATCCTGAACGAGTTCACAGAAGCGGTCCTCGACAGAGTGCACTCGATGGAGAGGTGTGCCATCACTCACCACTACTGGACTATGACAGCCATCCTTGATGCTCGGGCTATGGACCACGAGCGCTCACGCCGGAACCAGCGACGGCTGGTTGGCCTAGTCATGGTCTGCGGCCTATTGACCCTGGCGCTGTGGCATTGACAGTGGGACCTGACTATAAATACGAGGGTCAGACACAGTGTGCGTCATTCAACGATCGTCATTGGATCAAGCATGTCACCAGTCCTACGAGCCATCCTTCCCCTTACACCCCGGGTGGGGTTACACGTCTATGAAGATAAAGTCACCCTCGTGGAAGACCGTGGAGATGTTTGCTGGTCGCGCGCTGAGACCGTATCGAATACGGTTACGCTACACCGTGACGGCTGGACCAAATTTAAACGGGTGTTGAGCGGCGAGCTCGACGGACACCGCATCCACATAGACAATGGCATCTACGTACACCGTGGACCCTTCTTCCCACGCCTGGGCCGCTACCAAGACCCTACGCGAGGCTTCACCCTAGACCCCGATCTGTGGACAGCCTTCGAGAAAGTGGTGCCTATCGTGGACCAGCTGTTTAGACCGGACGAGCGGTCATCAGACGAGTTGGAGTGGGCTCGTGCCCTGAGAGAAGCGGCGGCAGAACCCAATGAACAAATGTCTAGCCATGAACCAGACGACGATGCCATTGATAACCCGGCTAGACTCAGTCAGCCCAGTGACATGACCACCCGATCCTTTGATCTCACGGGATTTTCCCTATAAATACGAGAGACAGTCAAATCTGGTACCATTCACGTACTGACCATGACGGAGCATATAATACTGGCGTATCTCAGCTTGACCCCCGAGGTTTTCCTGCACCTGTATGCGGATAAGGTCGATATCATGGAGGAGGTCGGAGACATCTGTGATGCGGACCCTACACAACCGTGCCCGGCCCACATTCGTCTGTCCCGGGAGGGCTGGACCAAATTCAAACGGGTGTTGTCTGGTGAACTGGACGGCGACCTCATCCACTTGTGTCACGATGTGTACATCCGACGCGGCCCTTTCTTTGCTCAATTGGGTCGGCTAGATGGGGATACAGTGCATTTTACCCTTCACCCTGATCTATGGTCTGCATTGGAAGATGCCGTGGTAGATGTGGATCAAGTGCTTATCAAGCGGTCATCAGACGAGTTGGACTGGTCATTACCATGGACACTGTGGAAGCCAACGAAGAAAATCAGAAAGAAACTCCGGCCCAAGATATACCAGTTATAAATAAACGATAGAGCCAGGGTCCATCATCATTTGTCACCATGAAGCGCTGGGAGAAGGTGTTGGACAACTTATACTACAGTCCCGACAGTCCGGCGGCCTATAGTGCATTGTCGGCTCTCTATCGAGCGGCCAAACCCCAGGGAATACAACGTGCCCAAGTCCGAGATTGGTTAAGAAAACAAGACACCTACACCTTACATCGATCTGTCCGTCGCCATTTTCTACGGAACCGGGTCATCGTGGGAGGAATAGATGCCCAGTGGCAAGCGGATTTGGTCGATATGAGCGCCTTTGCCAAACACAACGATGGGAATCGGTATATCTTGACGTGCATCGATATCGTATCCAAGTATGCGTGGGTGGTACCCATCCGGACGAAAACGGGGGCGAATCTCATAGCGGCGTTCAAAGACATCTTCAAGACCGGGCGCAAACCTTTGTATTTGCGAACCGACGAAGGCACGGAATTCCTCAACAGACCGTTCCAACAGTTTCTGAAAGCCCAGAAGGTGTTTTTCTTCCATACCTACAACGAGACCAAGGCTTCCGCGGTGGAAAGGTTCAACAGGACATTCAAAGGCCGTATGTATAAATATTTCACCTATAAGAATACAAGGCGGTACATCGATGTTCTCCCGAAACTTGTGAGTGGTTACAATCGAGCCTATCATCGGAGTATAGAGAGAGCCCCCATTACCGTGACCCAACGCAATGAAGCCCAAGTCCGGCGTGTCTTGTACACCAGGCAATCGCAGCGAACGACGAAGGCGGTGTTCAAGGTCGGGGACCCTGTACGGATCAGTAAAGTCAAAGGTCAATTTGAGAAAACTTACTTGCCCAACTGGAGCGATGAGCACTTCCTGATTAAACGGCGCCTACCCCAACAGCAGCGAGTCTATGAACTGGAAGATCTTCAAGGGGAACCGTTGCTAGGGACGTTTTACGAGACGGAATTACAGCCTGTCGTAAAAACACAGCAAGACTACTACACTGTGGAGCAGATTTTGAAAACGGAACGTCGACGTGGCAAACTGTTTCATTTCGTCAAATGGCAAGGCTGGCCCAGTTCCTTCAATTCCTGGGTCGCTGCCAACCAGGTGAAACGACTATAAATCCAGACACCACTGCCGTGATCCTTCATTCCACGTTCGACCACAGTGCTATGGACAAACAGCAGCTGCCTCTGAACACAGCGTCTCCCAAAATGCGAAAAGCGCAAGTGGGCTTTGTGGTGATACTGCTAACCCTGCTGAGTGTGTTGTACGGAGGTGTGTTTTACGACGTAGCCTATGTCAGCACGTTACTTAACCAAATGAGAACACCAGCCACAAGTGAAACCGGTCTACAGATAGCACCAGTCGAGCCCGTATCGAGCCCAGTCACCACCACGCCCCGTGTACAAGCCACGTCGAGCTCCACACCAAGCTCCACACCTACACCAAGTACACCCACTACGTCTGAAGACCCACCGGATTTCATCCCTCACAGTGAACAGACAACGACGACCGACGTTGTACCCACCACCACCACTCCAGTTCACTCGTACCAAATTTACAAGAGCGGGTTACCACGACAACGATACACCTCGAACCATGGACCCTCGGTGGCAGCATCCCTTCACTTGCGTCATCGCAGGACCGACGGGCTCCGGCAAAACGCACTTCGTCCGGAAGCTCCTTCAACACGCCGACAGCATGATCACTCCACCCATTGCCCGAGTCGTGTGGTGTTACGGAGAATGGCAGGAAGCGTATGCAGCAATGCCCCACATCACGTTCGTGGAAGGCCTACCCAACCTGGCCGATTTGGAACCCGACACCTTAGTGGTTCTGGATGATCTCATGGCGGAGACGGATGCGCGGGTCACCCAACTCTTTACCAAAGGCAGCCACCATCGACGGCTCAGCATCATCTACATTGTGCAGAATCTGTTCAGTAAAAACAAAGAACATCGGAACATCAGCTTAAATGCCCACTACCTGGTGGTCTTCAAAAACCCGAGAGATACCACTCAACTGCTGCACCTGGCGAGACAGATGTATCCCGGCCGCACACCGTTTGCGTTGGAAGCCTTTAAAGATGCCACAACCCCTCAGCACGGGTATATGCTCTTCGACCTCAAGCAAGCCACCCCCGACCACCTTCGACTACGGACCGGCATCTTTCCCGGAGAGACCCACCACGTGTACTTGCAAAAATAATGTAAACACACCCACAGTGGCTCCCCCAGCTGGAGTGTGTGTGTTGATGATGGGGATAATAAAAAGAATGAATACCACATCATGGTTGACTTTGTCTCTGTTCTCTGAGGTGGATAAAAGGGCAGAGTTGTGGGTTCTGGCATTAGTTGTACATGATGTCTGCGCGAGTACGGAAGCACGCCCCGACGCTCCGTGTATTGAAGACGGCCCCACCCGAGTTGGTCCGAACCATTGTACGCGGTGCGGACCCTGACCTTGTACGCTGTCTGTGCGAGATCGGGTACAACCTGTTAAAAGGCAACGTACCACTGACTCCGGCTCAGAAGACCAAGTTGGCCGAGCATAAGACAGGTCTCCGAACCCTAGTCCAGAAGCGGGTCCCTCAAACACAAAAGAAAAAGGTGTTATAGAAAGGCGGCTTTCTCGGGGCCATCTTAGCACCGTTGGCCGCTTCCGTGTTGGGTCCAGTATTGGGTGGACTCTTCGGCCGACAATGAACCACACGAAAAAAATGGTCCTCGTCGAACCACGATTCCTTCAAAACCTCCAATCGCCTACCCTGTCCCACCTACGGTGAAGACCATAAACACCCTCGATGGAGAGATGCAACAGATCTTACAGAGACCGGGGTTAAGCGACAGTGAGAAAGTACAACGGTACAATGAGACGCTTCAACGGTACATGACGTTCATGGACCAATACAAAACCCTCTCTACCCCACCACCCCCACCACCACCACCACCACCACGTGACACACCGCCGACCTCAGCACCGCTCCAACAGGCGCCATTACCAGGGGTACCACCCACAGCCCCACAGTGGGTGGAAGACGAAGTGCTGAAGAGTGTACCTGCATCGTTCAAGAAAGAAGCTGGCCTGGTATTACAACGGATGAAACAGAATCCTAACATGACTTGGAATGATAAAGGCGAATTACTGGTACAGAATCAGGTGGTTCCCGGGACCCACATGACGGATTTAGTGAATGACCTGATGCGTAAACGCAGGTCGCACACGGATCGAGGATGGGAGGTCTTCGCTCAAGGCTTGAAAGACATGCATGTACCACATGAATTGGTGGGGAACCCCCACCGCTGGGCCTTTATGCAGCGAACCCAGCAATCGCCGAGTGGCCCGCTACCTTCTTGGGAATCCGAATGGGAACCGGAGTCACCCCCCAAAACACCACCACAACAACGGGCACCTTCTTTTCAGACCTTCTTGATCAGGACACCCCACATCTCCAGAGCCGTGACACGTAGCAAGTCAACGCGACGGACACGACGCCCGACACAACCGCCCAAGGCCTGGAACACCTATTAAAACCAACAGCAGCAGCAGGACAGCTCAGTCGCCATGTTTTACCTCACCCTACCCAGTAACAGTTCGCTGGATGTGTTTCCCGACAACACCTTGGCCAAGTACGTGACCCAGTTACCGCAACCGTTGCATTTACCTGGGCGGTGGGAATGTGGCCTCGTGGATATCCAATACCCTTACTCGTGGTACAACGTGCGAGCCAATGAAGTGTGGTACGAGGTGACCTACGAAGGAAAAGACACCCGACTCACCCTCTCCGAAGGCCAATACGATACTCCCAAGGAGTTCATGGGTGGGCTGTCAAGACTGTTGCATTATAAGGCTCTACGGGAGGTCACGAATACTTCAAGACCCATCAAAGACTATCCCTTCAAGAATCACGTGGACTTCGATTACAACGCACACAACGACAAGGCACAGCTTATCGTCACCGCCAACGCGAGTGTCGTACTGAGTCCTATCCTACAGCAAATGCTGGGTTTCGATCTACGGACGTTCGCTAGTCCCACCGCCCACCAAGGCGAGATCCCGATGGATATGAAGTCGGGTATGTACGGACTCTACGTCTACTCGGACGTGGTGGACAACCACATCGTGGGCGATATCAACACACCTCTGTTACGGGTGGTGCCCATTAAAAAGTTGTATGGAGATCAAGTCACCCACAGTTTCACTCACATGCTCTACCTACCCGTACGACAAACCCACATCAACACGATCACGGTGGATATAAGAGATGACACGGGACGACCGGTGGCATTCGAACGCGGGAAAGTGGTGCTGACACTTCATTTTCGACAAGCACGTGCTCCCCACTTTGTATAATGAAGGTGCCTTACGAGTGCGATGCACGCAGCTATATGGACTATTATGCCCAACAGGCCGGCGGTGGCCTTCCGGTCTTTAGTGGTGCACGCATGCAACGAGGACATGGACTGGGGAACATACTCGGAAGCATCGTCAAAACGTTCCTGCCCTTGGTGACGCGTGGGGTGAAAGCAATCGGCAAACAAGCGGTACGCAGTGGACTGCAAGTCGCCGGTGATGTCTTGGGGGGTACGGCACCCAAAGAAGCCTTGAAACGGCGGGCCAAAGAAGCAGGAGGCGTCTTGGTGGCCAAAGCGCAACGCACCGTAGGGAATAAAAGACCTGCACCACCGAGACCACGCACCAGTCGACGACCGACCCAGCGACGACGCACATCGAAGACCCAAGATATCTTTTCTTAAAACATGTCCTTGATCCACGCAGAGTCCTGTCCCTCCACCAACAGTGAATTTGATTTGTGGACCGTCCCACCCACACAGACCAGTGCCGAACAAGGATTATGGGTGGAGCATCTCCCGCTCTCCAGCATCAACGCAACAGGGCCCATCGAGTTCACCATCAGTAATGCAAATACGGCCTATGTGGATTTAGCCCATACATATTTGTATGTGAAAGCCAAGATCGTCAATGGAGATGACTCCAGAATCGTGGACCAAGCAACGGTGGGCCCGACGAATCTCTGGCTGCACTCGATGTTTCAACAGGTGGATATATTTCTCAGCGACAAACTCATCAGTGACTCGACCAACACGTACCCCTATCGAGCCTACATCGAGACGCTGTTGTCGCATGGGCGAGAGGCTAAAAAATCTCAACTGACAGCCGCTTTATTCTACCAGGACAAAGCCGAGCACATGGGCGCAGAGAACGACAATACGGGATATAGCAAACGGAAGGCTTTGACCGCGAACGGCGTCTCGGTGGATCTCATGGGTCGACTGCACGCAGACATGTTCATGCAAGACCGGTACCTGTTGAACAAGATCCCCATCAAAATCCGATTGATACGGGCGCCTGCGACCTTCGCCTTGATGGCCACTAACGTAGAGGGGCATGCAGCTGACTATAAGATTGTCATCCAAGACGCAGTCCTGTATGTCCGAAAAGTGAAACCAAATCCAGCCGTTCAATTGGGACACCTCAAAGCCTTGGAAACAAAACCAGCCCAGTACCCTATCCGACGTGTGCAAACCAAAGCGTTCTCTGTGCCTGCTGGAAATATGAGCGCCAACAAAGAAAATCTGTTCCTGGGGGAACTACCCAAGCCATTGATCCTGGCCTGTGTAGAAAATACCAGTTTCAGCGGAGCCTACCCAGAGAACCCGTTTGACTTTAAACATTTCGGCATCAATTTTGTGGCCCTGCATGTGGATGGACAACAGGTCCCAGCCACGGCCTTAACACCGAACTTTGGGCGCGCGAATTTCATTCGAGCCTATCAGACCCTGTTTACAGCCACCGGTCAAACCAACCAGGACGAAGGGAATATGATCAGTCGGGAGGACTACGGGAACGGATACACGTTGTTCTGTTTCGATTTGACCCCCATCTTTGAGAACGACCATCAGCTGGCCCTCGCCAAGCAAGGCAATTTACGGTTGGAAATCCACTTTGCACGAGCCCTCCGGAGCACCGTCAATGTGATCTGCTACGCCGAGTTTGACATCATTCAAGTGGACAAGGCGCGCAACGTCCTATGTGACTTCTCCACCTAACATGGATACAGACCAGATAACCACCGTGCTGGAGAATGACCCAGAGACACGTATGGTGTTTCAAGGGGTGTTCGCCCGAGATGTGTTCCCATTAGACCGTATGTATCCTGCTGCTTACGTTCTCAACACGGGCCCGATGGATCGGTCCGGTGAACATTGGGTGGGCGTGTACTTGACAGAACAGCAGGGCGAATACTTTGACCCGTACGGCCTGCCACCCCTCCATCCCGATTTAACAGACTTCATGGATCAAGGCACAGAGACGTGGTGTTGGAACAGTCAAACGTTGCAAAGCCTGACCAGTAGCGGGTGCGAACAATGTTGCTTGTTTTACCTGTACCATCGATGCCGGGGAAGACGCTTATCTACCATCGTACAGATGTTTGACGAGTACCCCAAGGCCGAGGACCGCGATGTACTCGTATATGTCTGGGCCGCCCATCATTTCAATGTACAAGCCCCGTTCTGGGCTTAAGTTCTTTCAATGTACACACGCCCGCTGTTCTGGGCTTAAGTTTACAAGCCCCCTGTTCTGGGCTTCAGTTCTTTCAATATACAAGCCCCCTGTTCTGGGCTTCAGTTTTCACGTGGTTGTTCTCACGTTGTTGTTGTTACTGAATAAAAAACAAAATGAGATCTCACCAAAAAACCCTGTCTTTTGTGTTTTCTATATGAGCATAATGCATGAAACTGGCTTTGAACACCGTATTAGCCAATCAGTGGCCTAGAATGGAGCCAAAGGTAACCCATCCATGTGCAGAAAACATTACTCGGGTGTACAAGAACCCGGATGTAGGCGCGGACGTAGGCGAAAGCATGCCAGTACCCGGATGTAGGCGCAGACGTGAGCGAAATCCTAGTACCCGTCCATTGGTTCTTTTATCGATCGCTCATTGGCTCTTTTTTCTCGACCGCTGATTGGTCCAAATGGAACTGCCCATCCTTCCCAGGTTAATTTACAATCCCCTTTTGGGGTTCAAGCTCTGACTATCGATGCCGCAACATTGTCTCCTCCGAACCTTGCCGAAAGGGAGACCTTGGACCTTTTGACGTGGATGTGACCTTTGACCTTTTGACCTGACATGCATCCGCGCACTGCCGGTGATGACGCGCGCGCGCGCTGCGGCGGGGCGGGCCGGGGCCGGGCCGAGAAACACCCCGGAGGTTGAACATACGGACGTCTAAGGGGAACATTGGAACTCTTCTGGGTTTGGAGGTAGTTTTAGTAAAACCGTCACAACCCACGTGACCTGCGCAGCAGAATGGAAACGACACCCTAGTCTAACTCCCTCACATAGGCTTCACATGGATACCTCACTCGATCCCATCGGCCCACTAGTGGCCCACCTAGACCCCAAAACGTCTATTTCCATACCCTTTGTCCACTGCGCATGCGCAGAGTGACGATATTTCAACCCCGCACTCACCCCATCAGATGCCCCCTCACATAGGCTTCACATTGATACCTCACTCGATCCAATCGGCCCACTAGTGGCTCCCCTAGATCCCAAAACGTCTATTTCCATACACTTTGTCTATTGCGCATGCGCAGAATGACGATATTCCTACCCCACATCCATCCCATCGGTTGCCCCCTCACATAGGCTTCACATTGATACCTCACTCGACCCCATCGGACCATTAGTGGCCCACCTAGATCCCAAAACGTCCACCCCGTATGGACCTATACACCCATAGCCAATGCAGTATAGGCCTATGGGCCTACCCAGGCCTCGGTGACTTTTTCCAAAAATTTCACCGTTTCGTGCCGGGACACTTCCTATCATGTTTGTCTTGACGAGACTAAGAAAACAAATCCAAACAACCATACCGCAAATGTATAGAAGTAGGTTTCCCAGTGGGACAAACATTGGACCTATACCCCCATAACCCGTATATGGGTCTATATGGGGCTATATACAGACCTCAGTGACTTTTTCCAAAAATTTCACCGTTTCGTGCCGGGACACTTCCTATCATGTTTGTCTTGACGAGACTAAGAAAACAAATCCAAACAACCATACCGCAAATGTCTAGAAGTAGGTTTCCCAGTGGGACAAACATTGGACCTATACCCCCATAACCCGTATATGGGGCTATATACAGACCTCAGTGACTTTTTCCAAAAATTTCACCGTTTCGTGCCGGGACACTTCCTATCATGTTTGACTTGACGAGACTAAGAAAACAAATCCAAACAACCATACCGCAAATGTCTAGAAGTAGGTTTCCCAGTGGGACAAACATTGGTCCTATACCCCTAGTATGGGACTATATGGGTCTCCCTGAACTTTTTCCAAAAATTTCAACGATTCGCTCCGCGACACTTCCTATCATGTTTGTCTTGACGAGACTAAGAAAACGAGACCCCACAACCTATACCGCAAATGTCGAGAAGTAGGTTTCCCAGGATGGTCCTATACCCCCATACCCCATATAGGCATTTTCCCGTAATTTAGGATAAAGTCCGTGTTCCGTATTTTTTCAGGAAAATTTTTACATACAACCACCCTGGAACTAGGGGGAGATAACTCTATTGATAGGCAAGCCCCGTTAAGCCCGGGGACCAATATTAGCCCTTTTGGCTAGGGTTGATAGGTGTTTCCCCCTATTTTAGGAGTAAAGTCCGTGTTCCGCTTTTTTTCTGGAGAAAGTTTTACATGCACCCACCCATGACTGGATGCCCCTTCACATAGGCTTCACATTGATACCTCATACAACTCCATCGGCCCATTAGGGGCTCCCCTAGATCCCAAAACGTCTATTTCCATACCCTTTTCATGTATTCTCCATTTTCCCACAATGGCGGTCACCTTCGGGTCTTTCCGGTCAACGTATCCGCCATTTTGCCACAATGGCGGTCACCTTCGAGTCTTTCCGGTCAACGTATCCGCCATTTTCCCACAATGGCGGTCGGGAAAAACCCCAGTACATCAAAAGACACGGAGAGACACAGACAAGTCTGGACATGTCCAAAGGTCACGCCCCATTCACCCAAACCGGAAGTGACGTCATTTTTAGGGTGAAAGTTGCGCTGATCGGTCTTTTGTCTACTACTAGCGGGATTCGAACTCACGACTACGGCTTATCGCGCCCATGCTCTACCGACTGAGTTATGACGGCCCATAGGTATTAGACCCGTGGATTGTCCCTGTGATGACCAATCTTCTCTCTCGGTGTTGCAATGTGCGCAACTGGCTTTATAATGAAAAAATGATATTTGGTATGGCGTATAACCCGCCACTGTGGCGGGCTATACGCCATACCAAATATCATTTCTTCATTACCAGACGCAAATGAGCTAGAATATATCAGTCATCGCCTCGCTGATTATCACACATGGTGCAACGTAGATGCCCAGTAAAATCGTCAATATTTCGTGTTTCCTTGGAGAAGCTGGAAGTAGTAGGAAAAGAGTAAATTGCCTCTCATTTGTGAAGCGCTCACTTCCGGTTGGGGCGGGCGCTGCCCTGAGCCAGTCATGCGCATGCGCATGCACAGGCAGGCGGTAGTATAACGCTTTAACGTCGTTTATTGATGCGTTCGAACAAATGTTTCTTTAGTGCTATTGCTCTGACATACGCCGCTTTCCAGTTCATGCCCGAGGTTTTCAACATCGACGCTGTTCTTTCAATTTCCATATGGACTGGGTCCTTATCCAACAATTTCATATGGGTCACGAGGTCGACATACCGCTGACGTAAAGCCCGTCGTAGTCTGGGTGCCAATCTGTTATGGGCTAAAATTGCGGCTTCCTCTTTCGAATACCCTTTGCGTTGAAACTTGTTTCCTGTGGCCTCCAACATCTCGCCCAGCTCGGCGTCCATACTTTCTTTGAACAAATCCTTCCATAGCCTCGAGTTCACATTATGTTCTTCAACCTCGGGTTGGTCCTTCACGGTTGGGTGATATTCCGGGACTGATGGTATGAAGGGGCCCCGCTGTATGGGGGTGGGTTGCTGCTGCTGCCCTACCAGATGTGGACTCGGTGGATGGTGTCGGTATATATGACGTTGCGGTGATGCCTCGCCGGGTAACAGGTGGGTCGTCAGCCGACGATCTTCCGGGGTATGGGCTTTTAAATCTACGAACAGGTAGCCGTACGGACGGCTTGTCGCTCCTTGAAACGCCTTCATGAAATGGTCGATGTTCTGAGGATAAATTCGACTACCAAACACACGGATTTGTGCTCTGTCAATGGGATTGGAGAACAACACAAAGTATTGGCAGTTCAAGGCAATATCTCTGGACGCCTTCCCTTGAGGAAAGAGATTCTGAGTCAAATAGATGCCGGACAGATTGCGATGATGGGACCCTTTGGTGAATAGGTCGGCGATTTTCGAATTGTCCTTGGCCGCACTCATCAGATCATCGAGCACTACCACGTTGGTCTGCTCGGAATCGAAGTAATAGGGTTCGTCTATGTCGTGAGGAATTCCTGGGACAAAGCTCACATTCTGTAATCGCGTAGTTTCGTAGGCGGGCTGCCACTGGCTATAACACCAAACAACACGTGTCGGAGCTGGGGTTGCCACACCTTCCTCTAGAAACTTCATCACCCAGGACGTCTTTCCACACCCCGTAGGGCCGCTCACCGTCATCGTATAGGGATGTCCTACGCCACTTGGTGGACCTATAGCGGGACTTGGTGGTGTCTCTTGTCTATGCGTTAGACGCATATGTCTGAGCATATTGTCGCGACGAGAGAGTGTCTTTTGACAGAACGGACATGTACTCGACATGGTACCCGGTCAAAGGATGGATACAGACTGAGGCTAATGGTGTACAAACGACCTTATATGACCACTCACTCACTCACTCACTCACCGTCGTTAGTGCGTCCATGCGTTAAGACGGGCGTTTTGCACGCCTCACTCACTCACAGAGGTCATATGCAAATGTCACTTCCGAGCTCTGAGCTCCACACGCTTTGAGCTCCAAGAGCTCCGATCCAAGAGCTCTGCCACACGGGAGCTTCCACCACCACCACCGGGCGTTGACGCCCTCGCGCGTGTGAGTGAGTGAGTGAGTGAGTGAGTGAGTGAGTGAGTGAGTGAGGCGTGCAAAACGCCCGTGAGGCGTCCCCAACGCCCGTCTTAACGCATGGACGCACTAACGCCGGTGAGTGAGTGAGTGAGTGAGTGGTCATATAAGGTCGTTTGTACACCATTAGCCTCAGTCTGTATCCATCCTTTGACCGGGTACCATGTCGAGTACATGTCCGTTCTGTCAAAAGACACTCTCTCGTCGCGACAATATGCTCAGACATATGCGTCTAACGCATAGACAAGAGACACCACCAAGTCCCGCTATAGGTCCACCAAGTGAAGTAGGACATCCCTATACGATGACGGTGAGCGGCCCTACGGGGTGTGGAAAGACGTCCTGGGTGATGAAGTTTCTAGAGGAAGGTGTGGCAACCCCAGCTCCGACACGTGTTGTTTGGTGTTATAGCCAGTGGCAGCCCGCCTACGAAACTACGCGATTACAGAATGTGAGCTTTGTCCCAGGAATTCCTCACGACATAGACGAACCCTATTACTTCGATTCCGAGCAGACCAACGTGGTAGTGCTCGATGATCTGATGAGTGCGGCCAAGGACAATTCGAAAATCGCCGACCTATTCACCAAAGGGTCCCATCATCGCAATCTCTCCGTCATCTATTTGACTCAGAATCTCTTTCCTCAAGGGAAGGGGTCGAGAGATATTGCATTGAACTGCCAATACTTTGTGTTGTTCTCCAATCCCATTGACAGAGCACAAATCCGTGTGTTTGGTAGTCGAATTTATCCTCAGAACATCGACCATTTCATGCAGGCGTTTCAAGGAGCGACAAGCCGTCCGTACGGCTACCTGTTCGTAGATTTAAAAGCCCATACCCCGGCCGTTACCCCGGACGACCCACCTGTTACCCGGCGAGGCATCACCGCAACGTCATATATCCCGACACCATCCACCGAGTCCACATCTGGTAGGGCAGCAGCAGCAACCCACCCCCATACAGCGGGGCCCCTTCATACCATCAGTCCCGGAATATCACCCAACCGTGAAGGACCAACCCGAGGTTGAAGAACATAATGTGAACTCGAGGCTATGGAAGGATTTGTTCAAAGAAAGTATGGACGCCGAGCTGGGCGAGATGTTGGAGGCCACAGGAAACAAGTTTCAACGCAAAGGGTATTCGAAAGAGGAAGCCGCAATTTTAGCCCATAACAGATTGGCACCCAGACTACGACGGGCTTTACGTCAGCGGTATGTCGACCTCGTGACCCATATGAAATTGTTGGATAAGGACCCAGTCCATATGGAAATTGAAAGAATAGCGTCGATGTTGAAAACCTCGGGCATGAACTGGAAAGCGGCGTATGTCAGAGCAATAGCACTAAAGAAACATTTGTTCGAACGCATCATTAAACGACGTTAAAGCGTTAAGAAAGTGTGTTAAGGCGCTGAGACGGGCGTTAAGGCGTAACGACTGGCGTTGACGGGCGTCACTGTATTACGGTGAATTGGAGTCAATTCCATGGAAATCAGAGCTTCTGAGCTAATTCACCAGGGCGTTGAAGCGTTAAGCTAAGCGTTGATGGGCGTTACTGTCTATAATAGCAAGCGTATTTCCAAAAACACGCACAGTCGACGTTCAACCGTCAACATGGCTTATACTTGCTCTGAGTGCGAACGCACGTTCACCAGACATTACGATATGATGCGACACCAGAAAAATATACATGGGATTGAAGACTCCGAGGAGTCCGTTGAGGCGGATGCTGATACAGAGACTGCTGAGAGTGTATCGACTGATACCGAAACAGAGATTGCTGAGAGTCCATCTAGTGATACAGAGAGCTTGACCTCAGATAGTCAGCCTACATCCGTGGAAAGTGAGGCAGAACCTACCTTCTGGGATCGTATTGTGACAGCAGCTATCAATACTTACGCTGCAGCGATCGAGGACGCCGGAGAGGATAATTTACAACAGGCATACACCCAAATGCGCCCTCGCATCAGGAAAACAGCCATGGCGATCTATGAACAGTATACCTTACTACCGCTTGAAATGAAAGGCGACCCCACGCACAGGTCCATCATGAAGACCAAGCGTCACTTGGAAGAGGCTATGGGGCTACCACCCACCGAGGCCCTGGAAAATGCGATCAGAATGCGCAAACAACTGTTTCAGGACATGCTGCCCGAAGAATATCCAGGCCTGCCCGACGACGCTTAGGTCACACCGAGCAAAGATGGAACTTTTTGAAATGGCGACTTCTGATTGGACAAGAATAAATCTAACGGACAGGAACGAATATGACAGATGCAAATGGTCGCCTCTGATTGGGCAAGAGTCTTTTTGAGTTGTAAACATACCCAACGCGGCTCCCCCAGCGTTGGTATGATGTAACATTGGGGAAAATAAACTATATGAAAATAACTTCTTGTTGTTGTTCTCTCAAGTGTCATCCTTGTTGTTGTTGTTGTTCTCTCTCCGGTCTATATCCGGATGTAAACCACAGATGAACAGGTCAGTACACGCATTCCTATCATTCAATATGACCTTGAACTATCACCTGATCTCCCCGTGATTCCCCAAATACAAATTGACATCTTCGCCCACCTCCGGGTCTCTTCGGTGACCTCCGTAACATCTTCGGTAACCTCCGTGTCTCTTCGGGCACCTCCGTGACATCTTCGGCCACCTCCGTGTCTTCCTCCGTAACTACCCGACTGTTCCCGTGTATACTCGGATGTGCCCGGAACGTCCATCTCTACCCCAAACACACACCCACATACCCCCCAAAATGCCTGCTTTCTATACTACCGCCTGTCTGCGCATGCGCAGAATGATGTCAGTTTTACGTCACATCCACCCGGGCGGATGCTCCTTCACATATGCTTCACATTGATACCTCACTCGACTCAATCAGACCATTAGCGGCCCACCTAGACCCCAAAACGTTCCTTTCAATGCACTTTTCCCACAATTCCCTGTCTGCGCATGCGCAGAATGTCGAAAACGATCGACACACTAGTCCAGGCGGATGCCCCCTCACGTACCCTTCGCAACGATACCTCACTCGACCCCATCGGCCCACTAGGGACTCACCTAGACCCCAAAACGTCTATTTCCATACCCTTTTCCCACAATTCCCTGTCTGCGCATGCGCAGAATATTGAACACGAACGACACACTAGTCCAGGCGGATGCCCCCCTCACGTATCCTTCACATTGATACCTCATACGACTCCATAGGACCACTAGTGGGCCATCCAGACCCCAAAACGTCTATTTCCATACCCTTTTCCCACAATTCCCTGCCTGCGCATGCGCAGAATGACGATATTCCTAACACCCATCCACCCAGGCGGATGCGCCCTCACGTATCCTTCGCAACGATACCTCACTCGACCCCATCGGCCCACTACGGACTCACCTAGACCCCAAAACGTTCCTTCCAATGCACTTTTCCCACAATTCCCTGTCTGCGCATGCGCAGAATGTCGAAAACGATCGACACACTAGTCCAGGCGGATGTCCCCTCACGTATCCTTCGCAACGATACCTCACTCGACCCCATCGGCCCACTAGGGACTCACCTAGACCCCAAAACGTCTTTCCATACCCTTTTCCCACAATTCCCTGTCTGCGCATGCGCAGAATGTTGAACACGAATGACACACTAGTCCAGACGGATGCCCCCTCACGTATCCTTCACATTGATACCTCATACGACTCCGTAGGACCACTAGTGGCCCATCCAGACCTCAAAACGGCTATTTCCATACCCTTTTCCCACATTTCCCTGTCTGCGCATGCGCAGAATGTTGAACACGACCGAGACACTAGTCCAGGCGGATGCCCCCTCACATAGGCTTCACATGGATACCTCATACAACTCCATCGGCCCATTAGTGGCTCCCCTAGATCCCAAAACGTTTATTCCCATACACTTTGTCTACTGCGCATGTGCAGAATGACGTCAGTTCCACGTCACACCCATCTCCACGGATGCTCCTAGACGAATGCTTCACATTGATACCTCATACGACTCCATCGGACCACTAGTGGCCCACCTAGACCCCAGAACGTCTAGCGCGACCCATACAGGGTCCAGTTTTCGACACTAGATGACCACATCCCGACAAAATGGCCAGTTTTCGACACCGGATGTGCCGCCATCTTGAACCAGAAGGCAGACGCCGCCATGTTGGATATGTCCCATAATGCACCCGGTCAAAATACTCGCTTCTGATTGGCTGAGGGCAGCGCCCCACCCAACCGGAAGTGAGCGCTCCACAAATGAGAGGCAATGTACTCTTTTCCTACTACTGCTGGAATTAAAATATTCAGGCTAAATTCAGCTGGAATTAAAATATGAAACGTACATAAATAGTCATGCATGATCTCACTCGTACCGACTCGGCATCTCGTCTTTCGTGTGTAGAGGTGGTTTGGCGGGTGTCAGTGTCATCTAGCTATTCTAATCTAACGTTACAGACTTCTAGTTCATTTGCTTCTTTATATTTAACAATCCTTTCACCCTGACGTAAAATATATCAAAACGGTTAATCTCAGCACGGGTGAGAACATTTGAACAATTAGGACGTAGTTGCAATATGCAACTCAAATGATAGAAGACATTCCGCGCGAGCCAGCTATAACTTCGGATGTGATCGTCTTTAGCGGGGATTCCCCTTTTGCACAAACGGCCTGTTCAAGATGACTTCCATACACCATTGTCCATATGTCTATGTATGATCGTTATGACCAGCTGTAACAGGATGGCCGAGTGGACTAAGGCGTCAGTCCTAAGTACTGGTCTGCGCATGCGGACGTGGTTTCGAAACCCACTCCTGACTCCATTTTGTACCGCGACTTATTGTGAATGCGTGTACATTCACACTGGTAGAGTGGCATATAGAGAGAATTGTCTGTGTGAATTATTGTGGTGACTAATCACTTTCATCTGTGGAAATGTCTGGACTTGTCCGCTTGAAGCCCCGTATACTAAAATCACTGACATTACACTGGTTTAACTATATTAACGTTATCTAAGAAAATACTAAATGGCGCTCTGTGACACTAGATTTGTGTCCTATAACGTCATTCTGATGCTCTATAACACTACAGTACACTGACGTTCTGCGCACTGCACCGACTCCAGACATCGACGGTCTGTATTGCTAACATTGACACTCTATAACACAACATTGTCTCCCTACAACACTACGTTGGCACCATGTAACGGGACAATACGACTGTATGCCAGTACGACCGGCCTGGGAGATGTGTACAGCTACGTCATCACCGGAAGTGACGAGATCGATGGAAGTGACGTCATCACTAGAAACAACAATGGAGTCAGGCGTATGATTCGAATCAACGCCCGCATGCGCAGACAATTACTTGGGACTGACGCCATAGACCACTCGGTCATCCTGACGCAGCTGATTATAACGATCAAACAATATGTTCAATAGTGTATGGAAGACGGCCGTTACGGTCCCCTTGAAGAGGCGGTTTGTCTAAAACGGGAACCCCAATTGAGAGAAGAGCACATTCGACGTCCATGAACTAGAAATAGATAGCTAGCTATAAATGCACGTCCTTCGACAGCGCATGCGCACCATGACGTTATTTCCGGTAATAAAAACCCATCCCAATCGTAATCTACATTACGATAGCTTCATTTAGTCTTATTCAACATAACGAGAGCTTCAACAGGACGCCATACACGCCATATTCAGATCAAGTATGATTTTTTGTCGAAACGCTTGTGATAATGACCTGTAAGTATGTGTATTTGTGTTTTCAAGGTTCTGGTGCACTTTATTGGCATGAACAGTACCAGAAGCTTTCACCAGTCTGATTCTCTCTTGATTTGTGTGTACGAGTGGTCATATCTCTCGCGTGCTTTGTACGTTCGACAGATGGTAGAGAGCTGCATTTCGTGGGTACTAGCAGCCCCCTGGGTCCGCCCTGAAGATCAGATGATACCGTTACGGACAGGATCTGTTTCCGGTTATGATACTCTTTAGATGTACACAGAATATTTTCAAGAACGGAGAATGTTCAAGTTCTCCGCGATATATTCACTTCTCTGCTCCGAACATTGTTCACCATTTTCCTATAGAATAATTATATTTGTATCATCAATTGATCCACCCTAAACTGTACTGTCCTGAGTTCCATCATTGAATATATTACTTCATAAACTCTCCAAACCCGGACAATTTCTGTTTCGTTGTTAACAAATCCCTATGTCCCACAAGTTCCCTCTCTTGAGCCTACACGATGTCATATCCTAACTGAGCGCAGGTGTTTGGTGACACCGACACAAAAATATAGACCTAAATAAAGAAAGTGGGACCCTGTAGTTAAACAGTACGTGAGCCATCCATTCTTATACTGCTCTATTACCCCTTTAATGCTTTGGCCGTCTCGGATACCTTTTGTTCGGACAGACTAACTGAATTAAACGGGGTCGTCTAGTGGTTCGACCAAGTGAAAGTCACCATTTTCGAGGGAGCTTTGGAGACGACTGTCATCTCGTGAGCTCTACAAAAGTCACGGTACAAATATCTTCCTTTTTTCAGTGCAATTTGCGAATGTTTACGTCTCCAAGACCTACTCTGCCCTCGCCCGCCCCTGTTTAGTGCTAAACATCCTGAGTACAACGGAGTATCCTCCCCGTTTAAACCTTCCGTTTGATCGGTTCAAATTCCAAACACGGCCAAGTGATAAGATACAGGGTGATGCGCCCGATTAGTTTCTCTCCAGTGGCTGAATTATGACGGGTAAACAGACTATTACAAGAAAGCCCGCAGTTTGATGGCATGTATACACAGCCAAGGACCAGAAGAAAACAAACATGGTATATGAGAGCGTGGAAACAGCGGGATGTTCGTCGTGTTTGTCCTGTACAGCGTCGATCGAAGATAGGCCACCAGAGGGAGCCAGTAGTCCATCTACCACACACGATCATTGTGGCCATCTCCGAGAAGAGATACCCATTTTCTCCTCAAGACCCATGAAGCCCCTTCTAATCCAATAAATTCAAGAGAGTCTAATTTCGTAAGGTATTGGGCTCGTGATGTCCACGTTTCCAGGATAAAGGCTCCAGACAAGGTCGATAAGCTGCGGTCTGTCCCGAATTGCAATAGGGTGTCCGTTTACCAGAACTCTACCTGGTATGACAGCGCGTCCTGTTTTGATCAGAAACCTGATACCTGGTAATGGACGGTTGGTGGTTTACCCCCAGCGTCGATCTAGACTCGGCACCAATTCACCGAATTCCAGATCGATGGCCAATACACAGAATAACTCAGTTGTAAAGTCCTGATGACATCTGAATGTATATTGGTTGCCTTTCATATCTACTGGTAAACATTTCACCTGGCGCGTCAAATTAGTGCCATATACATATACCATGTCCGAAGTAGAACGTACATAGGTACGCAATGTTTTATTTTGTCATTCACATTTCAGTATATTTATGTTATACTGCCATCAGGTAATATGACGAGCCCCATTTAAACTTTTCATTAAAACCTCATTAACAGCAAATCAACAATATAGTTAACACCAATTTAGTAGAAATATTATGCAATTATTTGGGTTCACCGCAAAAAATGCAAATAACCCACAAGAAACCGCGATTATCCGACAGAACACCCGCAAAATAACCGAAAATAACTTTAAACAATTAACATTGTTTAAATGCACAGAGCTATTTTTATCATACAGGGTATATTACATTAATGAAAATTTATATACGGCAACTCGGCGATCAGGTGGGTGTGGCTAATCAGTCGATAAGATCAGCTGATTCACATTACTCACGATGTTTACAAGGGTTGTAAGATGGACATTCTTGTTGTGGAGAATATTAGTAGCTATAGAATTTATCCTAATTCCTAATATTTAATGGCGTTTACATGGAACAACATTTAACCTTTTATGTATAAACCATCGTCGTGGATTAATTACAGACGAAACATTCGTGATTATATTTTTGTTATATTATTTATTCATTATTTTCCTTTATCAGGTTTGGTCTAAATGTGTGCCATGATAATTATCTTGACACGTGGTCTGAGTATTTTTCAGGCCCTGGGTCTGAGGGTGTTTTAATAACAACATCTTGAAGTTGCGGATTTGTTTCGAGATGAAAACAACCCATTTTCTCTCTGTAAACATATGAAGTCAGTCCGAAACCAAAACTGTTTTTGGGCGAAAACTATCTATTGACACGACCAATATTTCGGGGTAAAGTTCATCTTGGTTCTGGATCCAGGGCATAGCAAATATTCAGACCACACTTTAAGCTCTAACTGAAAACTTTCCTCCTTACGTAATATTTCATTTTGGCATTCCAATCCGCACCTTATGGAGGCCAAAATCTCGTTATACGCCGCCAGGTCCAAATTTGTTAATAATGCATCAAAATTTTTCTAAATTCCAGTGAGATATGCAAAGAGATAGTTTGTTACAGAAATATCTCTTGGTTGTATTGTTGAATAATGCATGCTATTGGTACATATATGTTATAGTAATTAGATTGTTTAGCATTATATATTTATTATATTAATGCGACTACTAGTATATTATTTATGAACAAAATCTTTGCATTTCTTCATGAATTTTAGGTGAGTTACATCTTTCGCTCGATCCCAAAAGTTGACATCATGGAACAGCACTATGCTATTATAGCGCTATAGATCAGGTCCGTCATTCATAATTCAGCCGTCGTCCATCGAAGAATATCCGCGTCCATAACCCGAAAACCTATTTCATGTTCCAAATAACAATATTAGCATCAAATTCAAAAGACAATCATAGTATACATAAACATAGGCTAGTTTCCTGCAAGAGAGAAGCGGCCAACAGTTTTTAATGATGCCGGCAAGACATCATGATGCTCCAAAATATCAAATCACTATCGCTGATCAGCATTCTTTATCCATAATATTCGTTGTAAAATCGTCATCTAGAGAATGATGTGTCTCAGTCACGCTTTGATTGTGACTGTTCATATGAGCACCATGAGGGTTAAGTGGAATTAGACACAAGTTACGAAAGTTGAGAAACTTGAGAAACTTTGAGTGGAGGCGCTTGGTGGTATAGCCCTGTTTTATAAGTTTCTGCAACAATGTTTTGTGACGTTGATTAAAATCGTCACATTTAACACAGGATCTAGCAAATGCTACTAGGCGAGATATATATACGCCATATGCAGGTCCCACTGGAATATTACTGTCCAGAAAAGGATAGTTTACGATGTCGAAATTGTAATCATCTCTTTTGTCATAAAGTCGACAAGAGAGAAGGCCCGCTTCATTTTATAGAGATATAGGTCTAAATATGATGTGCCTGATAACCGATGAAAATCACCAGGTTGAAACTCCGGATCGTAACGTTTTCAAAACAGCTACAATAAAAGCGCGGCTGAGACACTAAGGCTACGCCCGAGAATTCACCGTATTCTCGGGTCTGAATGTTAGGTGTCGTTGTCATATGGTTGCTTTTTAGTCCGCCAGACGGCGTCAATTTTTCCAATCTCTTGTATATCGCTCCAATTCAAAATATTAAATACTTAAAAACGTACAAATTATAAGGGGTGGGATTTCGCTTAATGTCACACTTAAGTTTGTTTCACTCATATGGTGACAGTCAGTTTGGTTGGTGGTGTACCCGGAGAAAACCACCGCCCGTCGGCAAGTAACTGACAACCTCCGTGGACCACATGGACCAGCTGGGTTCGAACCCGTGCCGGTTCAGCGGTGCAAGGCTAGCGGTCCTTAGACCACTCGGCCACTGAGGGCCCTACAAATTATGGTGCTCCTATGAGCTGATAAATCAATGACTCACATGAAGTGGTAATGCTGTGGTATAGCATCTTCGGAATATAATTTAAATTGAAAAAGTTCCATGTGATGCGATAGACGCAAATATAATTAATGCTAACTATTATTTGCTTGTTCAAGTGACAACATTTGTTTGCCGTTATTTTATTTTATTAGGTCTTTCCATTTCGATTGTTATTCTACGGATTATTATTATCATTCTAACATATTTTGTCTACGTCCTACAGCGGAAACAGTTCGCACTACAGTTACAATAATTGTCACACAGATAGATATGGGTCTGAAGTTTGGCGGGTGGGCTACACGTTTGACCTTGACCTTTGAGTTATAAGCCTTTAAAGCGAAAAAATAATTTAAATCATATTGACCGAACGACTGAGCAGACGTAGTTGAGATTTAGACTGTAAATCTTTGAAGATATTCCCAATAAAATGATACCATGAAATAAGTAGGTCAGTAGAGCAGTTTTCGAGTTCTCTCCCCTGGTACTGTTTTCCTTGTCTTCGGTGTAGAGTCCAAACTAAAGAATATATCTGAAAGAAAGTTGATGGTTGGTAAGTCTTACATATGACCATGCCGTAGTTATATTTTTGAATTGTTAGATAACAAGAAAAAGTAGTTATCTCCTCTTTAATATTGTTCAAAATCCGTCATTTTATAAGGAAATAAGCTATAGCATTGATTCTTGTAACATTAATGAACACTTTAATGACCTAAAAGTATGTGACCTAAAATTTGACCTTTGACCTCCAGGAGCGTCTCTATATGAGTGCAAAGTTTGGTGATCAACTCTTGAACGGCTGACGCGATCAGTCTGAAAATAAGGGCACGTGACCTACATGAGCTCACAAGGTCACCACTTGTCTCACAACTCGGCCTTGACCTTGACCTTTGAAAAATGTAAGTATCCAAATATCGAAAATACGGCTTCCATTTTCTGAAAAACTATCACACTGACAGTCACGAGACAATGACGCATTAGTGAGTACAATATTGACTATCTTTAGGCGCTAATTATAAAACCATCCGATGTGACCTTGACCTTGAAGATCACACAATGTAAAAAGCGTTGTATGGGTTTTACTAAAAAAACTACAGATTGCAGGAATCTGTAATTGACGTCACGGAATTTTCAACGTGACCTTGACCTTGGTTTCTGAGATATGGTCTCCGACAATTTTCAGACTACAGCGCCATAACTTGAAAACTGTTAGGAATTCTAACTTGAAATTTGCACATGAATGTAGGTCATTATATGACGTAACAGTAAAACATTGGAAGCCATAAAGATATACCATAAAAAATAGAACATAATTAGCAATTTTTGAAATTCACGCTTTATTTAAATTTTACGAAAACTATTTACTCAATCATCATTATATTTAGCTATTATTGAGAGAATATATATATATGTATTTGCCTATGAAATTTCAGAAATGTAGCTTTGATAGGTTTAGAGATATTAAAAAAAAAAAATTCTCAAACTATTAAACCGCTAAATGGTTCTCTCGCCCTGTTTGTGGTCATTTGTTCATTTCATCTATGCAATGGGCGTTGTCAATTTCGCTATAGCGATTCGGCTGTAGCACTCGAGGCATCTCGTGTTCCCAATTAAATAAATGTCGTGTTACATGACGGAGCTGGCTCATTTTTGAAAACGTTATAACTCTTGAACCGCAGATACGGACTTCTAATTTGTTGTCTGTTACTTCCAATAATGCGTTCTTTCGTTGACAATGACTCCGTACCGGGAACAGTAATTGTGGAAAACTCGTAAAGTTACGAGAAGGCCGTTAGTTTGAAATAATACAGCGTAGACAGAGTTTCAGCGATACTGGTATTCGAAAACAAACAAGGGGAATAACTTGCCTCACCGGAAGTACGCGCACCTGTTCTTCAAGTACGCGCGACTGTCCTTCTGACGGCGAGCGTACGAATATAGCTGTTTTCCAAGCAAGCTCGGCAGGGATGGCATTAGGTGTCTAGGATAAAAGTGCCCAATACGAGTGAACTTTTGCTGTCGCCGTTTAGGTGGAATGTTCCGAGATGAAATACGAATGGATTGCACAAATAAGGTAAAGATTTGTTTTCTAATTTAAGAACAACACCCAGTCGACTAAAATTGCGCCCCAGAATACGTGAGTGAACTGGCTTATGACTGAATCTCGTGGTTGTTTCACGAGATTTGTAGATACTAGGCTGAAGTTTCTGGTACAGCTATTCAATTTTGATTGAGGGAATATATTATATGTGAAATTTCAAAAACATTAATTGTTTTGAAGATATAACGAAAAACATTTTCCCCACTTCGTGTATGCTATTTGCCTATTACCCATCAAGTTAAACGCTTTCGATATCAGGGAAATGTAAGTAGTTTTTGATTTGATTCATCCAATTATATAACACAAGATCAGTTTCAAAGAGTTATCAAGTGGTTCTCCATTGACAAGGCGTGAAGACCTCTATGTAACCCGACACACCAATTCCTTTTCCGACTATACCAACCGAGTCAACCCGCGATTGCAATTAAACGAACGTCGTTTTAGATGACGAAAGGAGCTGCGAGCCCTGATGATCCCTCTGTAAGCCCATGATGCATTATGTATATTTGTTGTTTTTTTTCATAATGTGCATTTATTGCCACAGAATTTTTATTATATATTTACAGACAATGCATTGAAATATTAATTCTTACCATCATATTTGTACCCTACTTGGAACTTTGTAAATACAGTACGAATACGTGAATATTACATTTGCAAGCTTATTTGTACATATACTATTTACAGAAAGTCTGTGCCGAAGTGGTACTCTAAAACAAAAAATAAAATAAATACGTATATGTATATTTGTTAATTAAACGAAGGGTGTTCAATTATCATCATATCGACATCGTCTATGCAACATGAAATGAATTTAATTTCCAACGATAGGATACCTTTGGAGAACCGTCGTGGAAAGACCGTGTCATTGCACCAAAAATGTCTAGTTTTTTTGTTATTTTGCGGGGTTTTTTCTTTTGCGGTTATTGGGCAGATCTATATACAATAACATAGTGGTGGAGATACATAATCGTTAGAATCTCGGACAATCATTCTCAGTCCTTGTGATGGTTTATAATATGCCGTGTTTTTAGATACGTCGTTCTATTCACTCACCAGAATTACATGTTATGAATTTATGACTATTCACAGCTCACAGGATTCGTGCATCTGGTATCAATATTTCCAGTATATAGCAGATAAGACGTTTGCCTACCACGATAAATCAATGAATTTGAGTGCAATAAAGTAGTACATAATGCGTAAATCTCGGGTATTGTTGAGGTGGGTAAATTGAAGTAGGTTGTGACGTCATTTCCCGCAATGACCCGTGTCACCAGGTTTTGATGAATTAGTGTCAATTCCATGGGATATCACGTGATCATTTAGACCTATCAGAGCTTCTGAGCTATCTCACTAAGGTGTTGAATTACAAGTCTCATGAAATACGTGCACAGTCGACGTCTAACCGTCGACATTGACTATACATACTCTGAGTACGATACTACGATATGATGCGACGCCAGAAGAATATACATGGGTACGGGGAGACCGAGGGGTCAGAAGCAGATGCAGAGAGGGAGAGCGTACCGGCTGATTCCGAGAGTCAACCGACTGATACTGAGAGCCTTACCCACTGACAGGCAGGCTGCGGCTTGTCAGGCTACATCCCAGGGAAGCCTGAGCCCACCTTTTGGATCGTACAGTGACAGCGGCTATTGATACCCGTGCTGCGGCGATCGAGAATGCCGGGCAGGATAACGTACAATAGGTTTACATCCAAAATGCGACATGGCGATATATGAAGAGTCATTTGCACATGCAATTTTGTCTCTGTGATTTTGAGTATTTCTATGGTTTAAAGCTGGTGTTATTTCAGATTTTTTGTGTAATATATTGCGTGAACATTTTTTGGCATCTGTACATGGTGAAATGTTGAGTTGATTTGTCAGTTTTTCGCTGTTCGGGGCATTTTTATTTTGTCTTGGACAGCCCGGCTGGGTTGATCAGCCCGGTCGGGCTGACCCAGACAGCCATTTTCCTTGTGTAGATAGATGGCGCTGCATTAAATGGAACGTTGTCATACGGGGAATTCTAGTTGAATATAGAGCTTCCATTTGCAATTTCTTTAAAATTAAGTCACTACTTCGAATAATCTTTTCTGGAGCTCCCTAGGTGGGAGTTTTGTTGTGAGGCTCCCTAGGTGGGAGTAGAATAATTATTATTATCTTTTCTTCCATTCCTCTAGTGATATGGCAAACAAACTGTTTGAGAAGCCACTGAGCCTAAAACTTTTAGGACTGAATGCTGCTAAGCCGATTGATATTTATCTTGCTTTAAAAGTGTTTGTCGAATCAGGGCCGAAAGTCCTTCATTTATTAGTGCAGGTGTCAAAGGATCTTTGGATTGTGACACTACGAAATAAACAGGCCAAAGATGTTCTCTCAAACGGTATCTTGGATTTGCAAGATCAGTGTGGCCGCTTTGAGGAGATTGCACCGACCAAAGTACTTGTCAAAATAAAATGCCCTGTCGAGATGCCACACATCGACATTATACGGATATTTGAGAAATATGGTGAAGTTCATGACATTTCTGATGAGAACTGTACCTTTGACAGAGACCTGAAGACTGGGATTAGGAAGGTGTGGATGTCTGGCATCAAAACTACTCTTTTCTCTACAATTAAGCTTGAAGATTTTAGGCTTCCTGTTTGGTATAAAGGTCCGGTTAAGACATGTTACACCTGCGGAGAAGAAAACCACATGTATTGGGATTGTCTATTTAAGGGTAAATGCCTGAGGTGTGGTCAGGAAGGACACATAAAACGGGAATGTAAATTGGAGCGATATGCAAGATGTGGGAAAAATTGACGAAGTCTTGTGACGAAAAACCATATGACTCTACATGAAGGTATTCGTCGACACCGACACCTAACATTCAGATCCTGAAGAAACAGAAGTTCTGACTGCTCCAGAATATCCATACAATACGAAACTCGTAATTAGTCCAATACAGGGAAGAGGTCTCCCGTTAGGAAGAAGTCCGTCGTTGTGGAGAACTTTGTCAGAATTAACGCACAGTCAGTCGAGCAGACTGAAAGCATTGGTAATAGCATTTGGTCAAGTGCATGTCCGGATGACAAGACCTTCAAGAGGAATTCTAGGCTTAGTCAAAGGAAAAAGAGAACGACCATGGAGCAAACGAAAAATGCATTCAGTTCTCTCTGATGAGGAAGATGTTGATAATTCCATTAATATTCCTGGTCCACCCACCAAGAAGAATAAAATAGATGAAAATCCGGAGAAGTTGCTACATGATCAGGAGTCTAAAGAAAATGAGTCTTTGAAGATTGTAGATCCAAAAGCAGTTAAAACTCGTGATTCTCTGCCCAAAGTAGATAACGACGGTGTTGTCAACGAAAATCAAATGCTCAACAAGGATGCTGCTATATTCGATGTATACGACAGTCGTGGTAATCATACACCTCTGCATTCTGGTGGTAGCTTGAGCTTCACCCCGGATGCTGATGTGCTTGCTGAGTCCACCAAAGATGATGCTAGAGATGAGCTATCCTTAGTAGATGAAAAAGGATGTGAAGAAGAAGACATTAGTTCCATTTCCGAAACAGATACTCTTATGAACTGATGATGAAGTGATCGCGGAGTTCACTAGTGATGAGGCTAGCGGTGGGCTGCTCGTGGAGGATGAAAAACAAGGTAAAGAGGAATTTGATAACTTCATTCTCAAGCCGATACACCTATGAAATCCACCCCAGACAATAACGCGGCTGCTAAACACATAGATCAAACTTGTGATAATGAGCGACCCGGCAAGACTTCCTTAAACCAGAGGTCAAAAAAGAAATGTGGGCTGAAGAGAGAACAAGAAATTTGTTTCAATAAAGGCAAAGCTATGCAGCAGTTGCGAGAAGAGCAGAAAAAGGATCAGAAAAACCAGAGGAGAAGACCTTCAATTACACGTCTATAATGGTTAAGTTGACACTCTATTTCCTAGTCTGTGTGATCTTGTGGGTTATTTCTTTATATAGATTAAAAATGGCTCAGTCTCCAGCCCTTCTTCAATGGAACTGCAGAGGAGTTTGGCCAAATTTAAATGAGCTTCAGTTGTTAACTCAGGATTATGAACCCTCAGCTCTGTTTGAATGGAACTTTTCTCAAGGAAGCAGATAAAAATAAATTTGAATTACGACAATATACACCTTATCATTTCTATGCTTTGGAAGAGCATGGAAAGGCTCTTCAATACTTTTTAAAATGAGTGTTTTACGTAGTCCCATTGATAAGAAGGCGGATTTACAAGCTGTAGCAGTTTGTGTTACTCTGAATTCTGTATTCACATTATGCACGGTGTAAATACCTTCTTCTGGAGGTCTCCGTCTTAGTGAACTTCAGAATCTTAACGATCAGCTCCCTAAATCTTGTTTATTGATGGGTGATTTTAACGTCAGTAGTAAATTTTGCGATAATGGAGAGAACTGTAAAGGAAAAATTGTTAAAGATTTTATATCAAATAATTCTTTGTGTATTTTTAATGATGATTCTTATACACATTTGGCATCAGCTTATGGAACCTATTCAGCATTAGATATCTCACTTTGCGACTTTGTTCGAAGAATTTACTTGGTCTGTTCATGATGACCTTTGTGGAAGTGATCACTTTCCCACTGTTTGAAAAGCTGTTCATTCAGCTGATGACCCTCCATTGAGAAGGTATAATTCTAAGAGAGCAAATTTGGCCAGATTTTGAAAAGCTTTGTTTACAAAAACTACAAACGGACTCTTTCACTATTGTTCCTGATCCTATACAGTTATTCTCAGATATGCTAATTGAAATTACTGATCAAACCATACTCACATCCACAGGAGTTGCACATATTAAAAGATAGTGCCACGGCACTGTAGCGCTCATCTGGCTATAACTGGAGAAAGTGGCTTCGAGAAATTTTTACTGAAGAACTGCAATAGATGAGTTTCTAACTTGCGTTGTCTCCCCTGAACAAAATGACAACATAGTCGATTTCACAGGAGGTCAAGCTGTAAATTCATGATTGTAATTGGAGGTTATGGAATAAAGGCAATTATACCAAAATATAATGTGTGATTGTCAGTAAGCTGTATAAGCAATAACCAGAGCCAATTTTTATTATGTGATTGCAGTCGTTCGTCCGTCTGTCCACTTCGTGTCCGGACAGTACATGGGACAGTTTTAACCTGCGATTCCAATATTTTGTGGGTATATGCACCAGGGGGAGACATGTCGAGTACAAAATATGTGCGACTGGGTTGTTACGATGGCAATGAGATGTAACAGGACATTTTTCCAATGAAAGTAATCTCTGGTGAGGTATGGCCTAACCAAGACATACCCCCATCTGTCTGCGAAGATGTAAAAGATAGTGCCACGGCACTGTAGGTCATCTGTCTGTAACTGGAAAAAGTAGCTGTGAGAAATTTTTACTAAAGAACTGCAATAGATGAGTTTCTAACTTGTGTTGTCCACCCTGAACACTATAAAATGATCCATGCAGTTATTTCCTGAGATTTTATGATAAAGTTTCATGGGAAATTCAAGATGCGGCAATATTGGATTTTCGAAATGAACCAAAAAAAGGTATCTTGCACAACTGGATCACAAGGGGAACCTGTGTATCAACATCCATGCAGTAATATCCTAAGAATTCACGATAACAAAATTTCATGGGGAAATCCAAGATGGCCACCTGGTGGCCATATTGAATTTTTCAATCAGACCATATATGGTATCCTGCACAGCTAGACCCCAAGGGCAACCTCTGTACCAAATTTGAGAAAGATCCATGCAGTAGTTCCTGAGAAATCACGATAACAATGTTTCATCTGGAAATCCAAGATGGCCACCTGGTGGCCATATTGGATTTTTCAATCAGACTACAAATTGTATCTTGCGCAACTAGACCCCGAGGGGAACCTCTAGATCTGTACCAAATTTGAGAACGATCCATGCAGTAGTTCCTGAGAAATCGCGATAATGTTTCATCTGGAAATCCAAGATGGCCACCTGGTGGTCATATTGGATTTTTCAATCAGACCGCAAATTGTATCTTGCGCAACTAGACCCCAAGGGGAACCTGCGTATCAAATTTGAGAAAGATCCATGCGGCTCTTCCTGATAAATCACGATAACGAAGTTTCATAGGGAAATCCAAGATGGCCGCCTGGTGGCCATATTGGATGTTCGAATCAGAGCAGAAAAGGTATCTTGCACAACTAGACCCCCAAGAGGAACCTGTGTACCAAATTTGAGAAAGATCCATGCAGTAGTTAACGAAAAATAATGATGACAAGACTTCACTGGCAAATTCAAGATGGCCGCCTTGTGGCCATATTGGATTTTTCAATCAGACCACAAATTGTATCTTGCACAACTAGACCCCAAGGGGAACCTCTGTACCAAATTTGAGAAAGACCCATGCAGTACTTCCTGAGAAATCGAGATAACAATGTTTCATCTCGAAATCCAAGATGGCCGCCTGGTGGCCATATTGGATTTCTGAATCAGACCACAAAAGTATCTTGCACAACTAGACACTAAGGGGAACCTGTGTATCAAATTTGAGAAAGATCCATGCAGTACTTCCTCATAAATCACGATAACGAAGTTTCATAGGGAAATCCAAGATGGCTGCCTGGTGGCCATATTGGATGTTCGAATCAGAGCAGAAAAGGTATCTTGCACAACTAGACCCCAAGGGGAACCTGTGTACCAAATTTGAGGAAGATCCACAAAGTAGTTCCTGAGAAATTGCAATAACAATGTTTCATGGGGAAATCCAAGATGGCCGCCTGGTGGCCATATTGGATTTGTGAATCAGACCACAACAGGTATCTTGCACAACTAGACCAAAGGGGAACCTGTGTACCAAATTTGAGAAAGATCTATGCAGTAGTTCCTGAGAAATCGCGATAACAATGTTTCAATGGCAAATTCAAGATGGCCGCCATGGCGGCCATATTTAAAATCGTATCGACACGGCATGAACAAATTCTGGTGTACTCATTGGGGGGAACATGCATGCCAAGTTTCAGCTTAATCGGCCAAGCGGTTTCAGAGAAGAAGATGTTTACGGACGACGCACGACGCACGACGCACGACGGACGACGGACGACGGACAGTCAGGCCATGACATAAGCCCATCGGGCCTTCGGCCCAGATGAGCTAAAAATCATGGACTAACGATGACTGTAGAGATGCAAGGAAATATAGGAAGAAACCTGAACGGTGCTTCCGCCGACATCCTAATTTTGAAAGTTACTAGAGCTAAAGCTCGTAGAACCATGAAACAGAACAAACGGGATTCTTCGAAAAATTATGTTTCTAAAATCAATACACATACTCCTAAAACACATGTTTGGAACATGATTCATAGAATTAAGGGTAAAAGCTCCAAGTCCAGTATTCATCATCTCAACGATGGAAATCAGGTCATAACTGACGAGTAGAAATTGTGAAGAAGCTAGGCGAAACAATTGCCAAAAAAATTTCCAAAAAAGAGAGGAGAAGAATGAAATAAAATTTTCCTCCAATAACCATGAAGGCTATAATGCTTTGGTTTCAATGCATGGACTTCATGCTACTCTCGTGAAAGTTAACGATTCTGCTGCAGGCCCTGATAATATTCATTATCGACATTTAAAACATCTACCGGGATCTTCTCTAGAAACCCTATTACTCAGACTTTGGGTGACAGAAGACTTTCCACCGTCATGGCATCATGACATTGTTATACTAGTCCCAAAACCTGGCCGCAACCATACAGACCCCGATAATTATCTACAATTTCACTGACTAGCTGTGTTTGTAAAACAATGGAACGCATGATAAATGATCGCTTTGTTTGGTACCTTGAAACTGAAATGAAACTTGCTCATATGACCGTAGATTTGTTCAACAAATTGATATTGAGTTTTGTTGGTTGCCCAATGGCTAAATGGCTAAGGCAGCCCTAGATAATGAGGGTGATCCTGTTGGAATCCCATATAGCAATTTCAGACCCATTATCTGTACTTACCCGAGAAAGCTGTTCCAATCTTTATGGGATGCTATGAATAACAACGTGTATACACAAGAATTTGGTATATTGAGAGAAAAATACAGATCGCATCAAGTTATTTATACAGACGGTTCTAAAGATGGTGAGAGAGTAGCGTGTGCTACTATCTTTAGTTCCGAAACTAAATGCTGTCGACTTCCAGGTAAAAGTTGATTTTCACTGCCCAAGCCAAATGTCTATTGTTAGCTTTGAAGGTATTGGATCTCCTACAGGAGGAAAATATATCATATTCTCAGATTCACTGTCGTGTCTTCAAGCGATTGAGAACTTCAACTCACCCCACCATTTTGAACATTCTACAATAATATGACCGTAGATTTCATCAACAGATTGATGATGTGTTTTGTAGCCACGTTGGAATCAACGGAAATACTGAAGCTGATGAAATGGCTTAGGCAGCCCTAGATAATGAGGTTCACCCTGTTGGAATCCCATATAGCGATTTCAGACCCTCTATCTGTGCTTATTTGAGAAAGCTGCTTCTTTATGGGAAGCTGTGGATAATAACAAACAAACTAAAAATGTTGGGTATATTCATCTGAGTAGCCAGAATCGTTTCGATCAAGCCATGATCAAGCGATGTAGAATCGGCCATAGCTGATTAACTCACGAACATTTCCTAAAACAGGAACCAGCCCCACGGTGTATTTCGTGCCACGAAGATCTCACAGTAAAACATATTCTGATCGGCTGTATAAATTTTAAAATTGCAAGAGATTCTGTTTATGAAGCAGCTACTTTAGAAGATCTTTTCAGTCGAGTAAAACAAAATTTAATATATGTACATGATTTGGTGTGTTGTGTTGATTACTTCTGCATTGCTGAGTTGGAATACTTAGAATTTTGTTTGATCGTCGCTGTATAGCTGAAATATTGCTGAACGCGACGTTAAACCTTAATTCTCTCTCTCTCTCTCTTTCTCTCTCCAATTGTCACCTGGAAGAGGATATGGAGATACCCCCACAAAGGCTCTGGGGTCAATGTGCCCCCTTAAATTGCCATCCTTTTCCACTACTCAACCGCGTATGCACACCAAAACGTTACTTTTGGTAAAAAAAAACTCCTATATCAAGAGAGCTTCAAGACGACATCCTATACGCCATATTGAGATCAAGGTTGACCCCTAGATTGCCCAAATACGCACATGTACACCCCTAAAAACTCAGGGCCCTCGGTGGCCGAGTGGTCTAAGGCGCTTCGCTGGTGACCGCTAGCCTTACACCGCTGAACCGGCATGGGTTCGAGCCCAGCTGGTCCATGTGTGGAAGTTTTTCAGTTACTTGCCGACGGGCGGTGGTTTTCTCGGATACTCCGGCGTCCTCCACCAACCAAACTGACTGTCACCATATGAGTGAAACAACCTTGAGTGTGACATTAAGCCAAAATCCCCCCCCCCCCCAAAAAAAGTCATCTTTCTCTATCACTATCACTCATCGACTGCGCATGCGCACCATGAAGTCACTTCACAAGAGCTTCAAGACGAGGACAGCACGCCATATTTGGACCAAGGAAATCGCCCAATGACGCCCCTGCACCCTCACCCCCTAAAATGACATCTTTCTGTTCTATTCCTCGATTGCGCATGCGCATCATAAGGTCACTCCCGGTCAAAATCGCACTAATCGTAGTCTAACCGGGAGTTTCAAGACGAGACTCTGTGCGCCATATCGGAGATCTCCTCCATCTGTATTCCAAGTCCCTTTTTCCCATTTTGCCTCCACGCGCGATCCAGTGACCTCGCACCGGAAATGACGTCACAAACCACTTCAACTTACTCACCTGAACAATACTGAAAAATTTATATACTATTTCATATATACTATGGCTATAGAAAATGTTGATGTGTGTGAATCGCCAAACTGTATCTATAAACCATGTAAACAGATTGTGACATCGATATTGTGAGCCATAAAGACGAAAGAACGCAAAAATAGACCCGAGTAACATCAACACGAAAGCCGTCCAGATGTTTGTTTTCACGGCAGTACGTGGCCGAAACGAGTGGTCAGAGCGAGAAAAAGTGGAGTCTACAGTATTCTCAGACTCGTTCGACCTTTTCAAAGGCAAGGTTATTAAACGATCTGCCAAACTGATAAAAGTGATCTTCCCCTAGCAAAGCAAATACCGAGAGACAACCCCATTGTTGTCGAAGTTCTAGCAGACCTCCAGACTAAATTCGTTGTACCTGTAGTTCTAACATGCAAAGATCCAAATAATATAACATTCATATGTGAACATTACTATTACCAGGTGCCGGTTAATGAATTGAGCACAGCTACACCATCTGCGAATGAGTCCTCGTCCTCTACGGCAATCACTCTTGAGGATTTATTCAACATAAAGGAACTAGTTCTCAAGGAAAGAGACATTTCACTTCTGGCTACCCACACCGATATGTGAAAACCGTACTAAACACTCAAACTGCAAAAAAATATTATATAAAGCAAGAGTTCTGTTCGCCCAGTTGACAAGAGTAAGTAAACGATCATTTTCGGGTAAATATTGTTCTGCTATTACATGGAACTGAAAGGTGTTCAATGTAATTGAACTTCAAAATGTCTTACCGATGAGCTTGATCCGAAATGACATATATCATACAGGCACGTTCATCCACCTGGGATTTCTGCGTTCTCTTTACCACTTTCGTTGATAATCTCAGTGTTCACGAAATGTTACCACCGATATATTAATGTGAAAAGCCATAAAATTTTCTTCAGTTCTACTAGACATAAGGGATATCGTCCATGTACGGTGGCCCATGGGGGACATCATTTTTTTATAAATCTTCTACGAACATTTTCTTCTTTAAAGGTCAACCCAAACGGTCTGAGGTCAAAAATATAAAAAATAGTCCTTTCAATTCTGATTTTTTTTTCATAATTTTGTGCCGTCTGGTTGGCGAGATATTGCCGTTTGAAAGGTGAAAATCGCTCTCCAGCGGTGACGTCACGGAGGGACAGCCATCTCTTTCTGGAGATTTTCGGAGTATCGGGGCATCATTTGTAAAGATGCCGCGACGTTGTGTAGTGAGAGGTTGCAGTTTTACTACAGATGACGGTGTTAGTATTCATTTGTGGCCTAAAGACGAGAAAATCGCTGCAAATTGGACGAAATTTGTACGCAACATGAGGGTGTGGAAAAAGGGCCCGAGCCTGTACTCGTATATTTGCTCGGCACATTTTGACAGAAAGACATCATTCGAGGACCTCAACAGCGTAGCAGTTGAATTTGGGTACAAGCCAAAACTAAAGAGAACAGCTATTCCAACTATCAAACCTAAGAACAATCAGAATGTGACGGCAAAGAAATCGGACAAGGAGAATCTACCACGGACATCGGCTGAACGAACCTTGCCTGCAAGCGAGGCCTCGGGCAGGGAGACGGTTGTACCGGTCCGGCTGTACATGCCCTTCTCGCTCTCGCGTCCCCGATGAACGCCCAGAACGGACTGGAGGACTGCAGCATGGAATTTGAAGATGAATTGAGCTTTTAGATACAGAAGTGATATTAATACTTTCATAATCCTTTGACATTGGAGATTGTGCGGTAATTTGTCGAAAATTGAGCAAATGTGATCCATCACGTCGTTTCGACACTCACTCACCACGGCTTACTTTTCGCCATGAATGTCCAAAGGTCCAAACAGAATTCAAATCGGACGTATATCAGCAGAGTTATCAACAGTTTACTGTCGAATCCAGGAGTTTATCCCTTCGAAAAGGCCGTCTCGGCCAGTAAGAACAACAACACAAACGTGCTCGTTCTTTACATCACAGAATCGTTCTACATTCAATACAGTTTGAAATATATGGACATTTGGTCTTATAGATGACGGTAATAAAGTTTCAAGTCAAGTTGCATACCAATCTGTATTCAACAAACGACCTCTCCTAATCCTGTCGTCGTCGTCGAGTTCCACGTTGTCAGAATGGTTGTCACTGTCAGAATCGGAGCCCTACGGCTCAAATTGATAGGGCTGAATTCCGTCGTTGGTCTTCAAACAACTGTTAGTTTGCCCGTCATCATCCTTCTCTATGTCTATTTCATCTTCTTGGGAAAAAATATTTCCATTTAAGGAGCTGATATCGCTCGAATCGACATCTGAATCGGAGCTCTGACTGCACTAGCTTTCCATGCTATCCACCATTTTTTCTCAGGCAATTGCCCTGCGTGACGTCATCAACCCAGCTGTGAAAATGTGAAAAAGCCCACTTGTGTTTCTGATCAGATTAGAATTTTTTCAATATTTTTTTCATACAAAGTGAAGTATGAACTATGATTTTTAAGCATTTTTAGACACAAAAAAATCCGTTTGGGTTGACCTTTGACACATGCAGGTTTCCTCCGCGATTGAAAAATAAGTCGATGTCCCCTATGAGCCATCGTATTCATGAGATGTCTCCTTGTTGATAGTTTTGCTTGACTTTGTCAATAATAATTTCTTGGTGAAATTTGGCAAGACGATAAAGCAACAGCATAATTAGTAATCCAATGATTGCCAGTTGTGCACCACATTTGGCAGATTTGTTTATGCAGGACTTATCATTTCGAAACCCACTCCTTCTCATTCACGAAACGCTAAATAGAATATCTTCCTCATTCGTGTAATCGCCGTAAAGGTAATTTATTTCCCCTATCTAAACGAACGATTATCCGAATAAGAGATCATATTTGAACCTATGCCTGTACGTGAAGACGGAACAGGCTCTCTCTCACGTTGATTTTACAATCACAAAAAGATGTGAAAAGGGGGCACGTTGTAAGCGGAGATCTCATCTCTGGGGTGTACACGTGGAAATGAGGTATCAAAGGGTGTATATTTCACCAGAGGAATGAAACGCCCCCAATCGGTCACAGGAAAACAATTACGGACGACACGGACGTGGAAATGTGTTGAAAATGCTGCTGGGATCTCTTTGCCAAAAAAAAAAATCCCCCAAAAAACAAATCAATTCTGTTCCTGTAAAGGAGTTCATTGGCTACAAATTGTGGTAGTTATACATATAGGCGAACGATGCCGTTTAGGGCAGCTTCAGACAAAAGTGCCATCCCTGCCACCGACTGGCAAATATACAAACTCTAATGAGATTAAATTAACTCATGATACACGTCCACTTGTCATAAATCTTACGGTTTGACGAAAAGGTATGCATGTTATTTGCTTCGTTCAGTGTTGACCAACGTGTGTGAGCGCGGTGCTATTTATTCGTGCCAGATTGCCCGTATGTAAGATACATGGAGTAGCGCCATCTGTCCATGGAGGTTTATACAATTGCCAATACTATCAAAACTGTGGTAATAGACCTACAAATCAGCAATCCAATACTGAGTGGAATATGATCATTCTACGTCATTGCAAGTCATGGTGTAACGAATATGCTTGTGATAAACAAGCATATTCGTTTCTAAAGAAATGTCAATTGAGTATGGAGCTTAGCCCTAACGAATCAATTTCTATGTGATATAATTATTGTAAGGAATAAGAAATAAGCCATCGGCTCACGCCTGGAATGAAACCCGAGACCGTTACTAACCGTGAAGTACTTTTCTCATGAATTCACGGCTGGACGGGTTGTGGATTCGATCCCCGTTGACGGCTAGCTTAGTCTTCCTCATAATTATATAACAAACAAATGATAAACTCATAATCAAATTATTTCTGTATCATTAATGCTCATTACAATACGGAGATGACCTTAATAGACACAATTCACGAGATATTACACTGTGCCGGTGTGAAGGCTAAGAATGTCCGGCGGCTACGAGTGTCCGGCTTCTATCTCCTAACCCAGCTAGGACACTTTTCCCCATATTGGGGACAAGTGCCCGTCCTTACTTGCAATAGAAAAGGATATGAAAAGGGACAATAATCACCAGGACATTCTTATCTATCACACCGGCAGAACTCAGACGATAAGAGCTACTCCACTCTTTGGATGAGTTATGCCTTTTATTCTTGCTGGCAATATTCCTCTCAAAAATCACATTCATTTTAGTGAACTGTGTGGTAGAAGAATTAAATTAGATTTGAATTCCAATATTTTACAGATGATAAATTCCCACTGGTAATCTGATATATGACAAGGCAAGAATTCCAGGCCCTCCTTATTTCAGATATATTTGGTGTCTGCTCGAATAGCTAACATGTCAAACACATTCAACAAAAATTTCTGACGTACCGTACTTTGAACCTTGCTGGCATACCTGACCGTTCAGTGTCTTACTTAGGGTGTGTCGGTGAACAGTGGGAATTAGTGGGGGCGGTATGGCTGGTAGAACAGGCGAGCAGCACGGAGGGAAAACCGTGTTTACCTGAACACTGTATTCCCATATGACGATACATTCTCCAAACTTTCGCCATCGAGACGCACTAATTGTATGAAGTCACGAGATATAATCAGCATTATATAGTTACTCTGTAATTGACACCGTCTGAGTTGGCTTATCTGTCAGATACACATCCGAACACTTACTACCCACTTTTACCTGAACCTCTTATCAGATTGTATCGCATGGTTTCAAAAACACTGTTCGCAAACAAACTCGACAGAGATTGTCAATGATGAAAGACATTCCCTGCCGTTTATCTATACTCACGTCAAAAAGCGATTAAACCATCAATTTTATCCCCTCAGATTAAATTTAGATTACCAAGCGATAAAGGCTTCGCATTAAGCAAATTACACCTATTTGAAAATTCAAAAGTAACGAGCTGTTCATAATCTGTTCCCCCACGATTCTGTGGATGATCTCGGACCAATATGGAGATAGGACACGATCGGCAAGACATATGTATATGAAAACGTACACGGGATATTTTCTGGCATGAATATGGAGTTTTCACATACATTCTGGTTTTCCTTTGTGGTTGAAAGTAGGCGTACTTGCGAGACAATGATAAGTATAGCATTCAGTGGTTGCATTAAAAACGCTTTAAAGAGTTGTGAGATTGTTGTGAATGTAGTGAGTGCTGTAGTGATAGAGAAACCATCTATAAAATACAATACAATACAAACTTTATTTATGCTCAGAATTACAATATATGCAACGCTAGCTCGGCAGAGCTAATATATCTGAGGTTAAATAACAGTAAAAATAAATTAAAAACAGCGATGAAGGTAAAAGCAAAAAGGGCAAAAAATCCAGTAGCATAGTAAAACGCATCTATAAAACATTAAGCATCTATAAAACATTATTCAACGATTTCCAAACATTTGTGTTTGGCTAGGCATCGTATTCGCCATTCGGTTTGCCGTCGCTCTACGAACTGCCAACTCAAGTTATTTGAGGGCTGAGGGTTGTATTATATCGCGTCGTGCTCAGCACGAGTCGCCTTGTTGAAAACTGGGCTAGGCTGAGGGCCGTTTGAGCATATGTTCAAATGAACAGGCAGTTGAAGTATTTGGAAAACTAGGATTTGATAGGCTGACATCATTATTGACCGCTATACTCGAAAAACTTGACTATTTCCATTTGCATTTTTATTGGTAATTGTTAACACTGTTTTTTTTCGTCATTTCGAACATTAAAAGCGTGTTAGCATGCCCCTAGCTGTCCTACGGTGGACTCGTCCTCTGCGTGTCGATTTCTGACACAGGACTTACTGGTGTTGTCTGCTCCGATTAGCTAATGGACCAACGCATTTTTTGTCAGGTATAGGGGTGCAACGTGTAATTGCATGATGAAATATTCGTTTGCACAAAAAAATCTCCACAATTCTACCGTTTGTGGTATAGTAGAATAGAAATAATTGCTTGTTTACTGCTGTAAAACAAGTAGGATAGATCGCGATGCAACAAAGTCTTCACGTTTGATCACTCAGGCATATGCTATTGCATCGCGATCTATCTTACTTGCTTTACCGCAGTAAATAAGCAATTATTTCTTAATTCTATTTCATACGACTTGTAGCATGCGACCAAAATCCTACGAGCTGTATGCTACAAGTTGTTACTACAAATCGCACCGTGAGAATGGGCCTGGCCTATTTGAATCTGGAAAAGCTACCCGACAAGCTGTATTCCACACAGTGTTTCCGGTTTGAAGATCCTTACATGACGAACTTCCCATGGGCCTTTAGACGCTATATGGAGGAGCTTCTCGCTGTGGATATTCCAATTTGGGGAAATCTACCGATAGCCCAGATGTATGGGCAGGAAAAGGGGTCAAAATCATGTCAGCCCTAGGACAGGGGAGACGACTATGATTTAGACATAGTCAACTAGACTTTTCTGACTGGGTAGAAGAATTCCGAAAGGACATTATATGACGTATAAATTCTTCGATTTCAATCAACGTCACAGAACAATATTACAGAAACTTATTATGGAACGCAGAAATAAAGTATCCCGAATAAGGGCATCGATTGTTTGCCAGGAAATTATATATGGACGACGGCTAGATAATGAATGTCGGTTCTGGTTCCCATAATATTGATTTATATTATGGCAGTTCTATAGACGTATCCTTTAAACGTAGCCTATTTATTATCGGCATTCAGGAGAGTACGTGTTGACTTAAACGATGACCTATATATAAATGTCAAGAGAGCTCTATCTGATCGGTAAAGAACTAATCAACTTTAAATTTGACTCTCAACTTATGTCAATATTTTCACTTTGTGGACCTTTCCCACATTGCCCCTCTATAAACTGATACAGTGCAAGTAGTTTCAAGGTAAATCAGGCACTTTGCTTGTACAGGGCACTTAACTGGTCTGCCAACCCGGGTCTCTGAGCAGCCCCACCCACGAGGAAGTATGCCACCAACCCCTAAATATCTCCGGAGCCATCATGAGCCCTGACGGCCAGCCAAGCAGTGACGTCGATCAAGATTAGCCCTTTTCTTGCCCGAAGCTCAAGCAGTTAATTGAAATTCATTCGTCCAAACATGCCCATTTGATTTTGTTCACTCCAACGTCAATAGTTAAACAGCAGCAATGCGTTCTAAAGCCGTCATTATCTCAGACAACTTAACGAGAGCTTCCTCGGACAATGTCACTCCAAACTAAGTTAATCCACCCTGTTGACAATTGTATTATCTTAATACCCTGGATTTGTTCTCGCACTAGCCTTGGGATACGGCAATGTGGCGTAAATATCCCCTCTTCACGTCGATAAATGCACCACGAATTTGGTAAGACTAAGCGTGTTTGCTAGCAAGGCAAGATGAACCGTAGTCCTTAACAAGGTTAACAATTGTAATGGTTAACGAAACGAAAAAACCTACTTGTTAATGTATGCCATCATGCATCTTCACTTCGAAGTGTGAACGGAGAAGTCGACTTCATGCTGAACGACGTATTTGATAGCCAGATAAATTTTCGTGTGTTAGGGATGTCCGCTGGTGATTTTGGGCTATGGCGGCCATTTTCCATGTGTTTACCTGTTTTCCCATTAGGTTATGTCCCTTTCCTAGGTTAAGCGATAGGAATTCCCATTAAAAGTCTTCTAACCGAGAATTTTGCGCAGCAACATTCATCCAACTTGATAAATTTTGCTAGACATTGTGATTATCTTCAAACAGTTAGAATAAAAGAAAAAGTTAAATACTATTTATATGATTTTTTTCATGAAAATGCTTCAAAATCAGGGTTATTCCCTATGTTTCTGGGTTATCAAATGGAGTATGGGTCAGTCCATTTTCCTACGAAGTAGGCTACAGATCGCAAATTGTCCGGTAATGAGTCAGTCCATCCGAATCCTTTCGTCGGCAAAATAAGGAGAACCGTTGACATTAGAACCTTGATTTTTGGCATGAACGTGCATTAGGGCATTGTTACCAGCAAGTTCTGAGCTGACCGAATTCTGATTTGATTTATAATTATTTTTTTTATATTATTTATTGATGGCTCAGTTATGCCCATCGGGAACCCTTGGCTGTATGTTTCACTGTGACTTTTGAAGGTTCCCTGATACGGCATATCAAGACACACCGGTACTGGTAAAATCAGCGAAGTTAAGCGACTTTGAGCCCGGTCAAGACTTTGTGTAAACGGGGCCCATTTAACCATTGGATAAATGAGTGAATTCAGTCTAATAGACGAAGGTCCCAAGCTGAAAGCGCAAGCTGATGCAATAAGCATAGTAATGAAAACGTACATTTACCTTCTGTCATAGGTCTGTTAAATTTACCACTGTGCTATCCGACATCCTAAGTAGGGTGGGCATTAGGACTCCGACGCGCACCGAACTCCTGGTCATACCTAATCTAAGTGTAAACGTTTTGGTGTGCTATATTATCATGTATGAAATAGGAACTGCTAATTTTCCATCGTTTGTTAGTGCATTTATCTACACTGCTATCACCAACTTGCCAGCTTCAATACACACAATTCAGTATATTGTTATAGATGTAAACTGTAGCCTTTAACTTGTATCCTATTTCACATCCAAACATTTCATCACACACCACAGCAGGCTTCAAATTCAGGTCAAATTTCCCACTGGTTGTGAAATATCCTACATCAACCAATTAAGTCAGCCTGGTGCAATAACCCAGCAGGAGAAAGAAAGATGTGGTATCATCCTTCACATTAGTCTGTGTGAGCAACAATGATAAAAGTTTACTGGGGGTGAAACAAAGCCATGCCGGCATGTTTAAAGGGTCTTAATTTATTTTCTTTGGGTAGAATTTAACTAGATAAAGTAACTTTGATCATAATGTGAAAATATGAGAACATACTTTGAGGTTTTTTTTGTACCTCTTGAATATTGACTATATATCACACTGGGATATAATTTAAACAAAAAATTACATGTGTAAACAAAATATGTCTCAATTTTTCTTGTCATTTCAAATCTTGATCCACTTTGATTCCTTGATTAGGGGATACAGAATCACTGCCACGGAGTGTGTTGGTGTGTCACAGCAATGCAATTCCGATTCACACAACGAAGCTGAGGTGGCTTAATGTTTATCAATGAAGAAAATCACCGATCAACCGTCATAGAATATAATGTGAAACAAGAATACCGGAATATTACATTCATCAGATTGCCGATACCCAAAATGTGTTGTCTCATATATCTAGATAACAAGGTGATGTAGAGACGCTATTTATTCGTCTTTGTACCGGTTATGCTCAGGAGAATGACATAGAATCATTATTATCTTGTGCTGAGAAGGTGTTGGTCTTGATTTGAATTACCGTAAACTACATAAATGCTACCTTTCTACTATAGTACTATATATAAAAATTTGTTGTATTGTTGGGAAAATAATGCGATTCAAAAAGTTGTTTTGATCCTGGACAAGGGCACTGAAAACCAATAAAGAGATGTAAATGTATTTTCACGCGTAAAGCTTGAAATCTACTGAACTTTTTATTATTCAATCTGTTTCCTTTAGTTAAAAAATTGTAAAATTAAATCGGCGATCGGTTTATTTTTGGAATGAAGGCGCATTAGGAGACTGTTACCAACAAGTTCTGAGCTGACCTACTTTTGATGAAAATTTCTGGTGATTTTTGATGAAAATCACTGGCGATTCTGACTTGAGCGGTGCCCATCTTAATATAGGCAGGATTTCAACTGGTGGTGGGGATTTCCAAGAGTTCAATTCGCGTTCGAGTCTAAATGCCTACTCTACTTCGTAGGTCCTGTGACGTTAGTCACACTGCTCATGTTACACAATTATGAATACAATTGAAAAAGTTAATTACTTTGATTTACTACCAGCGGACATCCTTAAGTGTAATACGCGCATTTGTTAGCAATGTAATATAAAAAAAACGAGATGTTCCAGTAGTTACAAGAAAAAACGGACGGCATGTCCATTTACTCTCAGAATCTGTTCTGTGCTCTTGAGAAGTAACCGCCTAGAATTCCAATCGGATACACGCACAGTAGAACAAGCGGAGGTGTTATAGGTCTGTCAGTTGATAGGAAAACTTTGCCGAAATCGGCAAACAGGAAGTGGTAATCGCAATATCTGATTGGATAATTGAAATTGGGCAAGCCTCTCCCCCCAATATTGAATATAACTATTTCAGAAGTAAAGAAATGAAAGCAGTGACTGAGTGATGTGAAATAGAGTTTATAGAAAAAACAGTGCTTCACAAGATATCTCACACTTTAAAAGCATTTGATGGGTCATTTTTAAAATGAAATCCGTGATTTTCATTGGCCTGTGGACAAACTTGGAAGAAAATCCAGCCAATCATTATTCATAGAGTTTCTGTAAATTGAAAAGGAACTTTGTACACGTGGTTATCATGATGAAACATTTGTTCAGTTCACAGATTGAGAGGAGGATGATGTGCGAACCTTCGGATCGTGATCACCTGTATCCAAATATTCCTTTTCGGGAATCGATTGCCGGAAAATGGTATAAAGTCAATGGTCGAAGTGAACAACGTACATCATAACAATCACATAAGCACATGTTTCTCGAATTCACAAAGATAATCGTACAAAACTGTATGCATAATCTCCCGTGTTCCATGTCCTATCCGGTATTGGGTAGTATGAGCTTGCACATTCCTGTGAGGTTGCACATACCTGTGAGTTGTTAAGGTGTTTTCTTTTCTGGTGCTTTCGTAACACAGTTATAATAAGCCTTTGTACTGTGAAAAAGTTCTGGTAATTTTATGGAAATCTAATTATACTGTCTGTTGGGAGTGGTAGAATGCCTTTCAAAAGTGTGCTGGTTTCGCAATAGCACCTTCACGTGAAATTCATGGAGGCGCGTATTTGAAATACCAATGAAAAGAATGGATGGGCTATCTGCTAACGTTATATCTTCATCAAGTGATGTAGGTTTGTTATGGTCTATGTTCAGTCGGTGGGATAACGGAGCGTGCGCAATGTCATACATACCAATCTTGTTCTGTCAACACTGGCGTGATTTAATAAATTCTCTGATTAGACTGTATATACCCAGGTGTGAGATATAAACAGGTCTGCAATCCCTGGTTACACCTGAACCGTCCTATATCGCCAGATAAGGCGAGATTGTGGACAAGAAGACAATTCCAGACGCGGCCTGGGTGGAACTCACACTGCAATGCTACCGCACTACAATTAACACCAACTGAACATCACGGCATATGAAAGGTCAAAGATTAATACGCAAAGAATGCGGATGGCAATTTATGCCACGCCTGTGTCATCTTCCATCCGATCACCATGCCAACGCACGTGGTTATTTCCCCTGTAAGTTTGTTACCGTCATGTTCATCGAAATGACTGTATACGGAACTGTTGGATTCTGCCGATCTACATGTCATAGATGTATTAACATTAATTTGTACAATTGGCTTACGGACGTGTTTCACCTACACAATCGTGGCCGTGTTCATAGTAACATGGGCATGTGCTAAAAGCCTTCTGAATAAAGAAATGTGTAAACAAACATCACTCAAGAACAGTTACATGACACATTGAGGTCACTATTTGTTATTAATGAAGTCTTATTTTTGGATAAATTGTGTTTCCAACAGAGTTGTCGACAGATCAGAACCGTTAATCGATATTACTTACCGTTTGGCGTTACACTGAGACAGATTAAATAATAGTATTGTACAAGTCCCCCATCGAATATAAGCTAGTTGGGAAATAAAGAAGTGAACATGACCAAGCAGTGCCTGAGTGATGTTTGAGTGCCTGGGGGATGTCTGAGTGCCTGAGTGATGTCTTAGTGCCTGAGTGATGCCTGATTACCTGTGTGGTGTATGAGTGCCTGAGTGATGTCTGAGTGATGCCTGAGTGCCTGAGTGATGTATGAGTGCCTAGGTGATGTCTGAGTGTCTGAGTGATGCCTGAGTGATGCCTGAGTGATGTGTGAGTGTCTGAGTGATGTCTGAGTGCCTGAGCGATGTCTGAGTGCCTGAGTGATGTCTGAGTGTCTGAGGGCCTGAGTGATATCTGAGTGTCTGAGGGCCTGAATGATGTCTGAGGGCCTGAGTGATGTATGAGTGCCTGAGTGGTGTATGAGTGCCCGAGTGATGTCTGAGTGCCTGAGTGATGTATGAGTGCCTGAGTGATGTCTGAGTGTCTGAGGGCCTGAGTGATGTCTGAGTGCCTGAGTGATGCCTGAGGGCCTGAGTGATGTCTGAGGGCCTGAGTGATGTCTGAGGACCTGAGTGATGTATGAGTACCTGAGTGATGTCTGAGTTCCCGAGTGATGTCTGAGTGCCTGAATGATGTCTGAGTGCCTGAGTGATGCCTGAGTGCCTGAGTGATGTATGAGTGCATGAGTGATGTATGAGTGCCTGAGTGATGTCTGAGTTCCCGAGTGATGTCTGAGTGCCTGAATGATGTCTGAGGGCCTGAGTGATGTATGAGTGCCTGAGTGGTGTATGAGTGCCTGAGTGATGTATGAGTGCCTGAGTGATGTATGAGTGCCTGAGTGATGTCTGAGTGATGTCGAACAGAGTTTGGACAACAGTGCATCATGGGATATCTTCCAAGGTAAATGCATTTAATTGGTCATTTCAAATTATCAAAAAGAAATCCGTGATTTTCATTTGCCTGTGGACAAAATTGGAAGAAAATCCAGTCAATCCTAGAGTTTCTGAAACATTTGTTCAGTTTACAGATTGAGAGGAGAAAGATGTGCGAACCATCGGACCGTCGTCATCTGTTTCCAATCTTCCTTATCGGGGATCGATGCCCGGTAAACTAGAAATCCAATAGAGGGTGGATCCTCCATGCCCCCAGGTCCTAAAACTGGAAAATCTCACCCAATAAAATACTGTGCAGCATCTGAAATTTGATTTACTGTTGTTGAGGTTGGTTAATGACAAAACATTACACGGAAGATCAAGATTTCTATCGATCGCTCTCATTGGTTGTAGTGAATAGGGAAACTAAGTCATTGCAAGTCATTCCAACCTAGAGCATAGTCGGCTAGGACCAATGCTTTACTTCGCACTAAATCACTGCGAGAGTAGCGGCGACCTTCGTTTTTGACCAGAACCAATTTTTTCTTTCGGAATCGAGGAGAAGAAATTTATTGTCGGTTGTCATTTTCGAGCAGGATCAATGTATTCATTTGGACTAAAATACTGCGAGATTCAAGACAAAGAAATTTATTGTAGACCGTCATTGTCCACCAGGACCAAGGGTTGCCCTCGGATTAAAAATACTGCGGGAACCAGGGGAAGCAATTTATGGTCGACCGCCATTGTCTACCAGGACCAGTGTTTTCATTCCGACTGAAACACTGCGAGAGTCGGGAGAATAAGGAACGATTCTTTTTTTTTCAGACTATGCGAGAGGGGTGGCAAGAATTTATTGTCGACCTTCATTGTCTGCCTTCATTGTCGACCAAGACCAAGGATTTCATTCGAACTAAATCACTGCGAGAGTAAATGTAAACAATTTTTTGGTCCACAGTCATTGTCGACCAGGACCAATCTTTCCTTTGGGCTGAAATATTGCAAGAGTAGGAGCATGAAATATGTTCTGGACCGTTAATATCGACCAAGACCAATTTTTTTCTCGAACTAAAACACTGTGGGAATATATAAAAGAAATGTATTGTCGGTCTTCATTCTCGACCAGGACCAAAGTTATCCTCGGACTGCCATACTGAGGACACTGCGAGAGTGAGGACAATTTGTTGTCGACTGGGATTGTCGACCAGGTTCAATGTTTTTCTTCGGACAAAATCTCTGACAGGGTGAGGACAAGAAATGTATTGTCGACCAAGATCAATGCTTTAATTCGGGCTAGAACACTGCGAGATTAGGAGCAGAAAATGAATTGTCGATCGTCATTTTTCGACCAGGACCAATGTTTTCCATTGGACTAGAACACTGCGAAAGTGGGAGGCAAGAATTTTATTGTCGATCGCCGTTGTTGACGAGGACCAATGTTTTCCTTCGGATTTAAAGACTGCGAGAGTGAGGGGCAATACATTTATTGTCGACCAGGGTCAAGTTTTTCCTTCGGACTAAAGCACGGCGAGAGTGAGGGCAAGACTTTTTAACTGACTGTTATTGTCGATCAGGGCTAATGTTTTGCTTTGGACTAAAACACTGCGAGAGTAGGGGCAAGAAATCTATTGTCGCAGGTCATTGTTGCCTGGAACCAATATTTCCTTTGGACTCATACAGTAGTTCAAGAGTAGTGGTAAGTAATTTATAGTCGACCGTCATGACGAATTAATGTTTCATACAGTATTACACACTGTTTTGTCCATTGTCATTGCCAACAGTGACAAGTATTTTCCTAAAACACTGTTCCATCAACAATTTTTCTCCGACATAAAACTGGTTTGAGAATAAGGGCAAGACTGTCTTTGTCGACAAAGACCAATGTTCGAAACACTGCTTCGTGATCAGGGCAAGATTATATACTGGTACCAACGATTCCTTCGGACTAAAAAACTGATTCGAGACTAAGGCGATAAATTTATGATGAATCCGAGGGCATGGAGGGTCTAACCAGTAGAATTGTCAGATCAGAAGAGCGTGTGACGTTACGATCTGACATTCAGCAAACGGACGTCAGAATAGCGCGTTGCACGGTGTGACAACGGACGTCAGAATAACGCGTTGCACGGTGTGACAACGGACGTCAGAATAGCGCGTTGCACGGTGGAGAGACTAGGTTAACAATATCAGACCTGGGAGGGGCGGAGGGTGAACATTACGACGCCCACCCTACCAAAATTTGTACTTCGCCAGAACGACAACAATGCTCTGTGACTTTGTAGCTCATCCTATTGGGCTCATTTTGAGATTATTCGCATAACCCCTCGAGCAGCGGATCATGGTTAAATTCAAAATGGCGGCCATGTGGAGTAACAGAAAAGTGATGTTTTCGTCATATGTCAAAATTCTTGATTTTCTGTGAGGAAAATTGAGCAAAAATATTTTATTTCATACCAGATTATTATTTACTATTTTATGATGCAGTGTTTGCGAAGAAAGCTCACAAGTAAAAAGATCGAACAACCTGGCGGAAATATAGACCAAAATCGTCACTGTGATGTCATCAAAGCGGCCATCTTGGATTTTTACATTTCTTGGTAAGGCTTGACCCCAGAGCATAGTGTGGTAAGATTCAGTCCCCTAGCTGAATGGGTAAATAATATTTACCTTTAATTTCCATTCTGTCGATGTGATGTTGCCATGCAGAAAAATATAGTTTTCTCAAATTGTCGCTGTGCTCTGTAGCATTGCAGGAAAACCATCTTCCCATTCCGTCGTACTGTCGGATGAGAAAAATAGACAGCGTCCATTCTGTTGTTCTGTCGCTGTACCAAAATGGAATATTTCCATTCTGTCGTTGTGGCCTTGTACAATATAATGTCTTTCTTCTGTAACACCAGAAAAAGAATGGTTCCATTCTGTTGTCTGTGGCTGTAGGAAACTTTCCGTTCTTGTACTGAGAGAAAGAGACTCCATCCGTCTCTTCAGGAAAACAGTTTTTCCATTTTCCGTCGTGGTGCTGTAATCTGTCGCGTAAGGAAAAGACTCTGCTCATTCTGTCGCTCTGTCGCATGAGAAAAATAGACAGCTCGCAATACTGTACAAAAAGGAAATGTTTCCATTCTGTCGGTTTGGGGTTGCCTTGTGACATATAATGTCGTTCATCTGTAACATGAGGAAATGAGTGGTTCCATTCTCTTGTCTGACGCTGTAGAAAAAGAGACTTTCCGTTCTGCCGTTTTGTCACTGAAGAAGAATGGACTGCTTCCATACGGAAAGACCTCTCACTGAAAAAATGCTATCCTGGACAAAAAGACTTACAATACAAATTACAGCAGATTCTTTATCAGTTAAATTTCGTGAGTCAAATCGTTGCCTTCCACTGTCGTTCTGTCGCTTTACAGAAAGACACCATATCCATTCTGCCGTTCTGGTGTGCCATTTATGGATAGTCTTCTGTTTTTCCAATACCAAAGCCTGTCGCATCTTGCCATGCTTTTCTACATGAATTATTACCCAGTTGAAACAAGAGAAACATATAGATCCAGTTACAAGTAACAGAAATATTCATCTCTGTTACGTGATCACCGAGAGCGATTTCTGTGATAAGAAACAGTCGCTTACAAAATAGTGCCCGGGTGCACCAGGCTTAACTGTCGATTGCTTTTTCACGAATTGACAGTTAGCGTTTCTCCGAATCGATCGATATATGGTGTAGGCTACAGGTAAGGCGAACACGGGTGTTTTAGGAATGGACACTCGCTAACGCCGTGCGCTGTATTGTATATCCGGTACATGAAGTAGGTATCGCAAAGAAATACGTTGTCAAATTGAAGAAAAAAACACAATTGTTCATATTTATTCATTTCAAGTGGAATCGTCACCCGAACCCATGAGCCCATTTCGCCGAATACATTGATTGATATGTTCTTTTCCTCTGGCATATGACAGAAGTTTGAAGGTGAACTTGACCGCCTTCCCGTTTGCAATCAATTAGTGCATACAACGCGACGTTAATTCAAATCAAGAGTATTGCTATTCAAAGTCTGCAAGTAGTAGTAAAAGTGCATTTGGAATCCTATTCAGGACAGATAACTCTTGTTTGTCCCTTTTGCGGCGGGTTAGCGGGGAAGTTAAAGCTCATTTAGTGCACTTCCGATCACGTGACCGGTACCAGAAATTACAGCATCACCGCCGGAAATGACCGCCTCACCGCGGAGGAATACACCCGGGGCACTCCCGATCATGTGACCGGCTTTGACCCGCTGCTAACCCGCCACAAAAGGGGTAAACAAGAGTTATCTGCCCCTGACTAGGTGTCCAAATGCACCTACTACTTCTGCAGTGAAATTATCTAGGCCAAAATTCTCTTCGGAATTTATCCGAAGTTGTACTTCGAATAAGGAGACAAGAATTTAACTAGTGATTCAGTACGAGTTCATGTTGTGTGGCATGTACTCACCAATCGAGAGGTCTCAGTGTAAGAAGTGGAATCCGCTTAAGAACCGATCCATTCAAAGCCTGTTCCTTCCCATTCACTAAACGCTATATAGACGATCTTCTCGCTGTGGATAGTCGCTATATAAATGACGCAGTGAAGGATATATATCCACCTTCACTGGATTTGGAGGAAACTACAGATAACCCTACAGGCACATCGTATTTAGACCTATATCTCTATAAAAATGAAGCGGGCCTTCTCTCCCGTCGACTGTATGACAAAAGAGATGATTACAATTTCGACATCGTAAACTATCCCTTTCTGGACAGTAATATTCCAGTGGGACCTGCATATGGTGTATACATATCACGCCTAGTAGCATTTTCTAGATCCTGTGTTAAATGTGACGATTTTAATCAACGTCACAAAACATTGTTGCAGAAACTTATAAAACAGGGCTATTCCACCAAGCGCCTCCACTCAAAGTTTCTCAAATTTGGCGATACATATCGCATGCTGATAGCAAAATACGAGCGTAGCGTGCAAGATCTATGGCGTTACGTTTCGTAACTTGTGTCTAATTCCGCTTAACCCGGGGCTAGGGGCCGTATGAACCCATGTACTTCAAGATCCTCATGGTACTCATATGAACAGTCACAATCAAAGCGTGACTAAGATATATCATTCTTTAGATGACGACTTTACAACGAATATTATGGATTAAGAATACTGATCAGCGATACGGATTTGATATTTTTGGAACATCATGATGTCTTGTCGGCATCATTGAAAACTGTTGACCGCTTCTCTCTTGCAGGAAACAAGCCTATGTTTATGTATACTATGATTGTCTTTTTGAATTTGGTGCTAATACTGTTATATGGAATATGGAATAGGTCTTTGGATTATGGACGCGGATATTCTCTAATGGACGACGGCTGAATTATGAATGACGGACCAGACGCGTGTAATTCACATTTCATCATCAGCCCTGTGGTCATGATGTTCGTCTAACAAACCAGACGAATAGAGAGGCTGGTACAAAAACACCTACAAATGGGACTGGTTTAAACCGGGCTAAACTGGTTCAAACAACTTTGATAGTTAATTATGGACTTATTGTCGGGGTCAGGATGTTGAAATAGAGACACATCACCATCAGTCCTCGTGCGTTGGGTGGGTGTTGGATGCATCTCAGACGGTGTGGTGGACGGGGTATCGGTTTCTGTGAGCACGGGAGCCATAATGCGGCGGGTGGATGGTCCCTCTGCCTTGCTGTTGACACCTACGGGCTCTTCAATCCATACACGTGTCTGTAACACAGAGCGTCATTCATGTACGAAACGTTGATGGCGTCTCAATTGAATCGAGCTTTTGAAGAATCGCCCACAATTTTAATAGGCGAATGCCCATGCGTACGATAACGTCGACGGTCAACGTAGACGGCACTTCAGTCGTATTTTTCACAACGAGAGCTTCAAAGCGACACCATAATCGACACATTTGGAACATGACGCATAGATTGCGCCAAAACTTCCATGCACACCTTTCTCTACTACTCCACGAGTGCGCAATCGCAAACTGAGTGAGTATGATTTAACGTCGTTTTCAACTATATTTCAGTCATATCACGACATTTGGGTCATATTCCTTTTCACACCCGGGAACCCCACGGGTAGGGTCCTATTCCGTTTTACACCCGGGAACCCCATCTGTGGGGTACTATTCCTTTTCACACCCGGGAACCCCACGGGTGCCCGATTTAGTCGCCTTTTACCACAAACTGTCTGAGGAGCTGAGGCCTATTCTTACCATGACCTGGGGTGTGCACAATGACATCCCAGGTAAACCCCGGACCACCCACGGGGGGCAATCGCACACTGAGTTCACCGGTCAATATGGACAGCATCCTAATATTATTCTACATAACAAGAGCGTTAATACGAAACAATACGCGACATGTTTGGATCAAGTATTTGCCCACCAATCACCAAACACTCCCACAACAGACTGTCCTATAGCGAATGCGCATACACACGATGACCTCGCCAGCTAAATTTGGTACTATACAGGCTATGAGTTCCAGTTTCGCTGGGAGGAGATCAGCCAACACTTCTCCATTTATATCGATCAATTGTTCGTTCCAAACTTGATTATGGCTCTATTGTTAACAACGGTGCAAGCAAGTCAAACTTGACAAAGCAAGATCCTATTCTTCATCAAGGACTAAGACTTTGCCTTGGAGCGTTCAGAACATCCCCTAAAGAAAGCTTATATGTCGAAGCAGGTGAATTTCCTTTAGAACTTCGAAGAATTAAACTATCACTGCAATATATCACAAAATTGCGATCAAATCACTCGACTCCTGCATATAACTGTGTTTTCAAACCTCAGCTCGCGGATCTCTATTTGGCGAAACCCTCCATTATTCCACCTCTTGGAATTCGTATGAAACCACACATTGTAGCAGCTGATATTAAGCTTAGTCAAATTTTACCTAACAAGCTCTTACCAATTCCACCATGGCAGTTAGCTCAACCAGAAGTAGATATTTCTAAACGAAATATAAAAAGGCAGACACGAGCCAGCTCTTGTATACACAAGAATTTGGTCTACTGAGTGAGAAATACAGATCGCATCAGGCTATTTATACAGATGGTTCTAAAGATGGCGAGAGAGTAGCATGTGCTACTATCTTTATTTCCAAAACTAAAACCTGTCGACTACCAGATAAAAGTTCGATATTCACTGCAGAAGCAAAAGCCATATTGTTGGCTTCAGAAGGTATTGGGTCCACAAAAAGGAAAAAATATGTCATATTCTCAGATTCACTGTCATGCGATTAAAAGTGGAACTTCGACTCATCCCACTATCTTGAGTATTCTGCGTTGGCATCAAAGGTAATACTGAAGCTGATAGGATGGCAGTCCTAGATGACGAGGTTGATCCTGTTGGAATCCCATATAGCGATTTCAGATCCTCTATCTGTACTTATGTGAGAAAGCTGTTTCAATCTTTATGGGATGCTGTGAATAATAACAAACTTCATGAGTTAAAAAAAAACTGTAGGCTATACTCATCTGAACAGCCAGAAACGTTTCGATCAAACCATGATCACGCGATGTAGAATCGGCCATACACGATTAACTCACGAACATTTACTAAAAGAGAGCCAGTCCCAAGGTGTAATCCATGCCATGAAGATCTCACGGTGAAACATATTCTTATCGAATGCATAGATTTTAAGATTGTAAGAGATGCTTTTTATCGAGCGACTACTCTGGAAGATCTTTTAATCGGGTAAGGAAAGATTGCATATTGGGTTATTTGAGAGAAATCGGTTTGTTACATAAGTTTTAATGTGTGTATGTTTTAATGCGTTGGATTACTAAGTTATTGGCTTGAGAACTTAGAATTTTGTTTGATCGTCGCTATATAGCTGAAATATTGCTGAACGCGACATTACACCTTAATTCTCTCTCTCTCTATCTCTGTTTCGGCCAATCAGATCGCAGAGTGGGTAGACGGACTAAATGTCAAGATGCCACCTAATTGGTTGATATTGACTGAAGTAGACTGATGAAATAGCAGACCACGACAGCTGTGTTTGCACTATTTAAAAATGCTTTCATAATTAATCAGCTCTAATTTCTTGATTTTCCACATGATTTTGGAAATGACTCCTATTATTTCAAAATCGCACCGGGCCACGCTGTCAAAATCGGAAAACCCCGATTTCTGGGCCATAGAGAAAAGAATCGGCATGCACTCTCCCATTTTCCCCCCTTATTTTTATGTGTCCCAAGTTTCAGCGAATTTAGAAATGAAAATCAGTTATATCAATCAGATTTAGGTAATACGCTATTCAAATTTATGCTAATATGGTCGTAAGTGAGAAATATAACTGGTTCCTTGGCCTAGGGTGTGAGTCCATTCGATAGAAGGCCAAAGATCAAGCAACAGGTCAACGATCAAAAGAATGTTCTAGTTACAACGCATATAAGGAAAGTGGGAAGAGGTGCCGACATACTGACAGAGCCATATGACTTCACAGTATAGTCTTCTGGTTAACCAATTCTAAAGCACATATCAAGAATCTAAAGATTCGTGATATGTGTTGTATCTCAGGTACGCTTTTATTGTACCTGTTCATGTGGCAACTTGGATGACATGACCACACGGCCCCTAGTACCGGCATAAGCGGTATTAGATACAAATCTAGAGAGCTATGATGGAAATGCTCTGAAAACTCGTATATTGGTAATTGGTGAGCTGTATCGCTCACCAGTCTGTAAGGCCCGATGTCGACCCAGCATCAACTTACCACAACGCCAACATATATCAAAGACCAAAAGGTCTGTACAGGGGGCGGGCCTCGGGGACGAAACGTCCACCAGCAGAAGCTCGCCATATAAAGGTAAAAATTACAACGCATATAAGGGAAGTGGGAAGAGGTGCCGACATACCGACAGAGCCACATGACTTCACAGTATAGTCTTCTGGTTAACCTATTCTAAAGCACATACCAAGAATCTAACGATTCTTGATATGTGTTGTATCTCAGGTACGCTTTTATTGTACCTGTTCATGTGCCAACTTGGATGACCTGACCACACGGCCCCTAGCACCGGCATAAGCGGTATTAGATACAAATCTAGAGAGCTATGATGGAAATGCTCTGACAACTCGTATGTTGGTAATTGGTGAGCTGTGTCGCTGTGACAACTCGCACACTGAGGATTGGTGAGCTATATCGTCGTCAGATGAAAATGACGGCATTTAACACAAAAGACTAGTCTGTAAGGCCCGATGTCGACCCAGCATCAACTTCCCACAATGCCAACATATATCAAAGACCAAAATGTCTGTACAGGGGGCGGTTCACCGATTCACCGTTCACCGATCCGGATATTATTGCATGATTTTCGAAATTTTTTTTGCTGTAAAATTCGTCTTTCCAGATTTGTGTTAACAAATGTTTAAACATGCACTCAAATAGTAGAGGAGTAGCCCATTGGCTACAGTAAAGGGCATTTAAAGTCCCATTGACCTATTTTTGTGCATTGTTGTGACTTATATTCCGCGCATGTGCGTGATCGAAAAATGTAGGTCGATGACCGTAAACGCTCTTTAATTTGGTCAACCGTTCACAAGATCCCCTTCGTCTGTGAACAATCACAATACGGTATGCCATGCTATCTGAATATATAGTTTATCCATCAATAACTAAGGTCTTCCTACTTCTTCATGAACAAGAATACTAGGATAAATTAAGATCAATCTTTCCGAAATCTGTTTAACATTAATTTAGGTCTTCATACTAGTTTAAAGTTGTTTATAGTTTGTCCATCAGCAATTAAAATCTCCCTGCATCTTCATAAACAAGAATACTATATTGAATTGAAGTCAATCTTATAAAGTTTGATTAAGAATAGTTTAGGTTTTCATACTATCTTGAAGAGCTAGGAAATATTCAATTCCAACTGTCTATAAGTGTCCGTCAATTATATGGTCTCCCAATTTCTTCATGAACAAGAATACTGGGGTAAATTGATCAATCTATCAGAAGTTTGTTCATTGATATTTCATACTGTCTCTATGAACAGCTACACTCGAGAAAATTAAATATCACTCCGTCTATAATTTGTCCGTCAATACTTAAGGACTCGATACTTCCTCTATGAACAGCTACACTCGAGAAAATTAAATATCACTCCGTCTATAGTTTGTCAGTCGATACTTAAGGACTCCCTAATTATTCATCAACGAGAATACCAAGGTAAATTAAAGGTCAATCTTTCAAAGTTTCTTAATTGATAGTTTAGGCATTCATACTTTCTTCATGAACAGTTTGACTAGGGAAAATTCGATATCACTCTGTCTATAGCTTGTCCGTCAATAACTGTGGTATCCCTACTTATTCATAAGCAAGAATACTAGGGTAAATTGAAGATCAATCTTTCCGAAGTTTGTGAATTGAGAGTTTAGGCCTTCATACTAGCATCGTTAACAGATACACTAGGGAAAATTCAATATCACTCTGTCTACAGTTTGTCCGTCGATAGGTAAGTCCCCCCTACTTATTCATGAACATGCATACTAAGGTACATTGAAGATGAATATTTTCGAAGTTTCTTCATTGATAGTTTAGGCCTTCATACTTTCTTTATGAACAGCTACACTAGGGAAAATTCAATACCACTCTGTCTATAGTTTGTCCGTTGATAGCTACGGTCTCCCTACTTAATCATGAACAAGAATACTAGGTGAATCGAAGATCAATCTTTTCGAAGTTTGTAAATTGAGAGTTTAGGCCTTCAAAGTTATTCCTTAACAGCTACAATAGCGAAAATTCAATATCACTCTGTCTATAATTTGTCCGCCAATAACTAAGATTTCCCTACTTATTCATGAACAAGAATACTAGAATAAATTGAAGATCAATATTTCCGAAGTTTGTAAGCTGAGAGTTTTGGCCTTCATACTCTCTTCGTGAACAGCTACACTAGGGAAAATTCATTATCACTTTATCTATAGTTTGTCCGTCGATAGCTAAGGTCTCCCTACTTAATCACGAACAAGAATAATAGGGTACATTATCAATCTTTCCGCAGTTTGTTCATTGATAGATTAGGCCTTCATACTTTCTTCATGAACAGCTACACCAGGAAAAATTCATTACCACTCTGTCTATAATTTGTCCGCCAATAACTAAGGTCTCCCTACTTATTCATGAACAACAATACTAGGATAAACTGAAGATCAATATTTCCGAAGTTTGTAAACTGAGAGTTTTGGCCTTCATACTCTCTTCGTGAACGTCTACACTAGGGAAAATTCAATATTGCTCTATCTATAGTTTGTCCTTCCATAGCTAAGATCTCCCTACTTAATCATGAACAAGAATACTAGGGTACATTATAGATCAATCTTTCCGAAGTTTGTTCATTGAGGGTTTAGGCCTTTATACTCTCTTCGTGAACAGCTACACTAGGGACGATTTAATATCACTCTATCTCTAGTTTGTTCGTCAACAACTATCGTCTGCCTACTTATTCATGAACAAGACTACTAGTTTGAATTGAAAATGAATCTTTCCTAAGTTTGTACATTGATAGTTTAGACCTTCATACTTCCTTCATGAACAGCTACACTAGCGAAAATTCAATATCGTTCTGTCTATAGTTTTTCCGTTGATAGCTAAGGTCTCCCTACTCAATCATGAACAAGAGTACTAGGGTAAATTGAAGATGACTCTTTCCAAGTTTTTTTCATTGACCGTTTAGGCCTTCATACTTTCTTTATGAACATCTACACTAGGGAAAATTCAATATCAATATGTCTATAGTTTGTCCGTCTCGCTTCTTATTCATGAACAAGAATACAATCGTCTAGTCCGTTATTCAATATTCAGCCGTCGCCCATTAAGAAATTTCCGCGTCGTTCGTATAATGACATTAGCACCAAATTAAAAGGATAAATCATAGTATACATAAAACTAGGCTAATTTCCTGCAAGAGAGAAGCGGTCAACAGTTTTCAATGATGCCAGCAAGACATCATGATGTTACAAAAATATCAAATCCGCATCGCTGATCAGTATTCTTAATCCAGATGATATACGTTGTAATGTCGTTATCTAGAGTAAAGAATACTAGAGTAAAATTGAAGATCAAACTTTTCGAAGTTTGTTCACCGCTAGTTTAGGCCTTAACACTGTCTTCATGAACAGCTACACTGCAGAAAGTTCAATATCCCTCTCTCTATAATTTGTCCGTCGGTAGCTAAGGTCTCCCTACTTATCCATGAACAAGAATACTATGGTAAATTGTAGATCAATCTTTCCGAAGTTTGTTCATTGATAGTTTGCGCCTTCATATTTTCTGCATGAACAGCTACATTGAGGAAAATTCAATGTTAGTCTTTCTATGTTTTTTCCGTCAATAACTAAGCTCTTTCTACTTTTTCTTGGACAAGAATGCAAGTGTACATTGAAGATCAATCTTTCCTCAGTTTGTTCATCGATAGTTTAGGCCTTCATACTCAGTTCATGAACAGCTACACTGGGGAAAAATCAATATTAATCTGTCTATAGTTTGTCCGTCAATAAGTAAGGTCTCCCTACTTATTCATACACAAGAATACTAGTGTAAATGAAAGATCAAGCTTTCGAAGTTTGTTCATTGAGAGTTTAGGCATTCAAGCTTTATTCATGAACAGCTACACTAGGAAAAATTCAACATTAATCTGTCTGTAGATTGTGCGTGTATAACTAAGGTCTCTTTACTTGATCATGAACAGGAGTACTAGTGTAAATTGAAGATCAATCTTTCCGAAGTTCATTCATTGATACTTCAGGCCTTCATACTTTCTATGAAAGTCTACTTTCTAACAGGGCTATTCCACCAAACGCCTCCACCCAAAGTTTCTCAAATTTAGCGATACATATCGCATGCTGATAGCAAAATACGAACGTAGCGTGCAAGATCTATGGCGTTACGTTTCGTAACTTGTGTCTAATTCCGCTTAACCCGGGGCTAGGGGCCGTATGAACCCATGTATTTCAAGATCCTCATGATGCTCATATGAACAGTCACGATCAAAGCGTGACTGAGATACATCATTCTTTAGATAACGACTTTACAACGACTATTATGGATTAAGAATACTGATCAGCGATACGGATTTTATATTTTTGGAACATCATGATGTCTTGTCGGCATCATTGAAAACTGTTGACCGCTTCTCTCTTGCAGAAAACTAGCTTATGTTTATGTATACTATGATTGTCTTTTTGAATTTGGTGCTAATACTGTTGTATGGATATGGAATAGGTCTTTGGATTATGGACGCGGATATTCTTTAATGTACGACGGCTGAATTATGAATGACGGACTAGACGCTTGTATTCTACAGGAACAGCTAGAGTAGGGAACATTCAATTTCAGCCTGTCTATAGATTGTCCCTCAATAACTATAATGTCTCCCTACATGTAGTTATTCGTGAAATACTAGTGTAAATTGAGGACCAATCTTTCCGAAGTTTGTTCATTGATAGTGTATGCCTTCATACTGCCTTATTGAACAGCCACACTAGGGAAAATTCAATATTAATCTTTCTATAGATCGTCCGTCAATAACTAAGGTCTCCCTACTTATTCAGGAACAAGAATAGTAGTGTAAATTGAATCATTCTTTCTGAAGTTTGTTCATTGATAGTTTAGGTCTTACTACTGTCTTCATGAACATCTACAGTGGGGAACATTCAATTTCAGTATGTCTATTGATTGTCCGTCTATAACTAAGGGCCCCCTACTTCTTCTTGATAAAGATTACTACGGTAAATTGAAGATAAATCTTTCCCAGGTTTATTGAACAATAGTTTATAGTTCATACTTAATTCATGAACAAATTACACAGGGAACATTCAACATTAAACTATCTATAGCTTGTCCATCGATAACTAGGACATCTTTAGGTCTCCCCATACTAATATACCGAATGTATCAATCTTTGGTCTGGAAATTGAGTCTGTTCGTACTTTCAAATTTTTTGGAGTTTATTTTAATGATAAACTTAACTGGCAAACTCACATTGACGAAATTTCATCCAAAATGGCTAGAAATATCGGTGTAATCAATAATATACGAAATTGCTTCAACAGAAAAATCTTGATAATGCTATATTATGCTCTATTTTACTCTTACGTCTCCTATTGTCACCTGGTGTGGGGAAACACATTCCCAATCCATCTAAAACCTCTTGTGATTCTTCAGAAAAGACTTATCCGTACAATAACATTCAGTAATAAACTTGCCCACACCAACCCATTACTTGAACAATTAAACATCTTACCGCTCTCTAAAATCAATGACTAACTTATTCTGCTATTTACGCACAAATGTATCAACAATGCTCTTTCCATCCCGGCCAAGTTCTCAGACTATTTCACAAAACTCTCCCAAGTCCATTCCTATCCAACTAGACAAGCCAACTTCAATCTTTATACAGCACGGATCTTCTCAAATTTATCATTTTATTCAACAAAGTCAAGGGCAACACGAATTTGGAATTGTTTATCAATTGAACTGAAATCTTGTCAGTCATTCTCATTGTTTAAGTCCCATCTGAAACGCATATTTTCTCCATCCTGAATCTGACTATTATCAATCAAAATCAAAGACTATCTGATGGTGTATTCACAATTATATTTAAAAGGTATTTTGAATGTTCCAAAATCTCTAATCTCTGACTAGTAATTGACCACTGTACATATATGTTTATGATTATGCTCGTAAGTCAGCTCTTCATGCCAAATCAGTACTACTGCTATTACAAATACTCTTGGGATACAACAAGCCCCCTGGGGTTTTATTCCCGTCATTCTATCACTGTTCTATTCCATGTACATATTATTTATTTGAATGATGAATAAACAATCAATCAATCAATCAATCTTACTTCGTCATGACCAAGAATACTAAGGTAAATCGAATATCAGTCTTTCGAGGTTTGTTCAACAATAGTTTAGGTCTTCATACTTTCTTCATGAACGATAAAACTATGGTGAATTCAATACCAATCTTCCCAAGTGATTTCGCCAATAACTAAGATATCCACACTGTCTTCATGAACAAGTACACCAAACTCAATGTGAACTCGTGTTAGTGTTTCTTCTTCAATAGTTTAGGTCTTCGTACTTGATGCATGAATAACTACACCATATAAATTGAATATCAATGTCTGTAGTGTGTTCCCCAATGGCTGATACCTCCATGCGTCCTTCGTGAACAAGGGAGAGAGAGAGAATTAAGGTTCAGCAATATTTCAGCTATATAGCGACGACCTTCATGAACAAGAACACTAAGATCAATTGGGAATCTAAACTAGATATAAAGTTTGTACATCAATAAATAAGATGTCCATACCTCATGAAAGTGTAAACTAAATATCAATCTCTCCCTTGTTTGTCCATGAATAGTGCCTCCATGTTGTCTCCAACTCTAGGGTACATTATATATCAATTCTTATTTTGCCCCTAAATAGCTTAGATCTTCATACTCTCTTCATGGACAAACACACTAAAGGAACATTCTATATCAATCTGTATATGGTTTGGACGCCAGTAACTAAAATCTCCATACTACATTCATTTACAAGAATACTAGAGTAAAAAGAATATTAATTGTTCCGGAGATTTTTCGTCGATAGTTTAGGTCTTCCTACATTCTTCTTGAACAATTGCTCTTGCGGAATATAGACCTGATATTGTATATCACCTCTGTACTTTCTTCGCGAAGAACTCTGAGTTAAATTGATTACCGATATCTACATAGTTTGTTCATCAATATTTTAGCTCTCCATACTTTCTTCATGAACAACTAAGTTATATGTTAACTTGATTCCCAATCTATTCATAGTGTGTCCCTCATTTCGTTTCGCCAGGTGGGTGGGTCGACAATCAAGCTTCTCATGCCTTGTTCATGAGAAGTTATACAGATGGATTGGTTATCCATCCATCCATCCATCTATCCATATGTACGGCGTATCACGTTGGGCACACCGGTTCTTATTAGATCGCCGAAGTTAAGCAACGTTGAGCTCGGTCAATACTTGGATGGGTGTCTGGGTGCTGTACTGGCTGGGCTGATCAGTATCCAGGATAATGGGAACTGTGTCCTGGCACATGTAGGCACCGTCGTGATATGAAGGAAAAAATGTTGAAAACGACGTTAAAAATTCTACTCACTCACCCACTCACTCATTCCATATGTCGAAGTGTGTAGTTTTCTCATTAACAATTGAACGTATGAACTGTGAATCAATTATTCCATGGATTGCCCATTGCCCGAGGCCCGCCCCCTGTACAGACCTTTTGGTCTTTGATATATGTTGGCATTGTGGGAAGTTGATGCTGGGTCGACATCGGGCCTTACAGACTAGTCTTTTGTGTTAAATGCCGTCATTTTCATCTGACGACGATACCGCTCACCAATCCCCAGTGTACGAGTTGTCACAGCGACACAGCTCACCAATTACCAATATACGAGTTGCCAGAGCATTTCCATCATAGCTCTCTAGATTTGTATCTAATACCGCTTATGCCGGTGCTAGGGGCCGTGTGGTCATGTCATCCAAGTGGCCACATGAACAGGTACAATAAAAGCGTACCTGAGATACAACACATATCACGAATCGTTAGATTCTTGGTATGTGCTTTAAAATAGGTTAACCAGAAGACTAGTGAAGTCATGTGGCTCTGTCAGTATGTCGGCACCTCTTCCCACTTCCCTTATATGTGTTGCAATTTTTACCTGTATATTGCGAGATTCTGCTGGTGGGCGTTTCGTCCCCGAGGCCTGCTCCATGTACAGACCTTTTGGTCTTTGATATATGTTGGCATTGTGGGAAGTTGATGCTGGGTCGACATCGGGCCTTACAGACTAGTCTTTGGTTTCAAATGCCGTCATTTTCATCTGACGATGATACAGCTCACCAATCCCCAGTGTACGAGTTGTCACACCGAAACAGCTCACCAATTACCAATATACGAGTTGTCAGAGCATTTCCATCATAGCTCTCTAGATTTGTATTTAATACCGCTTATGCCGGTGCTAGGGATCGTGTGGTCATGTCATCCAAGTTGCCACATGAACAGGTACAATAAAAGCGTACCTGAGATACAACAAATATCACGAATCATTAGATTCTTGGTATGTGCTTTAGAATAGGTTAACCAGAAGACTATATACTGTGAAGTCATGTGACTCTGTCAGTATGTCGGCGCCTCTTCTCACTTCCCTTATATGTGTTGTAATTTTTACCTGTATATGGCGAGATTCTGCTGGTGAACGTTTTGTCCCCGAGGCCTGCCCCCTGTACAGACCTTTTGGTCTTTGATATATGTTGGCATTGTGGGAAGCTGATGCTGGGTCGGTTTGTTGATAAATAGTTACAGTCGGCCTGATTGTACAGTTATCTCTATACTGTCCGGTTTGTTCATAAATAGTTGGTTGGATAGTTTGTCCTTCAGCGTTCTCGTGGTTTGTTGATAAATAGTTACAGTCGGTTGGATTGTACATTCATCTCTATACTGTCCGTAGTTTGTTCACATATAGTTTGTTGGACAGTTTGTGCATCAACGTTCCCATGGCTTGTTTGTGAATAGTTACAGTCGGCTAGATTTTATATTGAACTTTCTGTAGTGTATTCTCGAACAGTTGGTGGATAGTTTGCAAATCAAGTTGTCTATAACGTTTTCAGGAAAAGATATACATTTGGGTGGGTTAAAAATCTAGCTCACGAATAGCTAGATCGACTCTCATGGTTTGTTCATAAATAGTTAGAATTGGGCTGAAGTACATTGTGTTGGCCATGTTCCATTTTCCGGCAATAAGGTGACCCAACACTACATACTGCTGTTGATCAATGGAGCTGGCCAACCTTAACATGCATAGCCCCATGGGGCTTTCGGGGAATGACCTGGGGGTGTCTTCGTGGACATCACAGGTCTTGGTAAGAGTTCAAAGACCTAAGCTCCTCGGGAAGCTTGTCTAAGAGGCGACTAACTGTGGCATCCGTGGGGTTTCGGGTGTGAAAAAGGAATAGAACCCTACGGTTGAGTCCCGGCTGTGAAAAGTAATATGACCCAAATATCGTGATGTGACTGAAATCACATGAACTCAAGCTCTCACCTATATCTTCTGGACAGTTTCAGTTGATTATCGATGACATGACTCAAGCTCTCAACCAATCTGTTTGTGGAAGGTTTCAGTTGATTATCGATTGCATAACTCAAGTTCTCAACTATATGTTTGTGGACGGCTTCAGTTGATTATCGATTGCATGTACTCAAGCGCTCAACTATATGTTTTTGGACCGTTTCAGTTGAGTGTGAACCGCACGAATTCAAGCTCTCAAGTGTATGTTTGTGGGAAGTTTCAGTTGATTATCCATTGCAGGAATTTAAGCTCTCAACTATATGCTGGTGAATGGTTTCAGGTGATTATCGATTGTATGAATTCAAACTCTCAACAATATGTTTCTGGTAAGTTTCAGATTATTATCGATTACTTGAACTCAAGCTCTAATCTATACGGTGATGGACAGTTTCAGTTGATTATCGATTGCATTAACTCAAGCTATCAACTATATGTATGTGGACGGTTTCAGTTGATTGTCGATTGCATTAACTCAAGCTATCAACTATATGTATGTAGACGGTTGAGTATCGATTGCATGAAATCAAGCTCTCAACTATGTGTCTGTGAGCAGTTTCAGTTCAGTATCGATTGTATTCAAATTCTCAACTATATGGTTGTGCTTTGAAAAAGTTGGAAGTATCTCCAATGAAACATCAGCTCCATAGTAATTAAGAAGAATAGCCTTGTGTTATATATGTTTGTGAACGGCTTCAGTTGATATTCATTGGTATTAAGAGTTAATCATGATACGAAATTTTGACAAGAAACACTTTGATTCATCCATCCACTCGTTTGTGTAGGAAACATTCTCTATGGTAGTGGGTCTGGAAGTTTCTCGGTCTGCCTGCCAGCAAGATATCACAGAGATAATGGACTAATGACCACATGACCATATGTTTACATTTGGCCAATCGTATGGAGTGTATATTATGTCACCAAACGAAAGCGTAGGTAATGCGAGCATAAACAGCACAATTATGAAACTAATTTATTACGTCAAACCATCAAACTTTAAGCGCTTATTACTTGATATCATGACCAGATGTGATGACGTCACACTCCGGCGGTACCCTTAAATGGTAATCTATGCATTGTAACTGTGCATGCTGATCAAAGAGTAGCCGTAGTTAAGTTTTACGATAGGTATGTTTGACACCTTGGCAGTAGTAGCTCACACTTTTCCGTGTCATGTCCTCCAAATATACAGCCTGTCCTGACCGGGAAATGCCCGTTGTAAGTATATATTCCTCTCTATTGTGTGTATGGATATATGCGCAGTCAGTAATAGCTATATCGTCCGTTTTCAATATGGTCCATGCGCCATCAAAGTATTTAACAGGAATGAATGTTCTCTTTCTCAATTTCTCATTTCTCATGTCGAGGAAGATTAAATCAAAAAGTGTGTGTTAACAGTTTATGGATACAATTTGAAGGAAGAGTTCTTTCTCAGTGGAAACCCTTCATGATATACTTATATAAATGCGGAAAGTCATCAGCTTTTCTGCATTTGAGTTGGATTATAGATTATATCTCAAATTTTCCATGTAGTATTATAATTTTTCATCTGAGTTTTGTACATAATTGAATATAATGTGTATGTTGTGATTGAATTATATAAAGAAAATCGAATTGTGATACAGAGATCTTAAAAATAACCGGCAAATGTCTGACTGACATTGAATAATCTATGTTGCATGATTTGTCATAGCAAATTATCTAGTTAAAGGCCATAGCACAATAAAACGTACATAAAATCGACTTCAACTTGGGTCATTTGATTCCATGGAGATAGTTTACCAACAGTATTAATGGACTTATTGCATACATACTTGGCTGTAATGGGAGTCTTTATAAACATCATTAAACCGTAAATTATCTTTATTATACGATCATGCCTGGGTGTTTAGTTTAATGTTGATATATTAGGCTTGCATGATGATCTCTTCATTATCGTGTAATTATCGCTTCGAGTATCGTCCATGAGTGTGCACACACAGTGCAGCAGTTGAAATAGCCTGTCTCCATGTATAGCTGAAAGTTTCATAGCTATACGCCTCCCTCGTAGGCGGGTAGCTATGAAACTCAGCAAATCTCGATGGCATTCCCACTGCATGGAGCTGGGTTATCAAGCGGTAGTATTAAATAATAGATTAGATAAACTTAAATCTGACCCTTCAAGTGGAGATTTTGTCCTATTGTGATTATAGATATGGGGATATAGTGCTCAGTCACCTTGATCCACTAATCGACACTTACGATGCCTCAAATCTTTATCGTTATTCAAAACTCATTTGTCCGATTTATGCTTTTCTGAAAGTTTTCAATACCGGTGATATAAAAATTGCAGTTTCTCATTACAAGAATCAGAGAGCATATATTTGTAACAGAGGCCTATAATTTTGTGTAAATTTACTCGATATTTTACATTCCACACTCGGATGAGAGATACAAACGAAATACACACGACCATGACACCGATACGAATGACACATAGACATATGTGTATCCGAAGTTTATTGAGAAACTGTCCAATCATTAAACCATTGTCTCAGATAGATAAGATTCATTGCTAGATCTTAGATGAAACCTATCAAATAGCACCTGAGCGTTGATTCTCTGCGACGATATTTCTTTGATATGAGACAACTCTGTGTATTACACATGCTATAATCGCGAAGTCATTAATTTCCAGCTTTAATCTTAAATGTCGTCACCTGGTGTATTTACAGTGCAATAATTAATTTCACGCTTTAATGTTAAATATGGACACGCGTGTTCAGTTGACAGATAACAGAATTATCGCTTGAGCGTTAAACATCATCCAAAATAAAGAGGACACACGCCAGTAAAACCACCTGCCATGGCTAAAATATACGTATACTGAATAAATATAGCAACGATATGCCTTGCTTGCTGAGCGGGCCGTTATACTTTTGTAAATATATTTATGTCTAGAAGAGATGTAGGACGCTAACTTTTTGTGCTGCACAAATAGGATGAAATCACAAATAGGATGAAATCCTGTTTGCTGTGTGAAATTCTTGTTAGTATTCGAACATTGCTGGCTGATAATAGCTGTGAAGATAAGAGCAGGTTTAGCACGTGCTCGTGTATTGGTATATAGGTAGAGCCCCGGATAAAAATCTCAATACAAAACGGGGAGTCCTACCTGAGCTTGTACATTAACCAGTGAGTCCTCAAAATCTAGTTTAATACCTGCCGTGAAACTCCGCTTCTTTCATCAAGAGAGAACAACACGCCTGCGCACAAGTGAGGCATAGCGATTTGCAGTGGGGAGGTTTTTGCGGTGACGGCTCGGCCAATCAGACTGGGGGACTTTAGTCAAAGGCTGAACACTGTCTTGTTTCTATTGCCTTACAGTGAAAAGTATTCAGTTATCCGTAAACGTTGTCGGCCAAGTGTGCCCATAGATTTACTAATTGTGTTCGAGTATGTTTACTATAGTAATTTTGAGAAAGTGAATTTCCAGTCATGTTACAGCCTTCGAAGGTGCAATTTGGGTTTACTGGAGCTGTGGAAAAATTCGGATCAGCACCTGAGCAATTGTGTTTATCTATATAGAATGGAGTGACGGGGTAGGCCAGGGAATGGCCAGGCGAAATACTCAGGGACCAGAAGCTTTCACAAGCCGGCAGGATGATTTTACAAGCCGGTTGGCAGGCTAGTGATCACCGTCCATATATGAGATGACACGCTTAACACGAGAGATTACTTATGTTCTAGGATTCTATGGGATTATCTTAAGCACGTCATCGATCTTACCTCAGCTTCTAAACTACCCCACAACTTATCACATGCTCTGTATAGAGCTCAAGTGTTTGTGTAATCTAGTGCTCTTAACGTAGAAGTGAAGAAAATATAACCATTAAGAGATTGTATAAATTACAAACAAGACGAGGTGATTTAAGTGTTTCGTATTTGGTGTGATACGAGAGAGATTTACTGGAGGTGTTCTGGTGGACAGTGCTCGGACGTGGGCCTTCAGATGTAGGCAGGGCCCCGGAGTCTGGGGCTGGCACACTACCACCGGTGCAGGTTCAGTACGAAACTGTAAGTATATACATGGGCGTGAGCACTTCTGCTTCTCACACCTGGGCTATACATTCTATTATAGACGGTGCTATGTTTTCAAAGTTAATGGCAACCACTTTACAGTCCAATTTCACTTGTTTATTGTGTGAAGAAAATCACGTTAGCACTTTTCCCCTCTGTTGTTCGATGTAGTAATGTCCCGTGGCGATTGTCAGCGAATATATTCACGACAGGACCACCAATTGACCACATGTATAAGAGCCCTCGTCCAAACTTAAGGCAGATGTATTGGATGTTTTAGCCCCCGCTCTGCTGTCAAGCAGGCCGAGTACTCCACCATTCTTTCCCTATCATCCGCTCAATATTAACTTGGCTATCCATAGCAATATATACGTGTTGTTGTTGACAATGAAATACTTACAGTTAATATTGTGGGAATTTACCGTTTTATTACATTAACCCCATAGTGTTCATTCTCTTTTATCGAACAATCAATAAGCTCTTATCGTAAACGAACTGACGTTTTTATTGTGTCAAAATTTGCGCAAATTATATTCTCCGGTGTGTTTGTGGACAGATGGATTTAGATAGTCTAATAAAGTGGGACTTGAGCTCTAGCTTATTTAAGTTAACTATATACCTTGATAAAACAGACGAACATACGGGACTGGGACGTTTGAGTAAAGACTTTATAACAGGATTTGGGAATTCGTAGCTTTGCTAGGTATAAAGCGCCCATTAATTACTCCCGACAAGAGACGGTGTGACGGAGTTAAAATGCTGGCCTATATTAAGAACAGCCCTAGTCTTTGTCAATGACATTTTCCATATGCGAAGACAGTAAAAATCTGGCATGTTATAAAGACTAGAGGTATTTCACGTAGCAGAAGGCCGTTGGCAGAGGGAAATTCCAACGCCGCTGTTCCCTTGCCCAAGGCTGTGCGCGGTGCACATAAGGCAGATGTTGAGAGCAGACCGATATCGAAGGCCCGTCTCCGATAGCTCGTTGCTTTTCCTCTTTATACCTTGTAGTGTCCCTTAACCATAAAACCAAAAAAATACCTCCTTTAGCATTTTTTATGTATAAATACATGTAACAAAAATATATATTTGATATTTTGATGTATATATGTAGTGTTTTGATATAGAAAAGCAATCCGATTGTCTGTCTTCCACATGTGTAACTTTCCTATCTCGTACTGTAATACGGACCGGTATGTTTATAGTGCTCGTCTAGTCATTTGTATACATATATAGCCTCGACGACTCAGTACTGTTGGGTGAACACCCGGAATTAATCTCCTTTTATTCACTTAACTTTTTTTGCTCGTCGATAAAAAGATTATCTAGTCTAGCGTGACAAAGAATATAATACAATTATATTAGTGTTTAATGGCTGTATATCTATCAGTGTTTCTCTTTCATTTTTGCCTGTGTGTATACGAAGATTTCCATTCTAGCGATACTATCTTATCACTTCATCAAGTATTTTTAATTGTTTTATCTCTATACGCAAAAAAGCCCTCCAAGCATCTCATTCAGCAGTAACCATTGATGATTGTTCACAATAATTATTTGAACTAACCATCTTTCATACGACGTATCTATGAATCCGTATCTATTATTTAATTACAGAATCCACAATGCGTTATATTAGTATCTCTTCGTGTCTTTTACGTATCAGAAATAATCTCCTTTTTTTGTAAAATTTCATCAAGTGTGGGATGGTTCATCCTTTCGTTTTTGAAAAAAATATATGTTATTTTGAAAAAAAATGCTCAAATTTAAATGTAATTAGATGTTTTATTCCGCATTAGCAATTGGACAATACTAGCTTTCGTGCAAAACAACATTGAGCGTTATTGGGTATATAATGTATTGGAATAATCAATATTCAACCCTTGGGTACTGTTAACATCTGCCATATGCCTGTAGCTATATTCTTGTACAGGACACTCAATTGTTGTTATCATATGGTACTATTGTCATGGCGATTATAGATCAGTAATCTATCATTGATGTGTGTAACGGCCAATGGCTACTGTTGTTTAGCGGTAAATCATAGTAGGCAGATTTAAACACTCGATAATATTCTGATCGATGACTTGACAAATTATTCAACATATAGGCTCTTCTCGAATGGAAATGAGTAACAAACTCTTGTCCACATCTGGAGTTCGTGTAATGCGCATTTGAAAAGATGACGAAGTATTAGCTCGTCTGATATCTTCATATCAACAGAACTCCTTCATTGATCGTGTTTAGCCTAATATAACAGTTGTATCACTAGCTAATGTCTATAAGAGACAATAGTTCTACACTCTGTTGAACACTGCACTGACAAGGTGAACACTTTGTTAACCCCATCATTGAAAGAGAGAGGCTTGCACATGCACGTTTCTATGGTAATCCAGCAATATACTTTGACGTTGGGCACTGGGGGCCTCACGCCATTACCCGGTATATTTACTGCTGATTTCTGGTCCTCAGTTGGACAGATAAATGTCCCTTGTTGATTCGTTCAGGCATACAATTCTTTGATGCTTTGTTTGTGCGCTATTTAAACACAACGAGTTCGCTATTGCCCGTATCCACAACTTCAAAGAGCTCAGCTTGACAATTCTACCATCAAGTCCAAATTACGACTTCACAATGCTGTTCGCTAAAAGAGAGGACAGTATAGCCTCCCAGCGACGTGCTTACCGCTGGTCGTGATGAATGACTGTCGTTAGCGAGCAGCGATCGTCATCCATTACCCACCGTGCGTACCGACCGTTTGATGGGTGAACAAATCACTTATAATGGACCGAAAAAATAAGACTGAACGATAAGAACAATAGGACTGAAACTATAAGAACAATAGGACTGAAACTATAAGAACAATCACCCTTAAAATGAAAAGTCATTCTTTATTAACACTGAATATGGTAATGGTATTCATAACTAACCGAACTGGAGAGTTGGTCTACTCGATCTACTCATGCGCTATGATAGGTTCTAGATCTAGAAAAATATTCCATTTATCGGATATTTCTGATACTGCTGTCATATATTGTTAAATAGATTAGGCATTATTTATGATAATTCACGGCTATATAGCGGTATTTCCAAAGTTATAAATTGCAATGTGTCAGTTTGTGTCATAATAACCCTTATCTGAATGAAGGAACAGGACATTTTATCAAGAATTCTTCAGAATTATCAGCGTTATTAAAATGTTCATCAAACCAATATAAGCGCTTAGCATTAAACATAACGCCTTTCATAGTTTGATCTGTGAATTTGTTCTTAAGTTCCAGTTACTTATTCAATGTCCCGTCGAAGAAGTTATGGTCCTAATTCCCCGTGGTGAAAACAAAGTTGATATGAAGTATTTAAGGTCACTGGTGCAGTCCGTGAAAATATGTAAAACAAAGGTTTTCTCGCTTGTCTGTCACGTCCGGTTTATAGGGGCCTATTTCTTAACCGTCATCTTTGTGGTCAAGTATGACCTATATATATAGCCTGTAAGACAAAACCTGGGGGAAACTACGGCAACTCGCGCCGGAATGTGAAGATTGCAAGGATGAGGAAACTCCTCTTGAACTACTGGTATATATGTTTGTTTTAAGGTTCTATAATTGGTGTTGCGAGGAATTAACAACACAATTCTACGAATAGAAGGACAGTGTCAGTTACATTCTCAATTTATCCTCGATACCAATTAATCATGCGTACAATTTGTAGCACATTTCTGAATATCCGTTCGTAAGCGGGGGTGGCGAAAGCTTTTACCCTGGCGTTCTGTTCGTCCGTTAAAGGCGCTCCCCATTTTTCCCTTTTTTTTTATATATACATTTCATTTAGGGAATTTTCCTAAATCCTTTTCCGCACCTTTGCGAAAAGGTAAGAACTGAGAACTTCTGAAAGAAGCTTCCATTTGGCCCCGATTCCATTTTGTGTACATCCTGTGATAGAACAAGGGGTCTGATCCTCCAGTCTCCGGTTACGTCGACTCCCTAGCCCTGTCGGTGTTAGTTCCTTCAGAACGTTTGCTGATAAACATCTCGACAGAAAACTACACACAGGTGAACGCTACGGGTCTTTATCCCGTGCGATAGTAAAAAACAATATGGTGTAATTGTAAAAATGTCATTCTGTTATACTGCCATTTTACAGACCCCCTGTGGGTGGGCGCACCGAAACGGCCCCGAGTAGCTAACCCATCCTGAGTATAAATTTGGCAAGATAACGATCTTTACTACAACTCGGCTCTTTCTCATTTTGTTCCTTTCGGAGAACGACTAAGCAAGTCTACCTAGGGTGTCTTTGTCAGTGCGGGCCAGCAGCCCTCGGGTATGTCTTATAGATATAGAAAGCCTTCACGGACGAAATCCCGTTTTTGTTCTCACGAATCGACACGGAAATCTCTTGTACCTCAAGTTCCTCAATTGCCAAAGATACTTATTCAACTGGCAATGAGGCAAAGGTGAATTGCATGCTTTGATAAGATTACTCTGATGGTATGTTGTTACATGTTGCATATCCGGCTGGTTCATTTATGTATTTCTTGCCAATATGTCGTTTTATTTGGAAGCGGTAATTCAATTTAATTTATTTCATCAAAAGTACATACGAAAGTATGTGCTCAAATGAGATGGATACAATGGCGAATTACAGAAGAACGCCAAACATACAGGATAAGCTTGTCCAAGAAAACAATTTTGGTTATATTGGAATAAGTGGATACATAAAGCCTAGGGCCTGAAGTACTTTAATGATTACACTGATACCTGTTTGAAATTCGGGATTTTATATTGGAAAAAAAAAATGGTTTACAGAAGTCTTAGACCAGAATTAATATTTAAATTATGTCTTCTGCTTACACGGTCATTGTGATCCGAATGGACATTAATATATCACACTTCAGTCAAACAGCTCGAATTGTTTCGCATCATCGCTAAAACCAGGGGTATCTCTATACTATATACCCCTGGTACAGAGAGAGAGAGAGAGAGAGAGAGAGAGAGAGAGAGAGAGAGAGAGAGTTAAGGTTTAACGTCGCGTTCAGCAATATTTCAGCTATTTTGCGAAACCCCCTGATACACATGGGAATGAATCGTGTTCAGGTAAATTGTAACTGTGAATTTCAACCAATCAGCAAAGCATCATTCTGTTTATGGTGACCAATCAGATCACAATTTTTGCGCGCGCGACCATGGCATGTATATCATGTGACAACACATTACTGAAAGTGGATGGAATACGGTTTGCTATGCAAGATGGTCAAAGTTTCGCCACTGGCTCAAGAAGAAACCTTGACGTCGTGAAGATGGGTGTATCAGGGTAAAAGAAAAGAATGTCCGACAGGAAAAAATGTCCGGCTCCGATCAAATATACAAGCATCTAGTCCGTCATTCAGTTGTCGTCCATTAAAGAATTTCCTCTTTCGTAATACAAAGACCAATTCCGTATTCCATATTCCAGCATTAGTACCAAATTCAACAAAAACAAACAACAAACAACATTTATAGAGTACATAAACGTAGGCTAGTTTCGTGCAAGAAAGACGCGGTCAACAGTTTTTAATGATGCAGACAAGATATAATGATGTTCCAAAAATATCAAATCCGTATCGCTGATCAGTATTCTTAATCCATATGATTATCGTTGTTGCTATGTAAAGAATGATGTATCTCAGTAACGCTTTGATTGTGTATGTTCATATGAACACCATGAGGATCTTGAAATACTTGAGTTCATACGGCCCCTAGCCCCGGGTTAAGCGAAATTAGACACACGGTACGAAAGGTAACGCCATAAACCTTGCACGCTAAGCTCGTATTTCGTTATCAGCATGCGATATATATCGCCAAATTTGAGAAACTATGAGTGAGGCGTTTGGTGGTATAGCCCTGTTTTATAAGTTTCTGCGATAATGTTTCGTGACGTTGATTAAAATCGTCACATTTATCACAGGATCCAACCTGTATAACCCCATCAGTGCCATTTTGTCCTGATTTGTAAATCAGGTAAGACAATTATTTCTAAAGAGAAGCCATGGAAATGGAGATTATTTCCTTTTACATCGGCATTGTTTTTATATTATTCTCTCAAACACCGAACATTAATTTATCATTAATACATTGACATGCAGATTTTCTTCTACATGTGACTGATAATGAATTGATGTATAGCTCTTTATAATAAATAGAATTCCTCTAAAAGTGAACTCATTATCCCATTGATAAACTATATCTGAGAATTTTCATATAGTTTTGCTTTTGCGCGAAAGGATGCTATATGCATGCCTAGTCTCTCCGGTTACATGTAACGTATCTTATCTTCGCTCTAATAACATGAAACAATTTAGAATAATTTTTTTCACCAGATCATGTGGTATGCTGTACACGTAATTTATCATAATATATGCTGGACACGGGATTCTAAAAATGATATGAAAAAGATTAAGTGAGAAATTACAATTATCAAAAGTCTATTGTTTCTAAAAATGTTTTTAAGGCAAGTTAATGAGGATGGATGATGGACAATTAAAGAGCTTGTTCAGTCTGCATATTGATTGGGTGATTTTGACGGAAATGCTCATGAAAATTAACATGAATCGCCATGGGTATAGATCTAATTATCTTAATTTTCTCAGACAACGTCTGACATTTCTCAGTCTTATTTCGCTTTTCGTATAGCAAGACTCTGATGTGTTTACAGTTTATGTGTTGATAACTGTTTTCTGAGCACAATCTAACAATAGTTGGGCTTACACCAAAGAAGAGCACATTGCTTAACCATATATCGGAGCATGCACCTGTTGTTTTAACCATTCTCTCGAGCGGTGGCCTCGTTTGTAATGTGTTGCTCACTGAGGCATTGTTGCTATATAGGTGTACAGAGGGAGTCATGTCGCGCCAACAATTGAACATAGATCAATGTATATATATACTACATATGTGCGATGAGTTATCCTCACTTGCTAAACTGGCATAGCCTTTAGCCATAATTGGAAGCCATTTTATCCAGACGGACGGAAAATCAAATATCTGGATATTTACGGTTTGCGAGTACCTGGGAAATAGAATGGGATTGTTGAAATGAGAACTTACAGACGAGGTCCGAAAAACGATGGGGGCCCGTACAACTAAACAGACAGGTATTTATGTTCATGGACAGTTTTCTTGGATACATGTTTACTCATGCGCGAATGGACGAATATAAAAAAAATGCCCGTACTTGAGTTATTATAAACGTGTTTATTTTATATGAAAAGGGTATCATAGGTTTGTGGTAATTAATATAAATGGGTGGTTCCGGCAATCCATCGCTCCCCCTCCCCCCTCCATAAACCTTGCACAATACACATAGTCGCATTAGCCCGAATTCAAACTGCGATGCCATCTCCTGTAGGTTTTTGGTTATCCGACTTCTGTATATGCTATATATGTGTGCAAACACAGCGGGAATGTAATAGACTTTGCATGTTTTCTCGGTCTAGCCAGTAATAACTAGGACAAATTATTTCTAGAATGATATATTTACTTATCTGCCTTTGAACTGTCTGCTCCCGTCACATCACGGTGCGTTCGACGAGGTTCAACGGCAAACCTGCGCCAATGTGAGCACTTGCTTCAACAGAATATATGCATGTGGGCATGTTTGGCATAAGAGATCTGTACTCTACATTAGCTGTGCCGGTAATCTTAGATCTGTACTCGTACTCCTAGACCTGTACTCTATATGAGCTGTGCCGGTAATCTTAGATCTGTAATCTGTTTAACTATACCGGTATTCTTAGACCTGTGCTCTATATTAGCTGTGCCGGTAATCTTGGATCTGTACTCTATTTAACTATACCAGTACTCCTAGATCTGTACTCTATATTAGCTGTGCCGGTAATCTTAGATCTGTACTCTATTTAACTATACCGGTACTCCTAGATCTGTACTCTATTTAACTATACTCTTAGATCTGTACTCTATATTAGCTGTACCGGTGGGAAGATTATTGGTGACTATATGACGTGAATTATATGATACTGTGTGAATATGCACAATGAGGGAATATACTGAGATATGTGATAGAGGACAACAAGGGGAAGTACTTGGGGAAAGTACAGGTGTATATAAGACATTGCATTATAGAATAGCTTATAGTTTATTTGCGTAAAAGTCGTGCCCAGCTGGGCTAAACGCAACCATATATACAAACATACAAACAAACAGAATACAAACATCAGACAACACATAAAACATGCAAATATATAAAAGGATTTCCATTTACCAGACATTAAAATGGCCACATTTTAAAATAACCACAAACATGCTGCTCTTGAGTGAGGTGTATATATTTATAGGCGATTATTGATTCTATCTAACATCAACCATGTACTCTAACCCAAGATATATGATATTAGTGAATAGGCACAGCAAGGGGATATTGCATTGAGGAAAATAAAGGGAAATACTGGGTGAAATTACCATGGCACTGGATTATATGATCTCGGGGAATAGGCAAAATGAGGGGAAATATTGGGGTATTTCAATGGGGGAAATAAAGAGAAATAGTGGGTGAAATAATTGGTGAATATATAAATATATAGATGATAAGAGAAATAGAGGATAGACTGGGGGACCTGGTGAAGGTTGGATGATATGGATACAGATGTAAAGAAGAAATAAGGGGGAACAGATATTCATTACCAGTGGCTATGCGTCATTGGTGCGAGGGAGCATGTGTACGGTGTGGGGGAACGGGTTGAACGGCATACTCTGTATGACCAGTGTCCATTGTACTACGATGGAGTGCCCAATCAAACCAACCAACCAACCAACCAACCACCGGTACTCTTAGATCTGTACTCCATATTAACTGTACCGGTACTCTTTGACTGGTATTCTGTTTTCATGTGATATAGTAACTGGTCATTGGCTCAGTTGCACATTATTGAGAGAACAAAGTTGAGCCTGTCTGTACACTGACCCGGGAGTCCAGCTGATCAGCTACTGGTTCGTATAATAATCACTCTCACTATCTTTTAACCCAGGACATTATTTTGAACTGATGCTTTTTATTTGGTGAATCATATTCTCATGTAGTATTTGCAAAATTATACATTATTCTTAGCATAATGACAATTTTTCCGAATACTGAAAAAATATATATACATATGTATAAATTATGTCAGTCGTCACCAGTTTAGAATGGTCCTGGGTTAAAAGATAGGCCAAAGTGAAATTATAGGAACCAGTAGCTGATTGGCTAAAGACACGGGGGTCATTGCATTGATAGGCTCTCCATTATCCTCCCAATGTCCGGGTTTGTAAATACTGCAAAATACAATATTTAACATAAATTTTATACTGATTTAATTTCACAATATTTACTGTACAGTTTACAATAAATTACTTTGCGGCAGTAAAACTACGGTAAATTACTGTAAATTTACAGCAAATGTTTACAGTATATAAACATAATTTGTTTTCGTATATAAGTATTTCTTCCTTGCAAATTCTTACACTACCTGCATGTAAATTATATCACATTCAATATTGCTTATTGCAGAAGATTAATTTTGTTAGTCGACGGCTGGCGCACATGGGGGGGATTTAACCAATGCTTAGACTCAAATGAAGCCAATGGATTTTTATCCCTTGGCCAAATTTAACATTGGGATATTGTCGGCATCATGCACGTCTGTTCGCCCGTCTTCACGTCGTACGTTTATTCGTCTGTCCCCGCCAGTTTCTCGTTATCACCATATTTCAAGAATGACTATGCATAAGCTTACATTCCATATGCATATGACTACAGAGCAGAAGCTTATTGAAAATCAGTCAGATTGAGCCGTTTCCTCTGGGACACCAGGTCAGGTTGTATCTGTCTGCCACAAATTGCTTGTCACAATATCTCACTGAACTTATACCAGAGGCTCATCTAGCAGAGTTCTGTCCACGTTGGGCGGCGCTGAGCGGGAGCGCCCGGGACTAATTTCGGCCGCCCGGCACTAAAGCACAAAAAAAAAAAATGATGCGCCCAGCACTCGAAAATGTCAGTAACTTTAATGGTACTTGCAAAAGTATGTCGGCATTATACGTTTTCAGGTAGCTCCGCCATGTTTTCCACGCTTCCTGAACATATGCCGTAAATTGTTCGAATATTCGGGAACCCTCGTGATCATGCTGATCGCTGTTAGCCGGTGGTATTGCGGAAGGCTACCGAAATCCCAGAATCTCGCGTCAGGCGAGCTGTATATGCCACGATGCATGAAGGAAGCAAATCATTTGATCGAAGAATGAAGGTTGTTGTTTCGTCTACATTTACGTGAGCGTCCGTCTGTCTGTTTTCTCATTACCACCATCTCTCAAGAATGACGATGTCTAGGAACCTCAAACTTGGCTCGCGGAAAACAGGTGTAATGAAAATCTTAGTGATTGAGTATTTTTTCCTTAGATTTTTTTTTTAATTCAGGTGTTTAGATTTTGTTTAACGGGTGAACTTTGCACAATACCAATTATCAAGTGAGATTCTGTGATTGCCACCTCCCGTTTTGCCTAGTTATCCAATCAACTGAGATCACTATCACTATCTCCTGTGTCATTTCCTAGGGCATTTGTCCTGTGGAGTTGTCTCCCCTGTTTGATACATGTATGAAACAGCTACATTCAGTTAAACTGTTGTGAAATAAAAACCACGCATTTACTATTTTAATTGGGAGAGGAGACCTTTCTGAATTTATTAGCTCAAGAACTAAGATTTACTTCATAACTTTCTTCACATTTTTCTTCTTTCATGAAGACTCTTCTCACCTGAAGGGAATCTATTTGAAGGAAAAATAGTATTTTCTTGTTTGACTATTGTCGATTTCATTGTGGGATATGTGAGCTCTCGGCTCTTGTTTCAATGTCACCTAGTTATCAAGAGTTAAGCCCCTTTTAGTTTATCATTCAATATAAGGTTTCATAATTGTTACGTTCTCATAAGCCCAAAATCTTAGACCCTTCTTTGGATTGCTAGATACCAATTGGGACCAAGGCAAGTAAACAACCTTGAAATTTGGACCAGTGTAATTCTAGATGTACGGGCGTATATTGAATCCCCCCGGGCTCTTTTTTTGTTGTCAGTTGCTTTCAAAATCATCACTATACACAACTAAACTTTGGTTTATTTCAAACATCGTGTATTTCAAATATCGTAAATCATTCTCCATTCTCAAATTTTGACAAGGAGCCAAGCTAATGAGGATAATGTGTACTTCTAATAAAACAAAGATATTTCGACTGTTAAATGATCCAGGGCAAGACGATGTAACCATCACTGTATACTCTCCCTATGCATACCTAGAATTTACTATCCTAGACACGGTATAGTGAGTATATCCTAGGTCTGCGTAGGGAGAGTACCGTCGATGGTGTCGGGCTATTTATTGCATATAATGCAATCAATATCGGTTGATATTACAATTAACTCATTATTAGCTCAGGTAAACTCGTGCATAAAGCTGGCTGTGTATAAGCTAGGTTATGTGATGTGAAGGGTAGATTGGCAGGATTGTACTGTAACATGACAGATTAGTCGTGAACCACCTCTAATTACCAATAAACCCATGTAGATAGGACTTGGATCATTAGTTATGTTGTTATTTAGCATTTCCAACTGATTTGCACCGAGATACACCCCGTGAATTATTGTTTTAGTGCGTAATGCAATCATATAAGATGTTGGCGGGATTGATTTATGAGTGATAGTTAGATGTCTTTTGGTGGTGCGTGGGCGGACGTCTTCTTTGATAATCACTGATTACTTGTTCCTAATGTGGTTATCCCCTTCTCTCGACATGTCTCATGTGATGATATATAGACGCGGTCTCACTCAAGTTAATTCATATACAGGTCCAGTCTTCTTATATAGAACATGTTTTCAGCTGTGCATAAACAATGACAATATAAAGAAAGATGTCGTGATATGTGAGTTCACAGTTCATGCATATCGTTTATTCACGGTTTTTGGTTACCTTCCTTATTCTTATTTGTCTCGTCTTCAGTGACCATTTTCAATGCCCCTGTTGTGAAATTTTCGAGCTCGAGAATTTATTTCCATGCATATACGGAGGCCATGTCCGGTCAATATTATTGCTCTCTGACCGTCTGTCCATCGTCGATGACACCAAGATACCTCGTGAAATATTATAGGCAGGCCCCCGAACTCATATCTCATATACAACTGACCTCTTTGGAAGATGACTGACCGTGGTCCATTATCCAAGATCGAATTATACAGTAATGCATTTATCATAATATATTTAGAAGGATTAGAGTCAGCCTAGTTTACATGATAGACTCTATAGAAAATAACTCAGCGTAGCCTACTTTATTAAGGTCAATTAGGCTAAAAGTAAATTTTATGTTAGCCAATCAGAACTTTCTGGAACATGAGTGATCTTTTCACATTTTTTTTTCGTTGGTTACAATCCGAAAAGTTGCATAGGGAAAAGAAGACCTGAAGAACATAAGATCAGGTTCAGTGACGTCATCATCGGAAGTAACGATATCATCGGAAGTGACATCATCACCGGAAGTGATGTCATCACCAGAAGTGACGTCACATGAAAGATCAGGGATGGAGAGAGCACGGGCAAAATGATTAACGGTTAAAATGTGGAGTAACGGGTTGAAGAAGTAGTAGGATCATGGTGTAGGTTCTGGGAGAAAACCGGTTGCGGTTCGAGGATTCGTCCAATTTTCAACCACCATGTTTGATCACCTCATACCTCGGGTATAACCCGTATCCATTGTTGCGGGGAAATCTACTGACAAATGCCCCCCTAAAGATCCCACTTCATACAATTGAACCAATCAGGATCACATATGCGAGCGCCATGTTTTAGCACGTGACAGATCAATCTATATAGAGAAGGTTTTGTCATAGCCATTTCAATCTAATCATTATACCAACGCAGATATACACTATACGGCCATATATTTACATGGATAGTAATGAAAGTATAAGTATACAGGAGCGGTAACTATTTTAATTTTTGGAGAATACATCGCGCATGCGCAAATTAACTACATCAAAGCTAGGCTATCAATATATGAAGGAGTCCAACCATAAACAGTATGAATTTAGGGAGAAAAGAAAGCAGTTCTGTTGATAGCCATATCAGGGAAATATTGAAAAACATAAAAAAAAATAGATGGCAAAATATAGTGTAATTCAAGTTTTATTGATCAATTAGTAAACAGTTCATCAATATAATACATACAGTAACAGACTTTCTCGCACATAATTTATACCTATTTACTTCATTCCTAAATATATATATAAATAATAAAATTATAAACATATATCCTCCATTTTACAATGTTCATAAAGTGTATTAAATAGGTTGCGACTATCAACTACGACGGCTTTTCCTCTGCGACGGGTTCAGCTACGAAGTATAACAATTATGCGAAGTGAACGACGCATAAGTAAACGAAAATTAGAATTTATTCTCATATGCTATATCTTTCTGAAGACACTATTACTGCATTTCTTCTTCAGAATTAGTGTTCTCAACATCATCGTTACTATCGTAGATAACAGCACTATCCCTCTGAGTCTCAGTCAACTTAACAATCTTTTTCGCACCTTAATCGCTTGTTTGAGAGTATCACCATAGTCTATATTGTATAGCGTTTGTTTTTAAAGGCTTCGTCATTTTCAAATTAAATTATGAATAGAATCGTTTTGTGGAGCACGCCATTTCATTACTTAGTTGTAATATGTTTTACGCAAAATTTTCTTCATTCCTGAAATATCGTCCTGCTTTGACATGTCGTAATCTGGCCCGGTCCTTGTTGGGAATTTCACTTCAAGGTGTGTAGCACGTCTTCAGATTTTATTACATGTACAGCTTTTTCAATCACATCAAGTTCTCGACATGTCCTGGTAACACCCTCTAATACATTTTTCTTTAATCTTTGGCTTTCGTAGTTGGTTTAAGATAGTTAAATAAGTGTCCATACGGTGAAGAATGGCATCGTCGTAGATTCTTATGAAGTAATCTAGCCATTTCGGACAGATACGGTGACCTAATAATGACAGCTCTTGCTTGCTGATAGGGTTGTTGAAAAGAGCTACAATGTTAACCGATATCCGTGGAGACTTTGCCTTGATCGGACAAATTCTGTACTATGTAAATAACTGAGGTTTTATCATGATGAGATCCCTTAGTAAGCCAGTCTGAACTTATCGTATCTTGCTTTGCTTCAGTCATAAGATCGTCAATTATTATCAATATTCTTACGGTGGGATAGAAATAGTCTTCATCTCCCAGATGTAAGGGTATGCCCAAATTCTATATCAGGGACTCGACTCAATATACCCTCGAAGAGCGATTGGGATTTACCATAACATCAGATAATTTTTTCGGAGCGGATTCGATATAGCTTTCGATTTCGCGTAATAACTTGTCTATCCATAGGGTCTTTCTACTTCCAGTAGGGCCCACAGCTTCCACCGTAAATGGATGTGGTACGGATATAACATCAATAGTTGATGTGTGCGTTGTTTCGTTTTTGTTCGGTTAAGACCCTGACTCAGGATATGCATCACGCTGTGAAGGTAATAATGACTGGATCTGTGCATCGATGGAATTGGTGGACTGACCGTGGACCGATCTCATTTATCGACGTAAAACGTCTACAAGAGATTCTTAGACACGTCTTTCATACATAAGACATGGTAGAAGTAATGTAATCGTTGTTTCCTCACCAAACATTTATATTGCATGTTAGAAAGTGTCAAATCGTTTTCTTTCACACGTTTTTTAGATGCTTCCGTCTTGGAGGGTGAACCTTTCCGCTTTCTTTTACAGATTATCATAGTGTTTGAATACCTGCTTTCTGACGCTGTTTAGCAAGTTCCGTCTTACCTCGCTCTACACTCTATTTGTTGAGTTGGATGTAATCGACGTCGTTTTAATCCCTTTACATGTTGATTTTTAGTTGAGTCTTTCATATCGATATCGTGTTAGTTACTATGAATGTTGAAGGATCACCAAGTCTCGTTTTCTCAATGACTTCCTTTCTCACGAAAGCTTTGTCCTGATCTACGTAACGTATGACCCACTTATTAACATCGCCAACGTATATATCACTACACGACTTCGGATATACTTCGTTGCTGAACCCGAGTCAGTTGAAACCGTCGCATTTTGCCTGATCATCGAACATCCCGGTATGGAGTGAGAACTTTAAGGGGAATTTCCCTTTGTTTAATCTACAAGGGTCAGTAGATTTCTCCACAACAATGGATAGGGTTATACAATGGATAGAGTTATACAATGGATAGGGTTATACAATGGATAGGGTTATACAATGGATAGGCTTATTCAATGGATAGGGTTATACAATGGATAGAGCTATACAATGGATAGGGTCATACAATGGATAGGGTTATACAATGGATAGGGTTATACAATGGATAGGGTTATACAATGGATAGGTTTATACCCGATGCATCCCATGATCAAATATGATAATTCTTTACGTCACCAAACGTGGTGGTTCCATACTTAGTTCTGATTGGTTGAGTTCTCTAACCGGGGCTGGGTTTCCCCCCAAACCTACACCATTATCTCCAACACGTCATTCCAAATTTTGACCATTAGTTATATTCTGACCGTTACTCTTATTTTGACCGTGACCATGATGTCGTCAGTCACTCCCTCCCTTCCATCATGCTCTTGTGTTGTCACTTCTGTATATGGCATCAATTCAGGTGATGACATCACTTCAGGAGATGATGTCACTTTCGTTGATGATGTCACTTTCGGTGATGGTGTCACTTCTGGTAATTAGTCACTTCTGCGATGACATCACTTGGTCGTCCCACTTCCGATGATGACGTCACATAACCTGTAACTGATCTACAACTATCTTTTTCCAACTACTTTGCAACTACTTTGCATTCCCTATTCAACGGAAGTAACGAACGATAGTTTCTGCTTCTGTTCCATTTAACATCACCACCAACTCCTATAATGCATCGCGTATCTGCATGCGACTCACGGATAATGGCGAGAATCTTTTCCCTCTCACCTGTGAGTTGTTAATGCACTGCGACACGCAACTTTTACAATACTTTCAAACGAGTCATTATTACGTCTTGAGTTACCGTAGACATGTAGGAATCATCTCCATGTACTCGCACAATGAAGTCGAACACAAAATGTACTGAATGTTAGTGTAATATTTAACTTGAAACTCGAATATGGTTATGAATAGAATCATATAACTGGTGGATCAGCTCAGGCGCTATGTCCAAAGAAACTTCCAAGGGCGTTGCTAGGGGCGGAGCGGTGGTTTTGGTATGAACGGACCCCTCTCATTAAATACTGGCGACGCTCATGAATCTTCTCTGTACATCTTGACATTGTCACTAACCTTGGGTGGAGCTCAAAGAACATGGGTCGTTTGCGTAATTTGGAGTATTAAGTAGTGTTAACTAAATATTTAAGCTATTTAGACTTCGTAGGCCTTCTGCATTAGATTAAAAGTTTGTCATAGATGGGGTCAGTAAAATTTCTGTTATTTTTAACCACATATGCATCTTCGCCAACACAAATACTCGCAGAGATTTGGCTGGGCCTGTTTACCACGGTATATGAGCAGAGTGGGTGGTAACCTTTTTCCCGGAAGTTGTTTTGGATCTAGATATCGATAGTCTGAAAATTGTTGTGATAGGCGACATCAGGTATATTTTCTCTACAGTGAACTCGATGTTCATTTCTCGCCCACCGATTTAAAGTGTGAATTTCCTTAAGATATGTCTATGAAATTTCGATTGGCGGGCTCTCGAGGAATAAAGCCACAAGCGCTTTAAGAAATCTGGCGATATTAAATGAGACACATACATACGGATGTCATTTTTTATGTTGACTATCAGTTCGGTTAACAATAACGACAAAGTGTGAACATTGCTGAGTGATGAACCCTCGTTTAGATGACCGGGGTCTGTCTAGATCGTCGAAAGTTTACTTAAATAGATGCCTAGCAACTCAGCATGTAGCCTTAGCTTTGAGAGATTGACATATGTCGTAATTTAATCCATTGCGACATTGAAGCGGAATAATTACAACAATTCGATTTATTACACCATATGAGACAACACAACATACACATATCATCATGCGTGAAAATGAATGTCCAATTATCTTCACAGTTTTCATAATAATTCTTCTCCCCCTACATATATAAAGGCATATATATATATAGGAAAGACAGCATGAAATTATAGGGGTTCCTATCGGATGTGGTGGGAAAATAAACCTGAGGTTTTGTTCGTGTATAGTATTCCTGTTTGCCCGCGGGCTAAGACTATCCCGGTTAGAGCTAAATAATTCTTCACTACCGTAGATAAATAAACCTAGAGTGTTTTTAGCAGGCAGAGGAAATTGCTTCTCTCTGAAATATATATGTTAATTGAGATTTTCACTTAGTACGGAATCTGTTCTTTTTTAAATCTTAAGTGATCTTGTTCTCTCTCGATCTTGAAACGTGTTCTTCTGCAACGATTAGTCAGCGGTAACGTTTATCCATGACGTTAAACGGTTAGTCTGGGAATATATATATATATGTATATGTATATACAGGCTCGTAAACAGCTTATTCTTTTGATATCGAAATAACCACCTCGAGACTATTTTTCCTGCTTTTAAGAAATGGAATGGAGTTCCAAGGGATTTGCAAAACACAAGCTCCCATTGTTTCCATGCATTTGCAAAAATTGCGGGGAAGCTATATATATATATATATATATATATATATATATATATATATATTTACGACTCATTTTCAGGGAATTCAATCAGAAAATCGGGATCTCTCCTTAACTATTGAACTCTTTATTGGAATAAAGGACTATTCCTGTATTCGATGGCGTAAATGACATTGTTTAGTAGACTGAAGAAATGCACGCCCCATACAGCTGTGTCTATTATTCATACATGCTTGTGGGTGTCTTTTCCGCTTGTGTTGGAGTATCAGTTTGTCCCATAGTTAAATACGCATGTACATGCAAAGAAAGGAAAATTTCGTTCATTCTTTGCTTTGACATTCTGTAGGGTTTATTTCGTGGGTGGCATTAAGTTGAATTTATTTATACAATTACTTAAATTGACATAACCGTCAACAAAAATATTAAACTGTTGTTTTTATAGAACATGGTTGTATTATGGATGTGCATGTGGATATTTCAGCATGTGGGGAGAACGTCAGCGTGTTCTCCTCCGGCAGTAGTGTCATACTATATTCAGCTCACGCAGATTATCAGTGTACTGTGTTGAAGAAATATAAAGATGTATCTGAAATTATCTTGACCAATAAATCATAAAATGACATAATTACGTTGATTTGATAGTCATCTCTAGAGGCCTGCGTTGGAGGATCATTTAATCAACGATAATACACACACACAATCTTCAGTAAGACGACCTTATATATAATAAATGACTGTCTTTATACAAACACTTGGGCGGGGTTTAATTAATTCACTATCCCGCCCACAACTCCTGGTTTGAATTGTGGCAATTGTCAACAGTGGACAGGGTCGTTTCTGTTTGTTTGGCCGAGCCAACTCCGGCAGTTTTCTATTGTTATCTCTTTGACAGGCATTTTAGAAGTTGGAAACTGGTAACTGAACGAGTTACCACTCACTATTCGCTGTTGTTTCTTCCTCAAATGGCACATCCTCGCTATAGTCCATGAGCTAGGACCCGAAATTTGACTTATTGGTACCATCTTGAGGGGCAAAGCTTCGTGATGTTTTTATTATCACGTGATACCTGTAGGTGACAAAAAACCCTGCTGGCCATGTCAGAGTGGCAGCTAAGTATCAAAAAGTGGGTCAATCCAAGATGGCGTCCCAAATGCTACGAAAAGTCATGAGGATCAAAGAAAGATCTCTTGGTCAAGCTACAGGTCATTCTTTCTGTTCAATTCCTGTCAAATTTTACACAATGGCTGATCTAATATAGTGAAGCAGATCATGTGCTGTATGGTGTGGCAACATAGTCTGAATAATATCGCAACCAATGAACGGTAACCCTACCTGACCAAGGCGGGAAGCTATTTCGGTATAGAAGACAGCTAGCAAGTTGAAACTTCCTGACTGAATAGTTTATGCCTGACTGAATAGTTTAGGCCATGTTTAGTCTAGTTGCAGTATTCTAGGCGCAAATGTTCATGGGAAAATTCAAAATGGTGGCCGCATGGTGTCCCCAGAAAATCACATTTGTGAACTTAATAAGTCCATCTTTTGCCCAAGTTAATTTGGCTGTAAGCTCACGAAAGTAATTTATTTTGCCAAAGCTGAGTAGTATCTATCATTTTTATTAGTTTTTGCAGTTCCTTAGGAAGAAATATGAAAATAAAAACCAAATTAAAGACCATTATTACCTTCCAAGATCGTGATGCCATCGTAAATCCATCATGAGGGCCATCTTGGATTTATTGACATTATTTGGTAGAGCTCGACGGAAATAGTTTGGATAGTAACATCATGTGTAATCACTGAATATTTGGCAGAATAAAATTCCTTCACCCCCCTCCACCCCCCACCACCACCTTCCCCGCATACCACCCTACACATGTTTGGTATCCTCTAAATCAAGCAGGATATAATTAAGAGGGAAACAAGCAGTTCTGCAATGAATCATTCATCTTCATCAAGTAGCTACAAAATGAACAGTTCGCACGAGTCATTGTAGTTCGCTGTACAACTAATATTGGTTGTCATCACAATCGTCATCCTCAGACGTATCATCATCCTGATCTTGTTGGAAGTCCTCATCAGCCATGTTGTCACAGGTCTGTAACTTACATGTGACCGTGCATTTCAGGCCATTTGCCAGGCATTGACAATCAGGTAGCTTGCAAACTTTGATGCATTTGCAGGAATTTACTGGGACTGCTGACATCAGTGCAAGACATCACGCAATGTGGTCGTTTACAGATACAGTCACACTGTCCCTCCTTCAGCCGTACCTCTGGAGCAAGCCATAAACTCATCGGTTCCGGTGACCCGTCCACACGACGGGTCCCACGCTTGGACACCGGGACACTGCAGTCCACACGACGGGTTCCACGCATGGACACCGGAACACTCAACTCCAGGGATCGTCTCATGACCTTTTACATGACCTTCGATAACCTTCAAGCAAAGAGTAGTGGTGGGGCGGGGGAGGAGTCCGGATCGTGGTTAGAATTCCAGGAAATCAGGGCCTTACTCCACTGGACACAACTCACAATGCCAAAGACGGGCCGCCACACACCAGGATGACGGACAGCGGACAGCCTATCCCATCATCGAAGATAACTTATCCCGTCCAGACAAGATCATCCAGACGAAGTGGTGCCCCACAAAGAGGTATTCCAATAGATTTCCATCGTTGGGGATAACCTCTGAGAGATGTGTTTGCGACAAGAGCCAAGGCAGAACTACAACTCTTCGTCAGCTTCATCATAGATCTGCAAATCCTGGCCATCGACGCCTCATTGATCAAGTGGGACAACTCCCTGGCCTATGCCTTCCTGTCAATCGCGATGATACAGGAAGTTCCTCTAAAGATCACACAGCATGACTGCGTCATAATTCTCATCGTACCACTGTGGCTGCATCGCAGTTCAGCGAGATTACCCCACAGAGATAGTTTTCATCTGGAACAGTTGCGGAAACTACGGTATCAGCTAACCGATCTACCACACCTCAACTGTACCAGTCGAAGTGGTCTTATTCAAGTGCCTGTCTCGAGGAATCCATCCCGTTGCTCCATCTACTTTGGTAGTAACAGATTTCTACTCCATCTACATCTGGAAAGAAATTTCAGATCAGTACCAGTGAAGTTTACAGATCAGCCCTAGTCAAGGTGTTACGCCCGTCCACGAGTGTGAACATTAGCTAGAGCCATCGAAAGATACAGATCAACCCCTGTTTATTACATATAGCAGCTTGTGGATTATGACAACTATTTGCCGCCATCTTGGATTGACCCACTTTGTGCCACTAAGCTGCCGACCGGGCAGGGCCAGCATGATTTTTTGTACTCTATACATATATAATCTAACATGAAAATCACCATGACGTTTTGCCCCTCAAGATGGTACCAGTAAGTGGTCTAGCTCATGGAGATGTACGAGATTGTATAATAGAGGCATCGACTTAACAACTCAATCGACTCACCAAAAATGTACAGGTAAAACCCCTGCGAGGATTCAGGATTTACCTGAACTTGTGAAGATGCAAATGGCAAGGAGCTGTCAGTGTCATCGTGTGTCAGTGTCAACAATGATGGCGGCGCACGTAGCTGAGGAGGTCACGTGATCTGATAGACTCAATACCCGGTTTCCATGTGATAAGCCTTAAATCGGGAGTTTCTGCCTAACCTCTTCATATACTACAGAATCCGGACACTATGACTGTGTTGTTGTTGTGGGGTTTTTTTACCCCTCGGGCAAATTTTTCCAGAAGGGTATTGTCGTCATCATGTATACGTTCATCCGTTTCCGATTTCTCGTTACCACCATATCTCAAGTGTGACTATTCCTAGGAATGACAAACTTACATCACACTTACATATGGTCAAATGGCAGAATCCTATTGAAAATCAGGAAGATTGACCCATATTTTCCCAGGTCTCCAAGTAAACCTGTGTCAATTTATCACGAATTGATTGTTACCACCATATCTCAAGAATGATTATGCCTCGGAGCACCAAACTTATTTCACATATGCATATGGTCTTTAAGCAGAAGCCTATCAAAACTCGGTGAGATTGAACTATTTTTTCTGGGTCACTGGGTCAAATTTGTCCATTCATCTCTGGCTGATTATTACCCTCATATTTCAATTACCATAATGCCTAGGCTTACTGACCTTACATTAGACACACTTTATGCCATGCACTACCGCCAACATGTTTCTTGGGGGTATTGTCATCATGCATATGTGTACGTTCATCCATCTTTGTTTTCTCATTACCATATCTCAAGAATGAATATGCCCAGGTACACCTAACTTACATCACACATGCATGTGGTCACAAAACAGAAGCCTATTGAAAATCAGTGAGATTGACCCGGAAGTTTGGCGTCACCAGGTCAGATTATATCAATTGTTCGCCATTTAATTATCTGAAAAATGACTGCCTTGGAGCAGCAAACTGGCATAACACATGCATGTGATCGTAGAGCAGAAGTCTATCGCAAAGTGAGGTTGACCTATCGTTTGAGGATCACTGGATCAAAGTTGTTCCTTTTGTCACCTATTGGAGTTTAAGGATGATTATGACTAGGCTAACTGACCTTACATTGGACACATATTCGGGCTTCAGCCAAAATTGCCATTGGGGTATTGCCATCATGTGTGTACGTGTGTAATATGTCCATCTATGTTTATCATTACTACCATGACTCAAGGATATACAGGAGTACCAAACTTAAATTACAGAGTGAGTGAGTGAGTAGGATTTAACGTCGTTTTCAACATTGTTTCAGTCATATCACGACGGTGCCTACATGTGCCAGAACACGAGAGTGTCCACAGTTCCTATTATTCTGGACACTGATCAGCCCAGCCAGTATAGCACCCGGTCACCCATCCAAGTATTGCCCGAGCTCAACGCTGCTTAACTTCGGTGATCCGACGAGAACCGGTGTGCCCAACGTGATGCGCCGTACCCTTAAATTACATAGGCATATGATCACGTACAGCAACCTTATCAAAGGTAGTCAGATTGACCAAAATTTTCTGATTCACTAGTAGGTTTTAAACTGTCAATCTTGTCACCAATTGCTTGATGTCATCAACTACTTGTTCTTCAACACTTGAGGGCTCTATTTTAATAACGCCAAATATATTTCATGCAATTCAACTGGTTTAAAATCGTCTGTTGTCAGTTAAGTAGCGTCATTGGATATGTTACTCTCTGCATATCGGTTGTTACCTTCATATACGAGGCAACACTGAGGAAGGTGGAAGAAAAGTCCACAGAACGGAAGAGTGTCGGACCAAAGCCAGCGCAATCTATGTCAGTGGATACATTATGGAGAGGCGATGGGCTGAAAATCATTGAAAATCTTTCTTTGACCTACACATCAGGGATGTGGACTGATCAGATGTAATGTGTACCGCAAGCTTATTGCAAACATGAAGCCTATTGAGGCCAAAAGGTCAAGGCGACTGTTCCAGAAAATCATTTAGTTCTGGGACATGGACTGTGAAATAACTCCAGGTATGCCTCAAGTTTATGGTTAACAATAAGCCTATGTAGATTCTGAGATATGGTTGTCTGTGCGTCCGTCTGTTAACAATTCTGTTTGTGCGATATTTCCAGGTTATAGATTGGTACCAGATTTCAGGTATATCACCAAGTCATGGCTTACAAGAAGCCTCTTGATTTCGAGGTGTGTGTGTGTCTGTCTGTTAAGATCTATCCTTCATATCGTATCTCCAGTTCTATGTTGTGGATTTGTTCAAAATTCGGGTCTTAAATGACGAGATCAAAAGTTAAAATGAAAAATTATGCATAGATAATAAAGTTAATATAAAAAATCACTTCTTGTCCACACGGAATGGAATAAAATCTGGTTGAATGTTGTGCAGGCGTATATTGAAGCCAATTTTGGCTCTTGTTTAAAATTGGTGGATGAAGGCATCTCTGTAAAGGCAACAGAAAAATAACTTACCTATTAACGTAAACAATTTTGTCAGACTGATGTACGTTTATGGTAACTGACGGAAATGTTTTCTGGACCGTATTACAATTCACCGATCCTCGTGAAGGAATGGCAAGGTTAGCAAAATTGGTGAATTTTGGGTTAGATGATAATCATTAGGACTGTGTGAAGTAGTGTTTTCGTCGCTTTATTTATCATAACTTTTCTTAATTCTGAATTCATGCCGTTCTATATATAGTTTATTTTACTGGAGGATCAGAGTTAGTGCAATAACATTACATTATAAATTAGAATTACCATAGATCCGTGTGAAAAATCAGTATCACAATATCTCTGTTAAAAAGCTGGCGAGAGAAGAAAAACAATGGATGGCTATCTTTATGCAAAGCTTTGGGCGTTGGTTAATTAATGCACTATTCCGCCTACAATTTCTGGTTTGATTTGTCGCATGTTCGACAAATTTCCATCCATCATTGAATAAACCTCGTCGTCATGCATAGTCTGTTATATCGGAAAAACTTTTGATTAATTAGAGTAAGAAGTAAATCTAAAAGCAGATGTCACCGATTTACATCATGTCCACGTCTTGGATACTATACAAAGCGGGACTGGAAGATCAGGGTGTTTAGCAACTACTATAATGACACAATTGTTGCGACAATTGTGCCATTAGCAATTGTCTGTGTCCGGTAGAAGGTTACGGTACAACGGGGGATTAGAGGGTTACGGTACAAGGGGGTGGGGCGGGGGTAGAAGGTTGCGGTAATGGGGGATTAGAAGGTTACGGTACAAGGCGGTGGGGCGGGGGTAGAAGGGTAGGGTACAACGGGAGATTAGAAGGTTGCGGTACAAGGGGGTGGGGCGGGGGTAGAAGGTTACGGTACAACGGGAGATTAGAATGTTACGGTACAAAGAGGTAGAAGGTTACGGTACAACTGGAGATTAGAATGTTACGGTACAGGGGGGTGGGGAGGGGGTAGAAGGTTACGGTAAAACGGGAAATTAGAAGGGGATAGGGGCGGGGGTAGAAGGTTACGGTACAACGGGGGATTAGAAGGTTACGGTACAATAGGGTGGGGCGAGGGTAGAAGTTTACGGTACAACGGGGGATTAGGTCTTTTGAAACGCATGTCCAATTCGCTACTTATATTTGATCTTATTTCATTACCAAAAGCACCCGCAAGGTGAATATTATACTATAATTCTAGACGTGTCTGTTTGTTTGTTTTTTTGTTTGTTTATTTGTTTGTTTTCTTTGTACTCCCAACCGGCTGGACGGATTCAGTTGAAAATATGCCGTCGCACTCGCGGGGTGCTACATAAGGTTTTATCTGGTTTTACCATCCCTGGTCTGAATAGTGGCCAATTAGAATGGATTTTCTGCAAATATCTTTGGATGAATGTTAGTGAAATAGAAACCGATGGCGTATATTCTTACTAGCCAGCCTATTAGTATAAATGGCCGTTATCAGAAGTCGTGTGCGCGCAGATTCAAAACCAAGATCGAGTGTTGCATGACGGAAGACGAGCTGATACTGGAATACGTATACATAATTGATCACACTCATGAATTTCAAGTTCGTCTTGCATGTGTAGAGACTGTGCAAGAGTCTTGTGGTGCAGGCTGTATGACGAGTCCCAGTGCCACCTAGCTAGTCTAATCCATCATCTACTTCTAGTTAATTTGCTTCTGCCGTTATATATATTTCATTAGAGTGGATGACTTAATTAATACGACCTAAAGGAAGTAACGCTGGCAAACTGGCAAACCGACTTAGCGAAAACAGGATAATTTGGTTTCATGACCATGGTTGTCCATGTTGGCATCTTGAAGAGAATCCTGGTGACCCCTCATTTTTGTCCTCCGCCACGAAGTGGTGGGAGGACTTGGAAATGCAAGCCGTCCGTCCGTCCGTCCGTCCCACATCTTGTGAACGCGATATCTTGAGAACAATTCGACCAATCGACTTCAAACTTGAGAAGGTGCTTCACATCAGTTAGACGGCCATTGGTATTGGTTTTCACTGAGATACGTAATCCAAAATGGCCGCCATCGACCATATTGGATTCTGTCCGTCCCACATCTTGTGAACGCGATATCTCAAGAACAATTCGACCAATCGACTTCAAACTTGAGAAGGTGCTTCACATCAGTTAGACGGCCATTGGTATTGATTTTCACTGAAGTACGTAATCCAAGATGGCCGCCATCGACCATATTGGATTCTGTTCGTCCCACATCTTGTGAACGCGATATCTCAAGAACAATTCCACCAATCAACTTCAAGCTTGGGAAGGTTCTTCACATCAGTCAGACGGCCATTGGTATTGATTTTCACTGAGGTACGTAATCCAAGATGGCTGCCATTGACCATATTGGATTCCATCCGTCCCAGATCTTGTGAACGCGATATCTCGAGAACAATTCAACCAATCGACTTCAAACTTGGGAAGGTTCTTCACATCAGTTAGACGGCCATTGGTATTGATTTTCACTGAGGTACGTAATCCAAGATGGCTGCCATTGACCATATTAGATTCTGTCCATCCCACATCTTGTTAACGCGATATCTCGACAACAGTTTGACCAATCGACTTCAAACTTGAGAATGTGCTTCGCATCAGTTAGACGGCCATTGGTGTTGATTTTCACTGAGATACGTAATCCAAGATGGCTGCCATGGACCATATTGGATTCACTCCGTTCCACATCTTGTGAACGCGATATCTCAAAAACAAATAACCAATCGACTTCAAACTTGGGAAGGTTTTTCACATCAGTTAGACGGCCATTGGTATTGGTTTTCACTGAGGTACATAATCCAAGATGGCTGCCATTGACCATATTGGATTCTGTCCATCCCACATCTTGTGAAAGCGATATCTCGAGAACAGTTTTACCAATCGACTTCAAACTTGAGAGTGTGCTTCACATCAATTAGACGGCCATTGGTATTGATTTTCACTGAGGTATGTAATCCAAGATGGCTGCCATTGACGATATTGGATTCCATCCATCTCGGATATTGTGAACGTGATATCTCGAGAACAATTTGACCAATCGACTTCAAACTCGAGACGGTGCTTCACATCAGTTAGACAGCCATTGGTATTGATTTTCATTGAGGTAGTATGTAATCCAAGATGGCTGCCATTGACCATCTTGGATTTCACTCACCCATATTGTACCCATCTGTGGTGTGAACGCGATATCTTGATCTATTCCACCAATCGATTTATAAACCTCACCATCCACAAATTCATATACAACTACAGACTTACATTGCAGTGTTACACTACCCATTACTGCTTCCCAAACCTCCTCAAATTGTCTCAACAATTCCAGATAAATGTCTCTTTCCACATACACATATCCACTTTCCAAGTTATATTTAAGGAGATATTGGAACCGTATATGCTGTATGCTCTCAAACAGGCTACTTGGCGGAGGACCTGCTAGCTACTCAGCTTGTTACTATAGATTTGCCGATTCAACGTTGTTCCAGAAAACTATTGAGACATATGGGAGAAAATGTCATTTCAACTTACTGGAAAATATTAGCTTTTTCTATGAAAATAGAGACATTTTTCATAGAATTCCTATCTAATCCCATATATTAGTTTAAGGTTAAACAATTAAAATACACCATATAAATTCCTGTATATGCCTCAGAAATATGAATATTATATCTCTATCCGATTAGACTCATTAAACGATCATACATTTAGATTCAGCATCGTGCTCAGCGCAGCAAAAGCAAAAACACGCACACTTTTGAACTGTTCGTATATATAGCCAAAGCGTTCGCGTGGCGTCAAAAGGACTATGTAAGGTTGAGGCTGCTACTGAATGTCTTGCTAACAATGCGATGTTATTTATCAATGGACATTGCATGTTACATTCTTAACCACGCACCACTTTCATGAAAGTATTCTCCTGTTTGTATATACATATCTAAACAGATAGATCGAATAGTTGTCTGTCTTAATTTCCGTGTCTCTGGTCCCACCCCCACTAACACCCCCGCATAACATGTTGTAGTGCGTACCGGTATGTATTACATGATGTTCAATTACTCTATCAAAAACTGAATAGAAATTATGCCAGCTATACCGACGTCATGTGCAGAAAAATGACGACTATACGCGACTGATGTGCATGGTATAGCAGGTAGAACTGATCTACCGAACCTCGGCCTTCATTCACATACCGGTATACGGCCTTATGACTAATATCAGCATTCAAAAGGAACTTACCTCCACAGAAATGTATACGAATAATCAAAATTCCTTTTTCTCTAACAGTACAGCTAACCCCTATTTCTCATACCATAATATTAGTGACCTTGCCCTAAAATATAAACTTTTGTTCTTCTCCATAACGATACCATGGTGGTGAATAGAGAACAGCCACCGACGGACCGTGCTACCACAACGGTATCGGTACTGTAATGGTACGGAGCGGAGAACAGCCACCGTCGATCCACTCTTGTAATGAAACGGAGCAGAGAGCAACCACCGACGGCCCGCTCTTGTACCACGTGGTTACTATTTCAGGAAAGACTTATTCGCCGGTATGATACCACTCTCACAGTATACAGCACAATTTGTGTTCACCAACACGAAAACTTTGATGTGTACATCATAATTGAAACTTTGGTGTGTAAATCATAGTTGAAACTTTGGTGTGTACATGATGGTTGAAAGTCTAATTTGCAGGGTATATACTTCTCATTCGTTTATTCCACCTCTATGTTTATTAGGGTTTCAAGCCGATAGCTGGATCCCTATTTATATTGGTATTATTATTATTTTTCTTTCCGCCGAATTTGCGGCCATCACACAGTCCACAACTCTGGACCGATAAAGCTGATTAGGGCCAATGAGATATAATACATATCCCCTAATCAAGCCTATTGGTCGAAAGCCCCGGCGGTCATCTTGGCTTTATGTCAAAACCTTCGAAGATCTACTCCTCCGGAACCGCTAAATGATTCAAAGATCTACTCCTCCGGAACCGTGTAACCGATCAACGTGAAACTTGGCATACATGATAGATAGGTCGATGTCTCTGACCATATGGAGTTTCTCCGTAAATAAATATGGCTGCCATCGACCAATCAAAATAGAAAAATAATTTAACTTTATATATGCAATTCACTACTTGAATATGACTTATAGCCATGTTTCACTGGGGATACGATCTGATCAATGACTTTATGTTAACAGAGGCAATGTGTGCAGTTTATATGGACACAGATCAAATCAATCTTTATTGAACTATTATGCAGCATGGGCTAATGGCAAGTACATAAAAGACAGAATTGCACAAACGCAGAGGAAGTAACAATAAACAATGAAAAGACAAGAATACATTGAAATGAATACAGAACAATTATATATACATGTATATAATTGTATATCATGCAGCATGCATATGACAGGGGTGATTTCACTAGGCAGATATTCTCTGGGAATAAATTAACAAATTCTGCAACAGCACTAATAATTGTGGCACCTGTAATGTCATAATACATGTATATAAATAGTGTATACTTTCCCCAGAAAAGTCAGTTAGCGAAAAATTTGTACAGTTTAACTGAGGTGTTAATCTTGTGGTTAAACCCTATATGATTTTGGAGGTGTAACAGACGGTTGGTGGCAGATTTCAATTTGCTCTGCGTTTCCCTTGGGTCTGAAAAATTGAAGCATTTTGTTTGGGAGTTGTTACGCGTCGCGTTGTCGGTTACGTTTTCTTTATCTTCCAAACAATTATTTGCCGTTTTGAAGTTCGACATTTGCAGTGAAGCGTCGATTGAAATCAATAGAATTATATTTTGTAAAAGCTTACAGGAACACTGAAAAAATCTTGTGATGAAAGAGATACCTCCCGAATACTCGTTGTTCGGCGTGGACCATCTGTTAACCAGCCATAACAAGTCTGTGTGTGTGTGTTTTATCATCTACAAGTGTTAACCGTTAACCGAGTCTAATCTTTATAATTTACACTGTTAACTGTCATCAGTAACATCTGTTATGGTATAGAGACCCCACAGCTAAATGAACGTCTTCCTCCGTTTGTATATCTCGTTGTAGTTATAGGTTTCTGGTGATAAATGGTGTTTCGATGATTGAGACGAGAACACATCTGAACGATGACTGGCTACTGAACGTCGGGTCTGAATCCTGTATGTTGTATTGTGTCATTTAGGGACTATAGGGCATTCTAACTAACAGACAGTGTATGTGTAACATTGATAGTACTCATTCATCAGGACGTCCGTGCCAACATCAGTGGATAAATAATGATCTGCTATTACGGGTACTTCCTTAACACAAACATCAAAGCATTATTCAAGAGAAATATCAAAAACAGCGGCATTATATTCCGGCAATGAAACTTGTTCAGTAGAGTCGACACTGTGTGCACTCTTCCCAATGGCCAGTGTGTTAAAGCAGTTCCATACGTTGCCCCTATACGTGAATGAAGACATCAGTTTTTCCTCCACCTGCACACCGTCCGTGTGGCCATACCGTGGAACTCTAGCTCGGCACATGTTCGCCCTCATCCCGACCAGGTATATATGAGCCTCAACACAACTCGCTCCATCAAGTTGTAAGGCTCCTCAGACATACACCAGATTGAGAAGCCGTGAGCCAGTAACGGGATCTCGTACTGAGCAACAATTAACACGTTCTCAACCATCCGACAGCATGTCTTCACTCAGCTCTCTTCGGATACTTCATAGAATTGACTCGAATTTTGATGTATTTTGGAGGAGTTTTATTTAAGGGAAACCTTCGATGATATGCGCAGACACAAGAGCAACCTCGTTCGTTGTAAGTTCGTCACCACTACCCCACCGCCCGAGTCCACCCCACCCCAACCTCCGCCACTCATCCGCACTAACCCACCGCCTCACCCCACCCCAACCTTCGCCTCTCATCCGAACTGTATCAATTGATTATGAACTGTTGTATTATTACTTATATTCTCATGATAATTATTATGGTAAATATTTTGTTTCTGATAGCATTCACTTGTAAAGTGACATTTGTTGTATATTTCAGGCGCCGGGTTTCATCATGGTCGCAGGTTACAAGGGAATCTTGTTGTTAATATTGAGCTTTCTGGTGGCGGGACAACAGACAGCCGATAACACACCAACAAAGGATAACTTTGACAACGAATTCAACTCTGATATCTCTTCCCCTTCCTCTCACCAACCAGGGACCCTCCAAGTTAGTCAGAAAGAAAAGGACGAGGCAATTCAAGCGTTTGAAACCAGTCTATTGAAATTGTTTGGCCTGACTTCGCGGCCTAAGCCGAGTAGGACAGATAGCATCCCTCAGTATATGTTGGATATGTACGCCCGCCAGGTACAAGTCGGTGACGGGCTTACTCTCAATGCTTTTGTGTCAGGGAGGGGTAGCAGCAATGCCAACACTGTCCGCAGTTTTCTCCACAAAGGTGAGTCAGACCAGTGTTCTTGTTCAGTGAGCCGATGTCTGTCAAGTGCTCTTGTATTATCGTCTTGTATTGGTGAAGTGCAGGGGGCATTAAATACCGCTCTGGCGGCCTTAATCGTGCTACTGTGAGCCTGAAGGACCCCTATACATTGTGCCACGATTATGTTATTGTCAGTAAAGTACATTTTGAAAAGCTCTTGAAAATTACTAGTATGTGTCATAGAGGTGATCAGATATGGATAGTCTATTGTGAGTGAACCCGACCTCCTAATGCTATTAAATGCTTGACTATTCCTAAATAGCGGTACTCAATACATTATGTTTTCGTTCTACTTTCAGAGGAGGATGAAGATGGTGTAAACAAGCAGGGGACAATTTCATTTAATATCACATCGATACCCGAACACGAAGCTCTGACTTCTGCTGAACTGAGACTATATAGAGAGGCTTTGTTGCATTTTCGGGATCAAATTTCAACTGACAGTGCATCTAGAAAACAGTTCAGATGTCGCATAGAAGTGCACGAAGTAATGAAACCTATTGGCAAAAGCAGAGAGCCAATAAGTCGTCTAGTAGATGTGAAGACAGTTGATATAGGTAACAGTTCATGGGAGACGTTTGACGTACACCCTGCAGTATTAAAATGGAAACAATACCCTCATCTAAACCACGGGTTAGAAGTTCGCATTAAACCTGAGAACGGACAGTCGTCACGTGTTTATTCACAACAGATACACAATCACGTGCGTTTACGACGATCCGCCACTGTGACGGAGAATCAGTGGCATTCAGAACGACCTCTATTGGTCACCTACACAGACGATGGTCGCGGTGGTCGAGCGGCACGGACTCGTAGGAGTAACCGCCGGCGAACAAGGAGTCGACACACTCGGCGAAAAGGACGCCGCAATCAGTGTAGACGACATCCTTTATATGTAGATTTTAGTGATGTAGGTTGGAATGATTGGATTGTAGCACCCCCGGGCTATCAGGCTTACTATTGCCATGGGGAGTGCCCCTTTCCACTAGCAGACCATTTAAATTCCACAAATCACGCAATTGTACAAACGTTGGTTAATTCAGTAAATCCCGCAGCCGTACCAAAAGCATGCTGCGTACCTACGGAACTTAGTCCAATTTCGATGCTTTATTTGGACGAATATGACAAGGTGGTTCTGAAGAATTACCAGGATATGGTGGTAGAAGGATGCGGATGTCGGTAATGTTGACATCTGGGCGCATCTGCTTCAGTGTACACAGCATACCGCTCCAGGTATAGTCTATGCAAAGTCCCCAGGTTGATATGAGGGCTTAGACAGCACGGACATGACAGGTGGCCCCCAGAAGGGCCTTCGTTCTACCTCGGCTGACGCTGGAAAGTGCGGCTGCTTCGCTTCCGCCATGTTACGTAGAGCAACCAGCTGTATCGGCGCAATCACGACATGTCGCTATTACGACTTCTCCATGTGGTAGCGCACATTGCCCACTCGTACGAAAGATGTCGTCTGAGTACAACTTGCGGAGACCTCTGCTTGGGAGAAGGACGACAGTAGTGGGGTCACTCTCGTGTACTGGACGTACTCCCACCGTCATACCCCCTGTGTTAATGTCAACAGGTCACACATACCATATTCATCTTTATTCCTCGTAGCTGAGCCCCAACTTCAGCTTTGTGCAAATTATACATTGGCTGGATTTGAGAGATAGAATACTGCAACTGATAACAGCATGGGATAATGAGATGTGGCAATCTGTCATGGTTGTTAATATCCCTGAGAGATACTGGGACAGATAACACATTTCTTGGATCAGAAGGTAATTTGGTGTTATGCCTGGATGGAAGGATATACTGTGAATGGGTTGTGACTGTCTTACTCTATGTGCAAATAACGTGCACAAACTGACCGAAAAAAGGGAAGCACAGTAAAGTTATGTCTCAGTGAGATATGGTACGCAAAGTTTGGCTGTATAAATTAGCGATAAACGAACCTCTATAAAACTAATACTTCAAGAAGACGATTCGAGCTTGAGAGAGCGCTCCTGCGGATTTAGTGCTATAATCAAACAAGGGAAGCCCGTCACTAGCTCAATACGTCACGTGACACCTAGTGGTTCAATGAACAACCCAGTTAATTATTTATATTTATATCATGTAATTTGCAACAGAAACTTTTTATCATTGGAAATTTTGTACATATTTTATAAATATTTTAAACTGAAGAGAACGTTTTACGGTTGTAATGTAGCGATGATTGGTTGTAAATGCTAATGTATAAGGTATGTTCTTACCTGATACGACGAGGTAGTGTAAAATAAGTTACACTCTTGTGTAATTAAAAATAAAAACTGTTCTTAAATGTATAAATTGATTTCAAGAAAAGTCGCGGCACATCAATTTTGAGGGTGGAAGACAGAAATCAAATACTGTATTTTCGGTGACTATCAAATCCGTCTTTTGGTCATTGACATCGGACATGCGCGGTAATGATGTAAATCTATCATCGAATACGACGCTTGGGTCACTGTGACGTTGAACTTGCATGTTAACTTTTAATCTTAACATATCTGGTTAATGAATAACTAGTGTTGTCTTGAAATAAGAACTCGAATCTAGTCGTTAAAATATTTTCAATACCCAAAGGTGTACGAATGATACACGCTGGATTGAACGAAAGCTTTTCGAAATTACGGTACTGATCTTCGTTGAGAGCTCGTCTTTTAATAAGCAAGCATCATATCTTTTTTTTCTTGAAATCTGCATTTAAAAACTGATGTTCATTGGTTGAGACATGGTTTCTAGGTTATCTAGCAAGTCAAACAGTACTTGAAAGTAATTTATCTCAATTTCATGTTGACGGTAGACACTGATTATTGTTACGACTGTAAAATGGCATAAAGTTTTCTTTAATTGTATAGATTAATGTATAAAGAAACTCACTCGTTGACCTGTATTCTGTGATCAATACATGGTGTTATTCCCATTGTTATTTCTTTACACCGTTTTACTATTGTATCTGTCATTTCTCTACATATCTACTTCTCATACACTTGAGACTATATTGTTGCCCGGATGCGGCGTATATGCTGCCATCCCATCCTAACAAACCAAACTGATCCAAATTCCGATCTCAATCGTCCGTGTACACGTGTGACCAAGTCAAACAGATTTGATCCATAGCCGTAACGTTTCAAACTCGTCCCACACAGATATCTAATAAAAATGTTTCTAGTAGCATCGTGACGTTAGATCTAAGTGCTATAAACGCCACGAGCGGTAGAAAGAAAATATAATGACCCCCAACGATCGACCAGTCAACACAACACAACCTACACAGAACTCTTGGGATTCTTAGATCGATGGTAATATAGTTTTTCGAGGAAACCCCATCACGTGACCGTGAGCTGTTTCAGTTTCTTGGTGGAGATAATTCTCAGTGAATATCACAGAACACTATATCTGATATCAGCGCTAGATAAATCTCGTGTGAATTTCAAACTATATGTGTTAGTCAGTCAGAGAGAGACACCTTTCAAATAACGCCCCTTGTCATTACACACATAGATATAGTAACCGACACAGTGAAACAGTGTCCAAATAAGGCATCATGTCTGGACATGGTTCGTGGTAAATGTTCTTCTCAAGAAAGTTCGAAGGATTGCTCTCGCTGAATAGTCTGGTATTTGTCGATATTATGTGATCTCAGAGAACGCCGGTAAACAGCACGAATTTTTCGTAGCGTTACCACCAGATGGTGCTTCACCCGATCTACCATCTTGGTTTACCTAGATTGGAAGGGGATGCGATTGGTCAATTACTTGAGCTCGATGGACGCGACCTTTATAGGATCCAGGTCAAATGGGCCCGGACGTTATTGGGAGATAATTTGAAGTAGATTGTCCAGAGTGTGTACCTGTCCTGTGACTGTCGATCTCCAACGATTCAAATTTAATGCATGGGTTTTGCCGGCTTGTTCTTATACCTGCTGCTACATGTAAATTTTCGAATTGTTAACCCGATAGAATAAATAGATATTTTCGCTTCTTTGGAGGGGCACAGTTGATTTATGGTTACCTGTTGATATCTGTACACACATGTCTCAGCTTTGAAACGTATTTGTTTCACCCTCATCACTTGACGTAATCTCAGAACTCAACATAAAATGCACCGCCTAATATCAACCATTATTTTACCATCATTGTTTTGAATTCCTCGAGCGTGATCTTTGAATGGGTGTGTTCCCTTCGTTCCTCCAGTAGCCACCAAATCTTTTTTATTGCCAAACGATCGGAGGTCACTGGTCCAGGGACTGCTTCGGTAGAATGGCCACTTGGTGACGACACTGACTCCCCCGGTGGTCACTTGTAAAAGTGGAATGAAAGGAACGCGTCCCAGAGTGCCTTGTCCGTTCTACAATACCATTCACCATCGTTGCTGTTCTTTTTGCACAGAAATCCTATTGGTGAATGGTGGGCATATCCTGTACAGCAAATTCACAACAAAGCGCCCAGACATATGTATTGTCTTCATATAAATACCGTCATCTTAACACTTTCTAGTCGGTCATCATAGTTGATCAAGCTGATTAATATTGGACTACTTCTACATTACATTATCTCCCTATAAAGATACTATTACCATTATGTTTACAAAATCTGAAAAAAAAAATTGACATGATAAAAAGGAATAAAATTGTTGACAAATTATTTCTGTTTCGAACATTGTTTGTTTTAGCACCATGGTTGAAATGTTCACGTCAGGGTTCTTTCTGAATACCGGTATCCTTCATTGTGTACACAAATAATAACTGAATACACATAACTGACTATAACCTATCCTCGCGGTGTTTAAGGTATAGTAATATAAACTGCATGGTTTGTATTCTTCACAGTGGAAGGCATCGGCACGCCGTTTTCCCCCAAGATGATATAAGTTAGTGAAGGTTATCTTGTACAAGGCTATTAATCCTCTTAATATTTCTGCTCAGATGGCTTTAAGCGTGAATGATGAAAATTTTAGGGGGAGAAACAGATTACCATCTTCATGACAGACGGTAAAATATTATACCGGGAACTCTTGCCAAATGAGCCGGAGTTTCTGTATACAAGATATGAGGGGCGATCAGTGAGCGAGTACAGGTGCGCGCCGCCTGAACCATTACTAGATTCTCCAGCTCGTATCACTGATACGGCCTTCTGTTTTACAAGCCTGCAGCGGATTTAGCCGATGAAAGTTAAGGTTAGACAGTTAGAGAAATCCACAAGAAACCCATAACGAAGAAACTACTTGTATAACCGAGCTGTTTGTTATATAATGCGGTATTCCAATTATTATGTACAATCTAAATGTCGTTATAGTTATATCTAAGTCCTTAGGCGAAGTTGTAGGTCGAAGAAACCAGTTATATTTCCCATTTACGACCATATTAGCATAAATTTGAATGGTTAATTACCTAAATCTCATGGGTATAGCTAATTTTTATTTCTAAATGCATTGAAGTTTGGGACACAGAAAAAAAAGAAGAAAAAAAAGGATCAGGGCATGCCCATTTTTTTCTATATCGCTTAGAAGTCTGGTACCCCCATTTTGACAGTGTTGCCCGGTGCGATTTTGGAATAATCGGGGTCATTTCCAAAATCATGCGGTAAGTCAAGGAATTAGAGCTGATTAATTATGAAAGCATTTACAAATAGTGCAAACACAGCTACCGTGGTCTGCTATTAACTAATTAGGTGGCATCTTGACATTTAGTCGGAAAAGCTGCTGATACCCACTCTGCGATCTGATTGGCTGAAACAGAGGAGCTTTTACCCAAATTACAAGCGTCTGGTCCGTCATTCATAATTCAGCCGTCGTCCATTAGAGAATATCCGCGTCAATAATCCAAAGACCTATTCCATATTCCATATAACAGTATTAGCACCAAATTCAAAAAGACAATCATATTACACATACACATAACATAAACAAAGGCACTACTCCACACCTTGTCATAAGTGCTTTCAAAGTCACGACGCGATTACAGCGCCTCTCACGGCAAGTGCAAGTTATTTCCCTTCATACAGAAGACTCATGACAACCGGTTCGATTATTGCCGTTCGCGTCGTCTGTCCGTTCATCTTTCTTGTGGACACGATATCTCATAGCCAGGCATTGTAAAATTCAACCATATATTGAGCTGGTGGTGGATCAGAAGTCCCTTGAAAGTGACCTACCTTGACCTATTTAATCAAGGTCAAATTCTAATATTTGCAATATTTTTTGAAGGATCTCCAGTCATATTACATATGCAACTGGTGATTGACAAGCAGCCTGTCTCATAATAACTGACATTGACCTATTTTGTTACGGTCATATACTGTTTATTATGATATAACATGAAGACGTATAGCTAGGCTTCCAAATTAATCTGATGATGGTCCAGGAGAGTATTGAAGCTGACTGACGTTAATATATTTTCATGAAGGATTATATCTACATTGTCCAAATTTACACCTCATATGCAACTCATGATGGACCTGGAGTCCATGGAATATGACTGACCTTGACCTATTTTCAAAAATGTCAAGCATTCTATATGTTAAGCATAAGATCTCCGAAGTGTTGTTCAACATGCCATTAAGTCAGACGGCATGTGCTTGAAGAAAATTCTCATGGAATGCATATGAACAGTCACAATCTAAGCTTGACTGAGACATCATTCTCTAAATAACGACTTTGAGACAAATCATTCGGATTCAGAATACTGGTAAGCGATACGAATTTGATATTTTGAAACATCATGTCGTCTTGCCGGCATCATTGAAAACTATGACCGCTTCTATCTTGAAGGAAACTAGATTTTATTTTATTGTTTTTTCTAATTTGGTGCTAATGGTGTTATAAGAATTAGATCTTTGGGTTATGGACGCGGCATTTTTTTAATGGACGACGACTGAATATTGAACGACGCTTGTGTCTAGAACACAGATATGCCGGGACACGAGTAGTGTGTCACCGACCAGGTCACACAACCGCCCTGAGACCCCTTCAGACGTAATTCACAGCGTAAGCCTGATCGATAGAATCCACACACCGTACACTTTGCTCCACAAAAAAAAATGGCAACGTAAACCCCAAATCTCTCCAAACAGACCGCACTTTCTTTTAATACTCCCGTCTACGCATGCGCAGAATGAAGTCACAGTGGTTGGACTCTACCCATTGACATTTAGACTCTGTACGGCCTACCTTTGCCCAAAACTTTCACAACAGGCCTTCTTGCCGAGAACGCATGGCAAGCGCATCGTCCATAAAAGAATTTTCGCCTCAATAATCGAAAGACCTATTACGTATGATATTCCAAAATGTGTATGAAATGAAAAAAAAAACAAAAAAAAACAAGATGTTATTTATTGGAGAGAAGACGTCAACAGTTTTCGATGATAGCAGCAAGACATGATGGTATCCCGACCATGGCTGGGGGAATTTTAGCAACCAGATTATAGATATATTGTCAGCCAATCTGCCACGGATTCCTATCCTAAATTTCATAGACAAATTCTGGATAGGGAATTATTCAGGATGCTGGAACTTGGTTCAGTGTCCCCCGACGGTTTAAGTGATAATGTTAAAGGGTCCGGCAATGTAACAAACCGCCGATCATAAACATCCAATATTACCCAACTGTTTAAACATCGCGAATGGGTAAACCGCAGCCATGGGCGGAGAAAGTTCAATCGATCAACGATTCAGGATCATATTACCGTGAAATACGTCGTGGGTTTATTTAACGCATCCAATAGAGTAAACACTTTGTATTGAGTTTGACTGGAACGAATACACGTCCGGTGCGTATGACGTAGTCGTGGACATTCACCCATTAGCCATGCAGACATATTGTGACTGGTAACCTTGATATTGTGTGCAATACAGACCTTAAAATACTCCTGATAAAGGACCAAAATATAGAGAGCCGAGGAATATCAATCTCATGGCCGACTAGAAGATCTTTAGCATACTTGAAAAGTACGTTTTTGAGTGGTCGAATAGAGAAAATTAGAGCCAACAGTACTCGCTGACTGATTGGATCAATTTTCGATACAATCCGCCACATCGACAGAACTATACCCTCCCCCAAGCAAAACAAACATTGAGAGTCACCATGGTGCAAGACATTCTTGCAGACCTCCAAAGTTACTTTCCCTGCAGACAAGGCCCCAAATAATATAATTGTTTTGTGGGTAAATATTACTATTACCAGGTGCTGATTAAGAAGTTGAGTATAGCTATTCCACCTACTTCTATATCGACTTACCCCACTACTGAAACTACTTTGGAAGATTTATTCAACAAACACAAGCAGTTTATCAAGGAAAGAGATATTTCCCTTCATTCCACTCATACCGATATCTCAAAATTCTACTGGAATCCCAAAATGTATAAAACACCGAACAAGGCTAGATATAGTGCTGATTCCTAAAGTCCACTCTTCTAACAAGAGACCTGCAGTGTATAAGCCGTTAACATCGACGTTAAGGGTCAACCATGTCGATATTTTGTCCATGGTGATGTTAGAGGTCGATCATGTCGATATTTTATCCATGGTGCTAAGGGTCGTCATGTCGACCCCTAACGTCACATTGGGCTTTAACTCTGCTGGCAGTTAAATCAATTTGGGAGAATTATTGTGTTGCCATTTCAAGATATTCAGATGTTGAATGTATGTGGATACTTAAAACCCCAAAAGTCTTACGGAGGAATAAGATGGCAAAGGACATATACCGTATAGACATGTATATACTTGGGATTTTTCGACCCTCTATACAACTATTCCTCACCAGGGCCATCAGGAATTGAACCTTAGTTCATTAGCCCCGTGGAGCTTCCCGGAATTGGCCCGGGGTGTCGTTACCCATATGAACATCCTAGGTTATGTAAAGAATTGAGGACCTCAGGCGGCAGTCGTAATTGGGGCAGTCGTAACTGGGGCATCTGTGGGTTTTCCGGGTGTTGAAAGGAATAGGACCCATGCACCCATGGGGTCACGGTCCGAAAAGAATTATAGGACCCAAACGTCGTGATATGATTGAAATATTGATGAAAGTAACGTTATATCACTCACTCACCTTAGTTCATTAATAATATCGATGTTCAATAAAATTGGTTACCGATGTGTTAATGCCAAGCCATCAGGCTTTCTCCAATTCTACTTCACGTAAAGGTTATCATTCTTGGGATGTCTCTTTTTCCATAGGATTGCTTGAAGTTCTCATTAACAATTCTATGCGAAATTCGACAATGTACCAACAGCGTATAGGTATTCCAATGAGTACAAATTGTGCATGACTTTTGGCAGACCTATATTTGCTCTCCTATGAATACGCCTATACAGAAACTGCCATTTCAAAACCCTTCCTTCTCACCAGGTGCTACATAGACGATCTTCTAGCAATGGATTGGTGACGCTGTGAAAGATATACCCAGCTTCATTGGATTTGAAGAAAACTACTGATAGCCCAGATGGATCATATCTGAACCTATACCTTTACAAGAATGATCAGGGCTTTCTTTCACGTAGAGAGACGATTACAAGTTTGACATAGTTACCTACCCATTTCATGATAGAAATATTCCAGAAGGTCCGGCATATACATATTTAGCCTGGTTGCATTTGCTAGATCAAGTGCAGACTGTGACGATTTCAATCAACGCCACAGAATATTGTTACAGAAACTTGTCAAAGAGGGCTATTTCACCAAACGCCTCCATTCAAAGCTTTTCGAATTCTGTGATAAATATCGTGCCCTAACGGCAAAATATCATCGCAGCGTGCAAAATATCTGGCGCTACGTTTCGTAACTTGTGTCTAATTCCGCTTAACCCTGGGCTATAGGGACCGTTGCATATCATGTCTTTCACATCTCCATGGTGTTCAAATCAACAGCCACAGGATAAGAATAATGGTCAGTGATTAGGATTTTATGTACTGACATCATTGAAAATCGCTTCTCTCTTTTGAGAAACCAGCTTGTGTTTTTATTATTTTTATTTCATACACATTTGGAATTGGTGCTAACTCTCATACGAAATAGGTTTTTCGATTATTGAGATATGCAAATGTTCTTTACATAATATCGAAATCACTGACAATTATTTTGTACCCAAATGAATTACCAAGTCTTTTTCCGGAGTATGTATCTCATTCACGCTTTGATTGTGTCTGCTCATTTGAGCACCATATAGATGTAAAGCACATGATATTCAAACGGCCCCTATAGCCCCGGGTTAAGCGAAATAAGACACAAGTTACGAAACTTAGCGCCAGAGATCTTGCACGGTTTTGATGTCAGTGTAGGATATTTATCACATAAACTTTGAATGGACGCCTTTGGTGGTACGGCCCTATTTGACAAGTTTCTGCAACAATATTCTGTGGAGTACATTGAAATCGTCACATTCTGCACATTCTACTAGGATACACTCTAGAATTAACCAGTTCAGCTGGAAATAAACAATGGGTCCCTTCTTTGGTGACCAATAGTCAATGATGTTTAACGCAAGCCTGTTATATCCAATTATCATCTGAAAGAGAATGTCTGTACCATTACCCCAAGGCAAATGTCATTGATGTAGTAGAAAATTGAAACCCTGCAGTTCTCTTTAAATTTGCTTTGATTTTCCGGGAAAACCTGAAAAAGTAAGAGAAACTTGTCATATTCGGCCCATTTTCCAGAGAAATCTGTAAGAGCGATTTCAGAGAAATACACCGTCTCGTCTTTCACGCTGAGTGGCCAATTTTCAACGGTGAAAAACAAAAACAAAACAAAACATTAAAAAACAGGAACTTTGACCTACAACTTTTTGTCTTATTTTCTTGCCGTAAACGAGCCTTCATTTTGACGCTCATCAAAGGATCATAACTGAGGTCATTGAAACTTTACTCACATTTACCCGTGCGGTCTGTAGGCGAACCCAGTCATCGATTCGCATATGTCAGATTGAAAGACTGAAAATACCTAACAAGATGGTACTATAGATATCAGCAAGTATAAACGTAGGAAAAATTATCATGTGGTCAATAACGGCTGCTCTTCCTTGTTATAAAATCATTGAGGGGCCATTCCTACGCAACCATGGTGGCTCCCTTAGCAATTTCTATCAGACCAGATGTGTATATGCCGTATGCAGGCCTTTTTGAAATAGTGCTATCCAGAAATGGGTCCCATGCTCACAATGACGTCACCGACTAAAGTTACTCAACGGCACTGAGATCATCCAGTCATACTCCACAGCCTAAGCCTGATCGATAGAATCCACATACCCTACACTTTGCTCCACAAAAAATCTCACATATACCGACAAACTCCCACAAGAGACCGTACTTTGTATAATACTCCCGTCTGTGCATGAACAGGATGACGACACAGATCACGACACATACACGGCCACCTGTACCCTAAAGCCTCCAGCAAAGGTCTTCTGCCGAGTGCGCATGTACACACTGACGTCACGGGCTAACTGGACCACACCAGTCGTAGTCCACAGCGTAAGCCAGACCGATAGGATCCACACACTCTACACTTTGATCTACAAAAAATCGCAGTGTTACGGGTGTCAAGTCCCGCCGTCCTGGATTTTGGAGATTGTTGGATTTTTCATACACTCGCGATCACGCAAAGCACCTCCCGGACGTGCGCGTGAAGAACCCGGATGTGCGCGGTGACCCGGATGTCACGTGATCATCCCGGACTGGCCACCCCTCAGTGGCCATTTATCTCCAAGCCCCAACTGTTAAGGAATTTGCCCTTTGTATACTACTAAAATGTTTCCCTAGTAAAGCTATATTTAAAGATGGACTAATATGACACGTTATCTACTTGCAGAATGTAAGCTATTTTACGAAGGGCTAGCGTGTGTAAACTAATCTCAAGCTTTGATATAGCGTTCGTTTAGATGGTAAGTTACAACAATACTCTGGGAGGGTATTTTTGGTATTTATGGATGACGTGATCTGGAGAGAATAGATGTGTGGTCGGAGATACAGGGGCGAGCTGCGGTGTCGCGCTAATGTCGACCATCAAAACTCTTCTCGCTCACATCAGAACATTACACCGTAATTGTAGGGTCACACACATCTTAACTTACACCAATTACTTGGATCAGCCACTAAAACGGCCTGCATCTCTAACTAAAACACCTTTGTCGGCTTGAATAAATGACTAGTTGAGGGAACTTCCAAGAGCCTGTTATTCACCATTACCGAATTACGAGGAGAAAATACAACACTGAGTCGGCGTGTAATGTAGACAAAAAAAATTATCGCGTCACGAGATCCCTACTTACCAACCCTTGTTCATCAAACTTCAATTAATGTCAACTATTTTTAAGCTAACTACTAGCACGAGTCTGGCAATGGTGTGCCACACCACCAACAGCGAACAGGTGTAGATACACGAACATATATGTTAACTGGTAGTAAAGATACTGCTGACCCATAATATATGGGGACAGGTGGAGAGGAAACATACAACATGAGGTGGACTTTATCGAGGACTTGATCACTAGTCTAACCCAGCTATACCACGGCGAGCACTCGCGCGCTCGAGCGCTGGTATACAGCTAATCTTTCTAACTTCAAACTGCTATATCAGAGAAATGACAAGGAATAAACGAGCCAGGGACGTTTGCCTGATCGCCCGCACTGTAACAAGTCAGATTCTATTACCGATAGCACAAGCGCACCTATAACGGACGCAGTCAGTAATTTGTCCCCACTGATATATGAATACGTAGACCGCATACCGGTGTCCTTTACCTGACAAATAACCGACGACTTGCTGCACTCCCAACCACTATTTATCCACACGTTTGTCACTTATTTCTAATTTTCTCTAACAATTTTCTGAGATATCTCAAATAAGATCAAACACTATCTGCTCCGCTTTTTTATAGCAAGATATACATTTTAACGCCCAATTGGAGGGATGAGTTAACAAATACAGAGGTTCTAGTCCTCGCTATCTACAAACTGGTCTCAAATATCTCTTCCAAACTTTTAACATATTGAGCTTTTCCCATCCATTCTTCAATGTTCCGTTTGAAAGGTGGCAATTTTCCTTTAGAGTAACCTCAAAGCCGATTGAAGGAATTCCTTTCATGTGGTAGCTAGCATCATTAATTAAGATAACATCAGCAAAATGGCTACAAAGGCTCTTTCCGATGACATGCTAACGCCGTACGTAAACATGCTCTCACAAGATGACCGACTCGATCTTATCTTTCCAACTATTGTTCCACCATTGTTAGACAACTTCCCCGTTCTGGCTAGTTGCCTCTTGTCGGTTTCTGGTCGACCACTGTGGTCGTGAAGACACAGAACGACTAAGAATGTTTGCTTTGTGTTCTTTGAATAAAAAAGAAACTTTAATGTCCCATTTTAGGCGTGCCTGGAATTCTATAACCACAGAACATACCATAACTGAGACTGAAGCATCTATCCTTGTATTGGCGTTCACCCATACGGTTGGATATTAACATTTATAAGCGATGTGGTTACAGGCTGAATGGGGCAAATTCATCATGAGATTCAAGCCAGACAAATGATCGGACTAATGGATAGTGTAATCTATATTCCCAACAAGTCAGCATTTCACAACTGGTAGTCGCTTTGATCTTCAACAACTGGTAGTCTCATATTCGACAACTGGTCGCCTTGGTCTACAACAGCTATGAGTCTAATATTTGACTATTAGTCGCCTTGGTCTCTAACAACTGGTAGTCTCACCTTTGACAACTGGTCGCCTTGGTATTCAACAACTGGTAGTCTCATATTTGACAATTACTCGCCTTGATCTCCAACAACTGGTAGTCTCATCTTTGACAACTGGCCGCCTTCGTATCCAACAACTGGCTGTCTCATCTTTGATAACTGGTCGCCTTGGTCTTCAACAGCTGGTAGTATCATCCATGACAAGTCTTCGTCTTGGTCTCCAACAACTGGCAGTCTCATCTTTGACAGTTCTTCGTCTTGGTCTCCAACAACTGGTAGTACCATCTTTAACAGGTGGTCGCCTTGGTCTCCAACAAACTATTAGTCTAGTCTTGACAATTAGCGCCATGGTCTCTAACAATTGGTAGTCTCATCTTTGACAACTGGTCTCCTTCGTCTCTAACAACTGGTAGTCTCATCTTTGAGAACTGGTCTCCTTCGTCTCTAACAACTGGTAGTCTCATCTTTGACAACTGGTCGCCTTCGTCTCTAACAACTGGTAGTCTCATCTTTGACAACCGGTCGCCTTCATCTCTAACAACTGATAGTCTCACCCTTGACAACTGGTCGCCTTGGCCTTCAACAACTGGCTATCTCATTTTTGACAACTGGTCGCCTTCGTCTCTAACAACTGGTAGTCTCATATTTGGCAACTGGTCGCCTTGGTCTCCAACCACTGTCAGACTCATCTTTGACAGCTATTCGCCTTGGACATTTCCATCATAGCTCTCTAGATTTATATCTAATACCGCTTATGCTGGTGCTAGGGGCCGTGTGGTCATATCATCCAAGTTGCCATATGAACAGGCACAATAAATGCGTACCTGAGATACAACACATATCACGAATCGTTAGATTCTTTGTATGTGCTTTAGAAAAGGTTAACCGGAAGACTATACTGTGAAGTCATGTGGCTCTGTCAGTATGTAGGCACCTCTTCCCACTTCCCTTATGTGTGTTGTAATTTAACAATTGGTCGTATCATCCTTAAAAACTGGTCGTCTTGGTCTTCAACCACTGTCATACTCATCTTTGACAGTATCTTTCTACTTAGATAAAGGACTGGACATCATTAATTTACCTCGAATCCTGAATGATCCAGAGGTACGCAACGCTGTACCAAACTATTTTAAGTTCACAGAACCTCCTTGCATTTCATATAAGTACACTAAATCTATAGCCACCAAAATATTCAATTACTCCAATGCTGTCCAGGAGTTTGACTGGAACTTATACACGTCAGGAGGCTATAGTTGTGATTGTGAATCGTCGAACTTTATCTATACGCCATGCAAACATATAGTGTGACTGGTGATCTTGATGTGGTGAGTGATAAGGATCTGAAATTACTCCTGATGAAAGGATCTAAATATAGAGAGCCAAGAAGAATAAATCTGAAGGCCGACCAGAAGATAGTCCTGTCTGCATTGGAACAGTACGTTATTGATTGGTCTAAGCGAGAAAAAGTTGAACCTACAGTACTCGCTGATTGGCTGGACCTCACCAAGAGCAAGGTCGTTGGAACAATCCGCCATATTGACAGAAGTACTCTTCCCCAAGCAAAACAAGTACTGAGAAACCTCAATTCGCAAGAAGTTCTAGCAAATCTCCAGAGTAAATTCGTCATAGTCCCAGCAGACAAAGCTCCGAATAATATAATATTCATATGTAAATATTACTATTACCAGGTGCTGGTTAAAGAATTGAGTGTAGACATATCTTCATCAAATACGTCTACTTACTCCCAAACTGCATTTACTCTGGAAGATTTATTTAACAATCACAAAAAGTTTCTCAGGGAAAGAGGTATTTGTCTTCCAACCAATTATAACGACATACCAAAACTATATTGGACTCCCAAAATGCATAAATCACCATACAAAGCTAGATTCATAGCTGGTTCTAGAAGCTGCACCACCAAGCTTCTTTCACCCCTATTGACGAGGGCCCTTCAGGAGGTAAAAGCATTTTCGGAAAGGTATTGCGCCATTATTTCTAAGAACTCTGGCGTTTAATGTATGTGGATATTGAAAAACTCAAAATGTCTTACGGAAGAACTTGATGCTAAAGGTCACATACCGTACAGACATGTATCCACATGGGATTTCTCGACTCTCTATACTACAATCCCTTATCAGGACCTTATTGACCGTCTAAGTTCATTAATAGTATCTGTGTTCAAGAAAACTGATCGTAGATATATTAATGTCAGAAGCCATAAAGCATTCTTTAGCTCTACTACATACAAGAGATATCATTCATGGGATGTTTTTTTGTTTATAGAGTTGCTTGAATTTCTCATTAAAAATATCTATGTGAAATTTGGCAACACAATATATCAGCAGCATATAGGTATTCCAATGGGTACTAATTGTGCACCCTTGTTGGCTGACCTGTATGTTCTCTTATGAATATGACTATATGCAGACGCTTTCAAAACCCGATCCATTCAAAGCCCGTCCCTTCTCATTCACCAAACGCTATATAGACGATCTTCTCGCTGTGGATAATCGCTATATAAATGACGCAGTGAAGGATATATATCCACCTTCACTGGATTTGAAGGAAACTACAGATAGCCCTACATGCACATCATATTTAGATCTATATCTCTATAAAAATGAAGCGGGCATTCTCTCTCGTCGACTTTATGACAAAAGAGATGATTACAATCTCGACATCGTAAACTATCCCTTTCTGGACAGTAATATTCCAGTGGGACCTGCATATGGCGTATACATATCTCGTTTAGTAGCATTTGCTAGATCCTGTGTTAAATGTGACGATTTTAATCAACGTCACAAAACATTGATGCAGAAACTTAAAAAACAGGGCTATTCCACCAAGCGCCTACATTCAAAGTTTCTCAAATTTGGCGATACATATCGCATGCTGATAGCAAAATACGAACGTAGCGTGCAAGATCTATGGCGCTACGTTTCGTAACTTGTGTCTAATTCCGCTTAACCCGGGGCTAGGGGCCGTATGAACCCATGTACTTCAAGATCCTCATGGTACTCATATGAACAGTCACAATCAAAGCGTGACTGAGATACATCATTTTTTAGATGACGACTCTATAACGAATATTATGGATTAAGAATACTGATCAGCGATACGGATTTGATATTTTTGGAACATCATGATGTCTTGCCGGCATCATTGAAAACTGTTGACCGCTTCTCTCTTGCAGGAAACAAGCCTATGTTTATGTATACTATGATTGTCTTTTTGAATTTGGTGCTAATACTGTTATATGGAAAATGGAATAGGTCTTTGGATTATGGACGCGGATATTCTCTAATGGACGACGGCTGGATTATGAATGACGGACTAGACGCTTGTAATAATTCACCTTGGTCTTGAGCAAATATTCGTATCATCTTTAACAACTGGACGTCTTGGTCTCTAACAAGTGGCATTTTAATATTGAAAATTAGTTGCCTTGGTCTCCAAAAACTGGTAGTCTCATCTTTCACAACTGGCCGCCTTGGTCTCTCATCACTGGTACTCGCGCCTCTGACAACTGTTCGCCTCGGTCTTCACCCACTGGTAATCTCATCTTTAATAACTGGCCGCCTTGGTCTCTCATCACTGGTACTCGCGCCTCTGACAACTGTTCGCCTCGGTCTTCACCCACTGGTAATCTCATCTTTAATAACTGGCCGCCTTGGTCTCTCATCACTGGTACTCGCGCCTCTGACAACTGTTCGCCTCGGTCTTCACCCACTGGTAATCTCATCTTTAATAACTGGCCGCCTTGGTCTCTCGTCACTGGTACTCGCGTCTCTGGCAACTGTTCACCTCAGTCTTCAACCACTGGTAGTCTCATCTTTGACATCTGTTCTTCTTGGTCTTCAACCACTGATACACTCATCTTTGACAACTATTCGCCTTGGTCTTGTATCATATTTAACAACTGGTCGTCTTGGTCTCTAACAACTGATCACCTTGGTCTCCAACAAACTGATAGTCGTCGCCTTGGTCTCCAACATCTGGTAATCTCATATGTGACAACTGGTCGCGCCTTGATCTCCAGCATTTGTAGTCTCATCTTGGACTCCAACATCTCGTCATCTTGGTCTCCAACAACTGGTAGTATGATCTTCAACTGCTCGCCTTGGTTTCCAAAACTGGTAGTCTCGTCTTTGACAACTAATCGCCTTTGTCTCCAAAGCCTGATAGTCTATTCTGTCATAACTGTTTGTCTTCGTAGTTTTGTGACTTGTAAACATGGTGGAGAATGAAGCGCTTTGTCTGCGTCGGGCCTCAAAACATTTGTTCTGAATACGAACTTGAATTCAATAAATACTTACTCGTGTGGGCCGTTTTTTACTACGTGGCGGTCACATAGTTCTTTATTTTCCAACAGATGACTTGCTAGGTCTATCAGATCATCGCTCTGAAATATTTGTGTCTAATGTCACTCAAGCCGGTGTTAGGGATCGTGTGGTCATGTCATTCAATATGTCCACATGAACAGCTAGAATAAAAGCGTGGCTGAGATACAAATCATCATCATCATGATATTTTTAGAAATATTTGCTGAGAATAGGTTGTTTTAATATAGAGCAAATGGCCGCTTCAGTCGTTTAAAACATGATGCAGCCAATTGCTGAGAGTCTACCCACATATACTGAATACAAGCATCTAGTCCGTCAGTCAGTGTTCAGCGTCCATACTCCAAAGACCTAATTCATATAACAGCATTATCACCAAATTAAAGAAAAACAATCATGGTATACATAAACATAGGCTAGTTTCCTGCAAGAGAGAAGCGGTGAACAGTTTTCAATGATGCCGTCATGATGTTCCAAAAATGTCAAATCCGTATCGCTGATCAGTAATCTTAATCCATATGATATTCGTTGTAAAGTAGTCATCTAGAGCATGATGTATCTCAGTCAAGCTTTGATTGTGACTGTTCATCTGAACATCATGAGGATCTTGAATTACATGGGTTCATACGAACCGTATCCCCGGGTTACGAAACGTAACGTCATACATATTGAGATCTTGAAGGCTAGTTGTCTTCATTTTTCTGAAATGTTGGCCCCCGTTGTTGAAGACTGATTGTCTTCATCTTTGACAAATGGTCGTCCTGAACTGCTTGTCGTCATCTTTCTCCATAACTGGTAAATGTTCGCTGTCATTGAAGACTGGCTGTTTTCATCTCTGTCACTTCCGTCATTGAGGACTGGTTGTATTCATCATTGACAAATGGTCCCTTCCGTCGTTGAGGACTGGTTGTTTTCATTTTTGACTAATGGTCACTCCCGTCGTTGAGGATAAATTGTCTTCATCTTTGGCAAATGGCCACTTCATTCTTTGAGGACTGATTTCCTCGCCTTTGTCAAATGGTCACTTCCGTTGTTGAAGCCTAGTTCTCTTCATCTTTCTCAAAATTTCATCTCCGTTGTTGAAGACTGGTTTTCTTCATCTTTGACAAATGGTCGCTTCCGTCGTTGAGTACAGGCTCCCTTCATCTCTGTCAATTGGCCACTTCCACAGCTGAGGATTGTTTTTTTCATCTTTGACAAATTTGAACTTCCATTTGCACTTGAGTTGTCTTCGTCCTTGGTAAATGCTAGCTTTCATCGTTGAGCAATGTCTGTGTTCATTTCTGTCAATTGGTCACTACCGTCGCTGAGGACTGGTTGTAGTCATCTTTTTCAAACGGTCACTTCCGTTGTTGAAGGCTGGTTACCTTCATCATTGACAAATTGTCTCTTCCGTCGTTGAGTTGTCTTCGTCCTTGGTAAATGTTAGCTTCCGTGGTTGAGCAATGTCTGTGTTCATTTCTGTCAACAGGTCACTTCCATCGTTGAGAATTGGTTGTCTTCATCTTTGACAAATGGTAGCTTCCGCCGTTGAGGATTGGTTGTATTTATCATTAGCAAATGATCACATCCGTCTGTCATGGTTGGTTGGTTGTCTTCATATTTGGCAAACAGTCATTTCCACCGTTGAGGAAAAGGAGTCTTCATCTTTGGCAAATGGTCACGTCCGTCGTTGAGAATTGTTTGTATTCATATTTAGGAAATGGTCTCTGTCGCCGTCGAGGAATGGTTTTTTCAATATTCAGCGAATGGCAGCTTCAGTTGTGAACAAGTTTCAATCATCATCTTTGGCAAATGAAAACTACCATCGTTGAGGATGGGTCTTCTTCATCTTTTCCAAATGGTCTGTTCCGTCGTGGAAGACTGTCTGTCTTCATCTTTGACAAACGATTGCTTCCGTCTATGAGAACCGGTTGTCTTCATTTTTGACAAATGTTCACTTCCACCTTTTCGTCTTTCGCGGCTGTGATACTAAGGCTACGTTCGAAAATCCAAGGTATTCTCGGGTCTGAATGTTAGGTGTCGACGAATACTTTCCTGCAGAGTCATATGGTTGCTTTTTAGTCACCAGACGTCGTCAATTTTTCCACCTCTTGCATATCGCTCCAATTGACAAATGAGCGCTGCCATCGGTGAAGATCGGTTGTCTTCGTCTTTGGCAAATGGTCACTGCATTAATTGAGGACTGATTTCTCCACCTGTGTCGAATGCTCAGTTTCATCGTTGAGAACTCGTTGAGTCTTTATCTTTCTTAAATGGTCACTTCCGTTATTGAAGACGTGTTGTTTTCATCTTTCTCAATTGGTCACTTCCGCTGTTGAAGAGCGGTTGTCTTCATCTTTGACAAATGTTCGATGTCGGCAATAAGCACTGGGTATCTTTATTTTTGACAAATGGTGGCTTCCGTCATTGTGGTCTGGCTCTCGTCTTCTCTGTCAATGGTTGATGATTGTTTTTATTCATCATTGACAAGTGGTCACTTCTGTCGTTGAAGACTGGTTGTTTTCATTTTTGACAAATGGTAACTTCTGCAGCCGAGGACTGGCTGTCTTCATCTTTGGCAAATGGTCACTTCCATCGGTGAGGACTGGATGTTTTCGTCTTTGCCAAAAGGTCACTGCCGTCGTCTGGATTGCTTCGCTTCCGTCATTGAAGACTGGCTTTCTTCATCTCTGTCACTTCGGTCGTTTAGAACTGGTTGTATCATCATTGAGGTCTGGTTGTCTTCAACGTTGGCAAATGGGCACTTCCATCGTTGAGGAATGGTTGTCTTCATCTCTGACTAATGGTAAATGCCGTCGCTGAGGATTCGATGCTCATATGTAGGAAATGCTCACTACCGTTGCCGAGAATTGGTTGTTTCCATATTTAGCAAATGGGCGCTTCAGTTGTTGAAAATTTGTTGACGTCGACTTTGACCCCCTCCGTCGTTGAGGACTGGTTGTGTTCGTCTCTGGCAAATTGTCAACGCCGTCCTTGAGGACTGGTTGTCTTCATTTTTGACAAATGGGCGCTTTCATCTTTGAGGATTGGTTGTCTTCCTCTTTGGTAAATTTTCGCTTCCGTCGTTGAGGAATGACACCCATCATCTCTGTCAATTGGTCACTTCCGTCGTTGAGGATTGATTGTCTTCATCTTTGACGAATGGTCACTTCTGCCGTTGAGGACTGACTGTCTTCAAATTTGCCAAACGGTCACTTTAGTTATTGAAGAATGATTTTTTCATCTTTGCCAAATGATCACTTCCTTCACTGAAGACTGGTTGTTTCCATATTTAGCAAAAGTGGACTTCAGTCGCTGAGAATTTGTTGCATCTTTGATCACTCCGTCGTTGAGGACTCGTTCTATTCATTTTTGACAAATGGTCACTTCCGCCGTTGAGGACTGGCTTTCGTCATCTTTGAACAATGGTCACTGCCATCGTTGAAAATGGGTTGTCTTCATCTTTGGCAAAAGAGCACTGCCGTCGTTGAGGACGGAATGTTTCATATTTAGCAAATGCTCACAGCCGTCGTTCAGAATTGGAAGTGTCAATATTTAGCAAATGGACACTTTGGTCATCATTGGCAAATGGTCACCTCCGTAGGTGACTACTGGTTGTTTCCATATTTGACAAATGGACACTTCCGTCGTTGAGGATTGTTTGTTTTCATTTTTGGAAAATGATCACTTTCGACATTGAGGACTGGCTCTCATCATCATCGGCAAATGGTCGCTTCCGTCGCCGAGGACTGGTTGTTTTTATTTTTGACAAATGGACCTTCCGTCGTTGAGGACTGTTTGTTTTCAGTTTTAACAAATGACCAATGTCATCGTTGAAAACTGGTTGTCTTCATCTTTGACAAATGGCCACAGTCGACGATGAGGAGTGGTTTGCTTCATTCTTGGCAAATTGTCGCTTCCGTCGAAGAGGACTTGTTGTATTCTTCTTTGGTACACATCCATCTTTGTGGACTGGAAGTCTTCATCTTTCTCAAATGATCACTTCCATTGTTGAAGTCCGGTTGTCTTTATTTTTCTCAAATGGTCACCTCCGCTGTTGAAGACTGGTTCTCTTCATCTTTGACAAACGGTCGCTTCCGTCGTTGAGAACTGGGTATTTTGATCTTTGACAAATGATGACTTCCATCGTGGAGGATTTGTTGTCTTCATATTAGGCAAATGGTCAATATCTTCGTTGAGGACTGATTGTATTCATCTTTCTCAAATGGTCACTCCCGTGTTGTTGGAGACTGGTTATCTTCATCTTTGAAAAATGCTCACTTCCGCCGTTCAGGACTGGTTTTATTTATCATTGGCAAATGATCATTCCCGTATTTCAGAACTGGTTGTTTCATTTTTGACAAACGGTAACTTCCGCCTTTGATGACTGCTTGTCTTCATATCTGGCAAATGGTCACTTTCGTCATGGAAGACAGATTTCGTCATCTTTGCCAAATGGTCACTTTCCTCGTTGGAGATTGCTTGTTTTCAGATGTAACAAATACTCACTGCCGCCGTTGAGAATGGGTTGTTTCAAAATTAAGCTAATGGTGCTTCAGTTGTTAACAATTTGCTATCTTCATCATTGGTCCCCTCCGTGGATGCCGACTGGTTGTATTCATCTTTGGAAAATGGACACTGCCGTCGTTGAGGACGGGTTGTCTTCGACTTTGAAAAATGGTCACTTCCGTTGTTGAAGCCTGGTTGTCTTCATCTTTGACAAATGGTCGCTGCCGCCGTTGAGTACTGGTTGTTTTCATCTTTGGTTTCTGGTCGCTTCCGTCGTTGAGAAATGGCTTCCTTCACCTATGTCAATTGGTTACTTCCGTTGTTGATGATTGCCTTCATCTTTGACACTATATTCATCACTGACTATGATCACTTCCGTCGTTGAGAACTGGTTGTTTTCATTTTTGACAAAATGTCATTTCCGTATTTGCGGACTGACTATTTGACAAATGGGTACTTTCGTCATTGAAGACTGATTTTTCATCTTTGTCAAATGGTCACTTCCTTCGTTGATCACTGGTTGTTTTCGTATTTAGCAAATGCTCATTGCCGTCGTTGATAATTGTTTGTTTCCATATTTATCAAATGGGCGCTTTGTTGCCGTCATCGTTGGTCCTCTCCGTCGTTCAGGACTGACTGTATTCATTTTTAGCAAATGCTTACTGCATTCCTTGAGGACTGATTGTCTTCATCTTTGGTAAATGTTCGCTTCCGTCGTTGAGGAGTGGAACTCTTCATCTTGTCAATTGGTCACTTCCGTCGATGAAGATTGGTTGTGTTCATCTTTGTCAAATTGTCACTTTCGTCATTGAGGGTTGATTGAATTCATCATTGGCAAATGGACACATGCGTTGTTGAGGACTGGTAGTTTTCGTCTTTCTCAAATGGTCACTTCCATTGTTGAAAAGTGATTTCTCCATCTTTGGCAAATGGTTTCTTCCGCCGTTGATGATTGGATATTTTCATATTTAACAAATGCTCCAGTCATCGTTGTGAATTGGTTGATTTCATCTTTATCAAATGGCCGCCTCAATCGTTAAAAATTTATTTCCGTCATCTTTGGCAAATATTCACCTCCGTCGATGAGGACTGGTTGTATTCATCTTTGACAAACGGTCAATTCCGTCTTTGAGGACTGATTGATTTCATTTTTGACAAATGGTCACTTCCGCCTTTGAGGGCTGGTGGTATTCATCATTGGCAAATGACCATTTCCGTCTTTGGTGACTGGTTGTGTAAATGGTCAATTCCGTCGTTGAGGACTGGTTGTTTTCATTTTTGACAAATAGTCACTTCCGCCTGTTTTCATTCATTTTTGGCAGATGGTCGCTTTCGTCTTTGAGGACTGGCTGTTTTCATTTTTGACAAAGGATCACTTCCACCTTTGATGACTGGTTGTCTTCATATTTGGCAAGTGACCGCTTTCGTCACTGGAGACTGATTTCTTCATCTTCGTCAGACGCTCACTTCTGTCGTTGAAGACTTGTTGTTTTCATATGTAGCAAATGCTCATTGCCGTCGTTGAAGACTTGTTGTTTTCTTATGTAGCAAATGCTCATTGCCGTCGTTGAAGACTTGTTGTTTTCATATGTAGCAAATGCTCATTGCCGTCGTTGAAGACTTGTTGTTTTCATATGTAGCAAATGCTCATTGCCGTCGTTGAAGACTTGTTGTTTTCATATGTAGCAAATGCTCATTGCCGTCGTTGAAGACTTGTTGTTTTCATATGTAGCAAATGGTCATTGCCGTCGTTGAAGACTTGTTGTTTTCATATGTAGCAAATGCTCATTGCCGTCGTTGAAGACTTGTTGTTTTCATATGTAGCAAATGCTCATTGCCGTCGTTGAAGACTTGTTGTTTTCATATGTAGCAAATGCTCATTGCCGTCGTTGAAGACTTATTGTTTTCATATGTAGCAAATGCTCATTGCCGTCGTTGAAGACTTGTTGTTTTCATATGTAGCAAATGCTCATTGCCGTCGTTGAAGACTTGTTGTTTTCATATGTAGCAAATGCTCATTGCCGTCGTTGAAGACTTGTTGTTTTCATATGTAGCAAATGCTCATTGCCGTCGTTGAGAATTGTTTGAATTTATTGTTCCAATTTTCGCCTTATGATAATTTATTTTGTGAAATGATGTGAACTGGATTTGTCCAGAATATTTTAGTATATAAATCACTAAGATGTGCTGAGGTTTGCTGTAACTGACTGTGGCTCGCTGTGGGTGACTGTCGCTCGCTGTGGATGATTGAGGCGCGCTGTGTCTCACTGTGGATTATTTCTTTTTATATTGCTATTTACTGATTAAATTTTTCAAATTAACTGTATCTTGACTTGTCTTGTGTTTACCATGGATGGTTGTATCTTCGGCACTAACAATGTCTTTTTGGTGCTTGGCTGGACTGGCAGAGATGTTCACTCTTCGCCTCTCCGTGACCGAGTGACTCTCCATATATTTTCGCGTCCTTATATACCATTTGGTTATCAACCAGTGACGTGAATTGCTATGGCGTTCTTCAGAACTGAATGAAACCGAGTGCTTGGATTGGCCGAGAAATGTAAATTGACGAAAATTGTGACGTCACTCCACAGACTGCAGGACGGTGATTGTTGTTGAACGCTAACTTCTTGAACGGATATATTTACTTTGAAAAAAATAGATCTAAATTTCGATGGAATAATCCTTGAACCATATATTATTTTGAAGCGGAACTCCTTAACTACGTGATGCTAATTTTAATTTCCAATGTGAACGCTTTTCTGCCAAAGGAGAACAGATTTTCTTGCACTGAAAGTGCGATAACATGGACTGAAAATCTGTGTGTTGAAAACACTGATTTTTCTCTAGTCACGGCAAGAATGATTGTCAATCTACAGAAAACTATACGTTATCAGACTCAAACTTTTCCGGGAAGGTAAGTCCGAAGACCTGCATTTCTTAGATATATAATTCTTAAACTCCAAATAGATACCTATCAATAACAAATCTGCAATTATTCGTACTTCAGCGTTCTCAAAATGGCGCCACACAGGCGATCACAAATACTAGCAGAGCCGTATTTTCTCTGAAAAGTTAATATCTCCATAAATACTATATTCTAAACCTTGATACTTCATACTGGTGTCTAATTCCGCTTAACCCGGGGCTAGGGGCCGTATGAACCCATGTACTTCAAGATCCTCATGGTGCTCATATGAACAGTCACAATCAAAGCGTGACTGTGATACACCATTCTCTAGATAACGACTTTAGAATGATTATTATGGATTAAGAATACTGATCAGCGATACGGATTTTATATTTTTGGAACATCATGATGTCTTGTCGGCATCATTGAAAACTGTTGACCGCTTCTCTCTTGCAGGAAACTAACCTATGTTTATGTATACTATGATTGTCTTTTTTGAATTTGGTGCTAATACTGTTATATGGATATGGAATAGGTCTTTGGATTATGGACGCGGATATTCTTTAATGGACGACGGCTGAATTATGAATGACGGACTAGACGCTTGTATTTTCAGGACAATATTCCATGATAAATGTACTAAATGACCCTAACAGGATTTTACATGAGAAAAATTATAACGGGGGTAACTTACGACTTAAGTCAGCAGGGGTCGATCACTGTCAATTTTCGTATAGTTTGATATGGATGCAGACGACAAGAACAATAATACCGGATTTAGAAAGCGGGAATGCGTGAGGATTAGGTGGTGATTTGTTTACATTACTGTGGTATTGCTAGAATTTTATAAAGTCTCGTCAGTCCAAAGTTCGGTATGTCCATAGAAAATGGCGAACTAAATTCTATTTCTTTCACATTATTCCCTTCTACATTTGTTCGACTCCGAACAAAGAATGTACTCTAAACTGGCATTCACAAAAATGAAGACAGATATCGCTTCAACTTCCAACATTTTATGACGATATATGTACACATCTTTCCTTTGTCATGACAAATATTTGTCAATGGATTCCGATCGGCAGTTTAATAGGAATAATTTAATTTCAATTAACAATATATATTATGTTTTACTGTTAATAACGATAACACTGTTGAATAATGTCTGAAATGGCATTCGTTCTTTGCTTTCTTTGTACAGAGGGTGCAGGCATGGCTTGGACGGGCCTGAACAAATTCCTCGAGGATCTTCTTCCCGGTCGGTAATATCGTCTCCACCACAGAGTGACAGTGCTCCCATCGATCCTCGCTTCCAGTGTTCGTCCTTGGGGAGATGATTGTTGGGACGTCCTAACCTGTGAATTCCTCCGTATTGGCTGAGGCAGCTGATGATGATGTCCTACCTGGGATATTCAGAGTGGGTTCCTCACCCTGTTCCAGGACTGGAGTCACTTGACGTACCTGCTTTGGGGAACTGACTGGCAAAATAATTACGGGAGACACACCTGGCCGGAAAGATGACGGGCTAGTTGACAGGGACGGAAAAACGTGCGCTAATTCCATTTTGGGCACTGAAATGGTGGAGGCAAAGAGCTTGGCAGTTGATGCCGATCGAGTGGCATCTCCACTATGAAAAGGGTCCAGTCCAAGTTTGCGCCGATTCATAACACACGATGGTGCCGTAGCCATCTCATCTACCAGAGAGGTTCCTTTTGCCAACTTTTTCTGATACCCTGCATTGTTGGTAGCTTGAGAGCCGTTGTGGTTCGTCTGGTCACCCGGGGTCCATGAAGCCTGACAAGAGTCTTTTAAGTGCTGTCATAATGTCTCATATCCCTCCAACATCGTGACAGAACACACACTTGCTTTCCGGCTTGTCTTTCGTCAGCTGACAGGAAAGCCTTTGCCTTGTTATTCCCGCCTGGCCATTAATATGATGACATCTTTTCTCGAAGACCATGCAATTATATCTGCTAATCTATTTCACTTTATGAGATTTTGGTCAATGCCAAACCTGTTCCAGTTATAAGATCCAGTGGCATTGGTGTTTCTCTTATCATCATCATCATGGGAGTTTCCTGACTGGCATTGTGAATTAAAGACTTGTATGCCATAAGAGCGAAAGGTAACTCTTCATCCCAGTCCCTCTGATTGTGTTTCACCATCATTGCAAGGCGATCCTCTAATGTACGGTTAAATCGCTCCATCATCGCATTTGACTGTGGATGGTAAGAGGTTGTGTGGGTTTCAACTATTTTCAGCAGTCGGCAAACTTGGTACTGTCGTAAATGTGCACGTAGCCGCCTAGAACATGACTTTCGAGATGCACACGTGTCACATTGGCTACACAATAGCTTGATATCCTGTCTCATCCCATGCCAGTAATAGAGACCTGATATTATGGTGCAAGTCTTCTGGAGTCCGAGATGTGCCATGGTGTTCGCTGCATGGAGTTGACTGAAAACCTCTTTAACGCGATTCCTGGGTAACACCAATAGCCATCGATGTCCGGATCCATCAGCTGATTCCCATTTAGGATGAAGAACTCCATCTATAAAGCTCAGACGATTCCATTTGCCCAGTAAGCCTTGGTGACCTTTTTTTCAGGGATAATATCTTTTCCCAGGTAGATTGTTCGATAGTTTGATGCTTAGCAGTAATTATCCCCTTTAAATCTGCGTCTCGCTCTTGTGCCTCCTTAAACCGTTCATTTGACCATTGGTCATCATTGGAGGTTGCTTGAGGCTGAGTGTCTAATGTCCGCTTCTGTTGTCGTCTTACAGCATTGACATGTCTTTGTGGACTACTGTTGCCAGCTGGCTTGGAGTTCCTACGTTTTCGAAATCCTCGCTCCTTGTAACTTCAACACTTTGATACCCACATGACCTTAGCTATTGTCGTTTCAATTGGTCCAATGGGGTCAGTTTGGACTGTGACACTTCGTTTTTTCTCAGTTGCCAGGATAAGAAGAATAAGGCCACCCTCAGGTTCTTCATAATCCAACTTTTCACACCATTTGCACAATGGCATTCTTGACAGAGCATCAACATTGCCGTGTTGCTTTCCGGGTCGGTGTATAATGCCAGAGTCAAAGGTATTCAAGAGGCCCAACCAACGTGCGATCTGTCCTTCAGGTTGTTTGAAATTCAGCATCCATCTAAGAACGCAGTGGTCAGTCCTTATAGTGAAGTGTCGACCTATAAGATAATGCCTGAAGTGTTTGACAAAAGTTACTACTGCAAGAAGTTCCCCCCTGATTACAACACATATAAGGGAAGTGGGAAGAGGTGCCGACATACCGACAGAGTCACATGACTTCACAGTATAGTCTTCCGGTTAACCTATTCTAAAGAACATACCAAGAATCTAACGATTCGTGATATGTGTTGTATCTCAGGTACGCTTTTATTGTACCTGTTCATGTGGCAACTTACACAGTAGTTCCTTTCGGCTTTGCTAAGATTCTTTCATGTGTATGCGATAACCTCTTCTACGACCTTGGTGTTGGGACAGAACGGCTCCAATACCATCCTCACTGGCATCTGTATCAAGAATGAAATCTCCATGAGAACTGGGATAAGCTAATATAGGGCTGTTCACCAACAGATACTGTAACTTTCGGAAGGAAGTTTCGCATAGTTACTTCTGTTAAGCGATGCAGGGGCCTTGCTGCTTCTCCAAAATTCTTAACGAATCGCCGGTAGTAAGATTCTAAGCCCAGAAAATTTCTAACTTCATGTTCATTAGTCGGGGTTGGGCAGTCCTTGATAGCTTTTATCTTTTCATTAGTAGAGATGCCTTCAGCTGGTAACACATGACCTAGGTAACTCACCTTTCGCTGGAATAAATGACACTGCTTTGGGTTCAGCTTAAGATGAGCTTGTAACCGCTGAAATACCTTCCTTAGGTTGTCTATGGATTCATCTAATGTTTGATGATGTCGTCAAGATATACAACGCAGATGCTCCACTGATACCCCGTTAATGCCATTCCCATAAGTCTTGCGAAGGTTGAGGGTGTATTGTAGAGACCAAATGGCATTACCTTGAATTGCCACAGTCCACTCTTGGAGGTAAATGCTGATTTCCTCTTTGCATCCTCATCCAAATATTCTTGTCCGTATCCGCTAGACAAATCAAGGGTAGAAGCCACCTGGCTCCATGAAGTGAGTTGAGGTAATCATCTATTCTTTAACAGTTACTTTGAGTACACGACTATAATCCTCACAAAAATGGGTTCTGCCATTTTTCTTGATCACCAGTACGCTTGGAGATGCCCAAGGACTGGTTGATTTTTCAATAATACCTCTGTCATACATGTCCTTAATTTGTTTGTCAGCTCCGTCTTGTTTCTGTATCGGTAGAAATCTTGGTGCTTGTCGCTGTGGATGAGCATCTCCTGTATTGATGGAATGTTTCACACACTCCGTCCTGCCTAAATCAACATCGTCCTTCGCAAAGATGTCTGGAAAGTCAAACAGTAGTGTCTTTACCTTGCATTTATCTTGAGGCCCCATCTTCTCTGTACTTCTTTCGTACACAGATGTCAATGTTCAGGTAGTTCTGGCTGCAGTTGACTAAGATTGCAGACATACTTGGGGAATGTTTCTTCCACCTCCTCCATGATGATTTCATCTTCTTGCTTCACTATTCCAGAAGTTGAGAGGATCGGGCTCATTACTGCTATGGTTGTGTCCTTAGGTACTATTTCAGGGTCAGTTCCTGTAATAATGACCCCAAATTGGAAAAAATCACTTTCTGTGTCCACAAGAGTCCTAGCTATGACCATTTGTGGATGTTTTTATTTGTTTCCCAAAGGTTCACTTATGGTCGGCTTTCCCAAGATCTCCTGGACTCACTTGGGATAATTACTTGTTCACCGGGAGGAATTATTACAGTCTGAAGAACTATTAGTCGACAATATTCTGTTTCTTCTCGTTCTCTTGTACACAAAATTTCAACCCTTCACATATTATACTTCTCCTCTGAAGATGAATTTCACAGTTGAATTTCATTAAGAAATCCATTCCGAGAATACCATCGTTAATGATGTCTGCCACAACCATATTTAGTTTGGCTGGTTCAGGTAATATTCCTGGGTCCAATTCGCACATCCCGATGATACTAAGTGACGTATGGTCTGCAGTAAGCAACTGGACATCAATGGGCTTTATTTCTGGTTGATCTTTCAAGGGTAAACGGAATAATGCTATCTTAGATAGAATTGGAACACAAATTCCAGTATCGATTAGAAATGAAAATTGAATTTCCCCTGTTACGTCATAAACGATAATAGAAAAAAACATAACAGAACAATTTTGTGAAGTCAAGGATTAACAATCAAATATTTATTTACAATACTAAAACCATACACAAATTAAGTAAGGTTAATACAACAAATAAATGTCAAATATAGTCTTACTGTTCAATGCTATACCGGTGTATACTTCACAATCCGTTTTGACGTGCAAATCTCTATACAGTCCGTGCCGCACAAATCGCTGTTCTGTATTTTGATATTTGAACACTGCTCAGTTGTTGTCCAGTTTCCGACAGTTCAATCACGTGAATTACAACGCAGCCAAAAGTCAATTCACAGGAGTATACAATCCGTATAGTAAGTATAAAGCACCCACACAAAGCCAGCCTGAATTTCCTCCTCGATCACTGAATGTTGGGCTATTTATACTCTATGAGGCATTCGAGATAATTCTACAAATCACGAAGTCTCCAGAACACACAGCATGATGCATGATCTGACCCAGATACAATCCACAACAGCTTCGAGAAGACGCCATGACTATAAGCACATAATAGAATGTAAACAAGCTTACGTAGCTCTATTATTCGAGAAATATCCACAGTGTCTAATAGTAATACCATAACACCACCCCCTCCCCCTCTTAAAAAAGAAAGTTTCAAACTTGGAACTTTCTTGACAATAAAAAACATTATTGCAAAACAAAATCTATATTACAACAGCAAAATGTTGACAAACATATGTACATTATATGCGAGACAAACAATCAGCAATCAAATTGTCCTTGCCCTTAATATGACGGATTTCAATATTGTATTTTTGTAACACCAAACTCCATCTCAACAATCTTTGAATTTTGTTTTTCAGCTTACTTATGAAAACAAGTGGATTGTGATCACTGAATACAGTAATTGGCAACGACAAAGAAGTAACATAAACATCAAAATGTTGTAAAGCCACTATCATTGCCAAACATTCTTTCTCATTTGTAGAATAATTTCTCTGATTTTTGTCAAATTTACGTGAAAAATAACATATACCTTCTTGTAACACAACGGCATCAGCAGCAACATCACTAGCATCTACAGTCAGTTTAAAAGGTGAATCAAAATCTGGTGCTGAAAGAACTGGTGCGCTTTCAGGTTTTCAAAAGCTGATTCACATTCATTGGTCCGAACAAAAGTTACCCTCTTTCTTAAGAGTTGAGTTAAAGGCTCAATAATATCTGAAAAATTTGGACAAAATTTCCTGTAGTAACCAGCCATACCCAAGAAACGCATCAGTTGTCTCTTATATGTTGGTCTTGGAAATAGCAAGATAGCGCTAACCTTAGCATCTACAGGTTTTACCTGACCCTGACCTACAACATGACCAAAGAATGTCACACGTGCATGTCCAAATTCACTTTTTCCAAGGTTGACTGTCAGCTTGGCGTCACTTAGTCGATTGAGCAGTGTGCGATTTCTCTGTAGATGATCTTCCCATGTATCGCTGTAGACAATGACGTCATCAATGTAAGTCTCACATCCTTCCAAACCAGAAGCCACACGGTTGATGAGACGCTGGAACGTCACCAGAGAATTTTTCATTCCAAATGGCATGACCCTCCGAGATGCTGATATCGCCTTCGCACGATCTGTCAGTGGAACTTGCCAAAATCCTTTCAGAAGATCAAACTTTGACACAAACTTGGCAATCCCACTTTATCAATGCAATCGTCAATGTGTGGATTAGGGAATGTGTCTGTTTTGGTCAATGTGTTCACCTTTCTGTAGTCAGTACACACCCTGTAAGTGCCATTTGGCTTTGGAACGAGGATACAAGGTGAACTCCAGTTACTATTACTTGGTTCAATGAAGTCATTGTCCAATAAATACTGAATCTCTTTTTTCATGTAGTTTTGTTTAATGGGATTCAAACGATATGGGTGCTGCTTCACCGGATTAGAATCTCCGACATTGACGTCATGTGAAATTGTATCAGTCTGAGTGGGGATATCGGGAAACAAGTGTTCATATTGCAACGGTCAACCTGTGCAACAATACTCCAATACTGTTACGCAGCTGATCGGTCAGGATGGCTGATCAATACGTTATACCAATCGCCATTATTATTTAATCAGTTCTGACACCACCCGAATATCCGGAATTTATACGGTTGACCGCGTATTCTTAATCAAGAATATCGGTAAATAATAATGCCCGTTTTATGTTCAACTAGATCAAATTTTATTTCATCTGAATTAATATGTACATATCATACAAACTTCGATGCATGATAACAAAAAGGCAAGTCTCTCGTGAACATTCGTGTTTTGTTGTTATTTCTTTATGATTCCCCTCCAACGCTGCCTCCGGTATAGCATTGATAATTCGGTTTTGTACACTCGTTAGTTCCGTCTTTGTACCGTAGCATGTATTATAAAGCTGATAATTCTGTCTGTCATCCAAGAGTAATAATCCAATTTCGGGATTCTGTGTTCAGCTAGTCTCAGGTGTAGATCTATGACGATCTGATATTGAAAGATCACCCGGATTTTTATCTACGGGTGATATGTGCCATCGAGATCCAGATATTTATTTACGGGTGATAGCTTATTGAAGAGAATCTGGATAAGTCTGTGTACTGTGTGATTATAATGAGTATTAAATCTTTCCCCATGAAGCTTTGGTGCAAATTACTAAATGAACGTCTCCTGTATTCTTGCCAGGCGTCAAATCTTGTTCTGTGAGATACCCTTTTACTTTTGGGGTTACCCGGGTTTATAAATGCGGGTTGTGATATGCTGGCGTTGTTTCAACCCAATATTTAACTTTCACGGACTATTCTTAAAGCTTTCAACTAGAACAAGTCTAGAATATCAGCGAAACCCTTCCCGTGTCCGTAATTGGGAGTAACTGTTAACTTAATCGAATTCGTCTTGATGTTGGAGTTACCCGTCTTTTATTATAGGGGGTACCCGGGTTTATAAATGCGGGTTGTGATATGCTGGCGTTGTTTCAACCCAATATTTAACTTTCACGGACTATTCTTAAAGCTTTCAACTAGAACAAGTCTAGAATATCAGCGAAACCCTTCCCGTGTCCGTAATTGGGAGTAACTGTTAACTTAATCGAATTCGTCTTGATGTTGGAGTTACCCGTCTTTTATTATAGGGGGTACCCGGGTTTATAAATGCGGGTTGTGATATGCTGGCGTTGTTTCAACCCAATATTTAACTTTCACGGACTATTCTTAAAGCTTTCAACTAGAACAAGTCTAGAATATCAGCGAAACCCTTCCCGTGTCCGTAATTGGGAGTAACTGTTAACTTAATCGAATTCGTCTTGATGTTGGAGTTACCCGTCTTTTATTATAGGGGGTACCCGGGTTTATAAATGCGGGTTGTGATATGCTGGCGTTGTTTCAACCCAATATTTAACTTTCATGGGCCATGCTTAAAGCCTTAAACTAGAACAAGTCTAGAATATCAGCTAAACCCTCCCCGTGTCCGTCATTGGGAGTAACTGTTAACTTAATTGACTTTGTCTTGATTTTGAGAGTTACCCGTCTTTTATTTTTGGGGTCACCCGGATTTATAAAAGCGGGTAGTGATATTCAGTTCTAATGACTCTGACGTTACGCCACTGAGTGAGAACTAAATCACTTCCTAATTATAATATCTCTTATTTAATGTACGGAATGCAGTCTGTGTATTTCTTCTGTGTATATTCCTGTTGGTTTCCTCTGTTATATATTTATTGGTTTGGCACTGGAATTCGGGGCTGAATGTATAACATCAGATAATAGCTGAATAACATCAGTGTTGATCTTGAAGATAAAGATATTTCACTGCAAAACACATTCTAGCCTATATTTGACTAATAAATATGCATACAGCTGAAATTCTTTTCACCCGTATTTATATCTCGTAGTGGATCGCGGTTTGTTTACATTGTAGAGTAGGCCTTGCACCAATGAAATTATCTGCTTCTCATACTCATTATTATATTCCAATGGTATCCAGTTACCTAAGGTATGATAATCTCCTGCTGGCTGTTTCAGACAATTAATTGCTGGGATATCGTTGGCTATTCTCACAGTTATTTCAACCGTGTAGCTGATCCGGTGATTACCAAGTGCCGAATTATTAGTATCTTTGGCCTTTTTACACTCTCGCGGGAAGACGATCCCAGTGCCACCTGGTGGGATGAATCCAGTGTAATAGTCTCGACCCTCAGGAGAGCTTAGGCGTCGTAAACGGCTAATCATCAAATAATCATTCAAAGGTTACGATTAATAAAGACAATCTCTTTCGGAAGAGATCATTTCGAACAATTACAATTCATGAAACGCTAGTACAATTACGTTATCGTCCATAAGATGCAGCGTTTCAGAGTATAGCCTCGTTTGATATCATCGTACATATGGCTGACATCGGAAAAATTTGCCAACAAAATTATGTGCATAAACGTGAAAATCTCACTCTACACATCCAGATATTCAACAACAACTACTGGGTAACAAAAAGAACAAGGTATTTAATCCACTCTGATAAAGAATTATAAATTGAACGAACATTACATTGAGAAAAATCAACAAATACAGGGTCAGAAATCGTCATTCGTCATATCGAACATTATTATATGTACACGTCTGAACTGACAGCGAATATTATACAATTCATGGATTAATGAATCGTCACACTTCCCCCCTCTTAAAAGTATGCTGTCCTCAGCAACGTATATCACGGTCATATAAATATATACAGTTGAAACGAATTGAACCGCCCAGTATCTTAAGAAAAATATTGTTCCGTGGGAGGATAAATATATCACATGTTCACTGTTCAATCCTATTTACAGGTCGCCTGACATCTCCATCTCCATGACTGGACACTCTCCGACGATCTTGGCTGGGGCCCCGTGGTCTCTTCCCATGCATCGGTTGACACACCCAAGGACCCCTGTACTGTTGCCAACGATAGTATTGATGAAATCCATATCTTGGATGGCTAGAATCTCGACCAGGGCGACTGATGATACTCCTGGGACGGTTGCCGTCTTCCCTTGATCGAGCTTTCTCATTTCTAGATCTGGATGATTCATAGGATCTGTTTAGACGTCTGGAGTTATGCGGTTGCCTGTCGGGATGTTCCTCGTGCGACGTAGAGGTTTCGATCGGAACACGGACAGGACTGGCGAAAAGAACAGCTGGTTTGGTAGTTGAAACAGAGGATTTGGATGAAGAGGAACTGCTTGATGAATGGGAGGCGGATGAAACAGATGAGGTTGAAACAGTTGGAATGGATGGAATTATTGCTGAAATTACTGCTGTCACTGATGACTGTTGATGGTTATTCAGGGTACTTTCAGCGACTCCTGTTACATGACGACTCTGATGATCTTCGAAGATTGCTACAACCTTTTCCACACTTTTCGCTTGACGGCTCAGTGCTGATGCAAGGCTGGACTGTGCGTCTATTGTTGCCTGATATAGTGAGCGTAGAACAGCAGTTTGCTCCGTTACGGCCTGATCAACTTTTATGGATGCCTCACTCAAGACGGATGCTGCTCTACACATTCTCGACATTTCTGCATTCGAACTGGACATCGTTTTAACGAACTCTTCAATCACATCAGTGAGTCTAGAGTGTTTAGCATTATTAGACTCCAACACTCCGACGACCTGGGGAAGATACAAATTAGTGGCCACGAGTTGATTAGATATCGGTCTGAGGTCTTGCTCCGGCAGAACAAGTTGTCGTCTGACTACACCTGCTATGGCTGCAGCCAACACCACAACCGAATCTGTGTGGGTCTCATTGACTGTAACACTTGATTCTGCTCTGAGATGAGACTTGATGGAATTGGTATTTACCTTCGAGTTCGATTTAGGCTTGACTGATGTTGTAACAGGTGGAAGTAAATCAGTTGGCCCTTGAAGTAGTTGTTGTACTTCACCTTCGTTCGGATGTAATTCAATGTCCATTTCAACAACAGGGTTGGTATCAAGGATCACGGTGTTAGGGTCGGTGGTTGATTCATCTTGAGATATAGAGTCCACTGCACGTTGTAATTCACCAATATCGTTTACTTGCTGTAGAATTCTTGGGAAAGTAGAGAACACTCCCATGACCTCACGAAGATTACATCCAGGATTCTCTGGCCCATTCAAAGGAATTTCAATGGTGGATATGTAACCGTTGAGGATGTTGACTGTTTGGGTTGTTTCGTGGTGATGGTTTGGTCAGGCTTGGGCTGTTTGGATTTGGGTGTTTTGTTTGCTGAGGAGGCTAGAGTTTCTGTCGTTTGAGTAGATTCTGGCTGATCTTGTGTTTCACCATCTTTAGTTGTTGATTTGCCGCTTGTTTTCAGTTGTTTAGGTGCTGGTTTTCCGGTTGGCTGGGCAGATTTGTGCTTTTTGGTAAACTTCACTTTGGGTTTGGCGGTTGGAACTGTCCTGACTGGTGATTGACTAAATGTTATTTGGATGTCTGATTGCGTTGATGTTTCTGTTGGCAGCTCAATTGGTACTGACGTTTCATTAATCTCTGGCTGTGGCGTAACTGTGACGGTCTCTGTTGACGTTGGATGTTTATTTGTGGTACTTCTATGGGTTGGCTTTATACCGTCATAGAATTGGATGGAGTCTTCTTTAGACATGACGGTAGCATCAGTTGATTGCAGTCTGTACGGTGACTTAGTCCCGCCAACGCTTTCCATACCATTAACAGTTGGATGTTTAGCCTCCATGTGCTTCTTCATCTCCTCGTACTTCAATCCAATTTTGTTGCAGTTGTTACATGTGTACGGTGCCTCGAGTCGGGGTAGATGGTTATTCACCACGTGCCGGATCATCTGTGGTTTATCCCCGGTGTAGATACACCGAGAGCAGCTGTACACAGCTTCCCTCTTTCCATAGGACTTGATGGCCTTTTCTGACATCTGGTCTCTGCAAAGAGTAAGTAAACAATTTTATCAGTTGTGCTGATATTTTTTACAGATATTTATATGTAATCAGCCACCAGTTCCTGTGCCATAACCAGGTTTATTGGTTACTCTTGTGAATGAAGAGCTTTGGTTACCCTCCTTTTAGCCTGGGCGAGTGATTTCTTTGCCCATGACAATACTACTGTTCCTTTATATGGTTTTAGTTTGTTGTGGTGCAAGACCTTTAATTTTCCTTCCTCATTCATTTGGATGATGTAGCCTAGGTCATTTAGTTTGTTTATGACTAGATGCGGACCACTGTATGGGAATTGTAGTTTTGCGCTAACACCCTTTTCACGTTTTTCGTGATAATACCACACATAATCTCCAGGTTGGTATGTGTGTGATAGAGTTTTCCCATCGTATGTTTTTTCTGTCGTTTTGCAGCTATTTTCAGGCGTTTACGTGCAATGTCGTGTGCATGCTGTAACTTGTCACGAAGTTGATCAACATATTCTCCGTAACTAGGCATTTCATCGTCAGCATCTGGGTCAACTCTACCAAATATTACTTCTGCAGGTAGTCTTACTTCTCGACCCAGCATGAGCAAATTTGGGCGTCATACTCGTACCATCATGCGGAGTGGCTCTATGTGCGGCAGCTAGACATCCAAGGAATAAATCCCAATTTTCTTGTTCGTCTTTAAGATATGCTCTGATCATTGGGAGCAGTGTTCGGTTAAATCTTTCGACTTTTCCATTGCACTGTGGGTGCCTGGGTGAGGTTCGAGTTTTCCGTATCTCTAACAGCTTACAAAGTTGAGTGAACACTTCATTAGTGTAATTTGTACCTTGGTCAGTGTGCAAATCCAGTGGACAACCGTATCTGCTAATGAGTGAGTGAGTGAGTGAATAGGGTTTAACGTCGCTTTCAACATTTTTTCAGCTATATCACGACGGGGAAGGGAAGGGAGGGGAGGGGCAGGGGCAGGGGTACCTACTTGTAACAGAGCAGATCTAATGCTGCCATTTTATGTATCTGCTAATGACTTCATTTAATATCACTTGTGCACAAGCCACGGCAGTCTGGTCTGGTATTGGAAATATTTCAACCCGATTTGTAAAATGATCTGTTACAATAAGGATATATCGATTCCCTCTCTCTGTTTCCGGAAATGGGCCTAAGATATCGGGGGAAAGTCTATCCTGAGCGGCTCCAACTCGCATATCGCCTAGTGGGGTTCTGGGTGTACGTGCTGGGGCCTTGTTGGCTCCACGAGTATCACAACAACGTATCCAGTTATCCACATCTTCCCGTACTTTCCACCAACTTTCCTAGGTGTCCCTCAGGGATAGAATTATGCATTTGATTCAGAATCTGATCTCTCATGCTCCTAGGTACCAAAAACTGCCAGTGACTCCCAGTCACATCTTTGCGTATAAATCGTCTGAATAATATACCATCCTTCATATCTAGACTATCCCATGAATTCCAATAGTGTTTCGAGGCTGGACTGGATGAGCATACATCTGGTCCGAATGGTCGCTTACCTTCCTCATACCACTTTAAAACAGGTCCTATGTCTGGATCCTCCAATTGCTTTTTCCGCAATGTTGATCTTGCATAGCCCTGCATCCATGGTGTCTCTCCCGCTTTTCGACTACAACCACTATCCGAATTGTCCATATGAGTGTCATTCTGAGTAAGTTTCTTAAATTGATCTGTCTCGTGCTGTCCATGCACCGTAACCTTTTTCCCTCCAAGTTCGATTTGCTACATCGTTCTGATCTGAAAATCCATGGTTACTCCAGGTGATGATACTTAGCAACAGTAATATCAAATTCCTCACATACCAGAATACAGTACTCCCCAATCTATGTAGGAAACAGATAGGCCGTACTAGTTTAATGTGATCAAAACCACTATGAGCTTCACTTTGTAACTTTGCTCTCCGCAGTTCATCTACTATCTCCGAATTCTCTGTGCTTACTCCCTGCATCTCTGAAGTCCGTTTTTGACACTTCACACAAGGGCCGCACTTCAAAGTTTGCAAATGTTTGTTCTGATGACGCTTTCCTGGCCTGTATTCTATTTCAAAATCAAAAGCCGATAATATCTCTATCCACCTCGCTATTCTGTTTTTTGGTTCCTTCAAACTGAAAAGCCATTTCAGGACCTGGTGATCTGTCCTCATCAGAAATTTCCTTCCCAGTAAATAATGTCGAAAATACTCAATGAAAGATTTGAGAGCTAACAGTTCCTTGTCTGTCACGCAGTAGTTCCTTTCTGATTTGTTAAGGACACGATTTGCATAAGCAATAACACGCTCTCTCCCATCTTGTATTTGAGATAACACTGCCCCAGTGCTTACATCGCATGCATCCGTGTTGAGAAAAAACAGACAACCACTTTTGGATATCCCATAATCTCTGATCCAGTAAGAGCTGCTTTAATCCCCATAAAAGCTTCTTCACATTGAGGAGTCCAAAGAAAATGTTTGTCCTTCTTTGTCAGTTCGGTGAGTGGATGTACCAACTTTGAGAAGTCTTTCACCCAACGACGGTAATAGCTTCCCAACCCCAGAATACCCCTTACTTCAGTAACGTTCTTTGGAGTTGGTCACGCTATGATTTTCTCCATATTTGCTTTATTTGGACGAATTCCATCCTTGGAAACAACATGGCCCAGAAATTCCACTTCCCTTTTCAATAGGTGACATTTTATGGTTTTAAGTTTCAGCTTTGCGAGTCTGATTTTCTGCAATACCTACTTCAGTCTCTGTGTATGTCCTTCAAATGTATGCCCAAATATGACCACATCGTCCAGGTATAAAAGACAAGAGACCCACTGGAGGCCAGAGAGCGCAAGTTCTATGCATCGCTGAAACGTTGCTGGAGAAGTGCAAAGACCAAACGGGGTTTTTGTGTATTCCCACAGCCCATATTTCGTCAAGAACGCCGTTTTAGGAATATCGGACTCTTTGACCTTGACTTGGTTATACGCTGATGTAAGATCCAATGTAGAAAACCATGTTGCGCCTTCTATAGCATCGAGGCAGTCTTGAATTCTTGGCAATGGAAAAGCGTCCTTACGAGTTACTGAATTTACCCTGCGATAATCCACACATGGCTTCACTGAGCCACATTTGTTCCTTACTAAAACTATTGGAGAAGCCCAGGGTGAAGTTGATGGCCGAATACATCCCTGTTTTGTAGATTTTCCAAAGCCTTCTTATCCTCACCAGCGAATGCCATGGGTAACCGCCGTGGAGGTTGTTTGATGGTTTTTGCGTCACCCGTATCTATGAAATGTTCCACCAAATCTGTACATCCTAAATCGAACTCGTTTTTGGAGAATACATCCGCGTAGTTGTTCAGCAGCTCCGCTATCTCGGTATGATGGTCTGGATCCAGCCTCTGTACCGTTTCGTCATACAAGTCCTTCAAATGACTTGGAACCCCCAATTTACCACTACTTTTATTTTGGCGATCGTGAGATACTTGATGTGTGATGTTGGGATGCTCATTGATCAACTGAATTCGACGAACAACGTCAAAATTTCCCTCGTCAGTTTCCCCTCTTTGTCTAAAAGTGTCTGAATATCATCATCCACAGATTCCGCATACCCCAGGCATGTATTCTGTTTAATGATTCTGGACTCAGCGAAAGGGTTGCATATTCGAACTTTAAAGTCAGGCTCAATCCATGTATCAACGAGGCAGGGTGCCACTATAAGTGAGTGCTTTTCGAAAAACTCCGGCGATCCTTCTATCAAGCAGACAGTTTCATTCGATCGCCCCGTGGCCTTGTTTATAACCGCATCGATGATCATTTCACTCATACCAGGGATGTTAGTATCAGTTATTGCTAATACTTTCCTAATTCTTGGTGTTGGAATTTGACTCAGAGGAATTGTTACCTTGTTAAGAATCATTTTCCCTTCACTAAGCAGTATATCAGCTGGTCCTTGCGGGCCTTTCTGCAGTATATCTGTTCCTAAAAGGATAGCATCCTCCATATCAGCGACGACCAGTTCCGGGTCTAATATAAGAGATCCAAGAGAAACTTTGAAATCACCTTTCCCTGTATATTTCAGGGTTCGTCCATCTGCGCATTATATGTTGCCTTTCCCTGTTTTCCGTAACATAGGACGCTGACGCCCCGGAATTTGGAAAAAGATCCTATCAGACACAATAGTCCGTGTTGCCCCAGTATCAACGTTATAAATAACTTCCGTTCCATTTAGAGCCACCTTAATGTATACCCCGTCATATTTCGGAATTTCTCTTCTAACTGATTCTGATGAATTAGATTTCCCGTGAATATAACGTGGTATAGATGTAGTTTCTGGTTTTTCAAAAACAAAAGAGTGGCCGTCATGGTAAGGGACCGTCCCTCGGCCTATTGAGCCGATCCCTTGTAGTTTGTTTGTTGAATACCGGTATTATTATGGCTGCCTGCTGAAATTCGTGGTCCAGCATTTTCTCCATAGTTACGATATGCAGTGTGTGGGGTAAATTGTTGAGCGCTTGGATTTAATTGTCCCTTGAGACAATTCTGAAAGTATCTCGCATAGTGAGAACCACCACATTTAAAACATCCAGTAAAATTTTCTCTGGGTTGAAAATTCTTTCCGTGGTTATCTTGTGGTCGTGTTTGTTGGAAATTTCTCGATTGGGGATTGTTTCTTGGTTGTTATTCTATTCTCTCTATTCGTTCCGTTATGGAAGACATTTCCGTCTTTAGTTCATTACGTAACTCCTGTACTTGATTTACAGTTTCTTCGGTGTTGGCAATTTTATTGGTACCGCCTTTGGCTTTTTCCCACCTTTGAATTTTCCCCGGTTATTCGATGGAGCTTCTTTTGTCAGTTCATCAATCGGGACAATATCTGTCTCCTCGTCTTTGTTTCCGAATTTCACTAAACGAGTTGGTCGTTTCAATTTGCACCCGTTTCTTCTCTGCGTTTCTAGAAAATTGACTACTTCAAAAACCGCTTCGTCGATGTTTTTGGGATCTTTGACGTATTCTACATGGAATCTTGCGTTTTCATCGTGCAGTCCATCTAGAAATCTCCGCAGTAAATCTTCATGTCGGGTCGTAAAATCTCTATTTGCATATGCTTTGTCATACAACCTCTTTAATTCTGCGGCATAATCTTCGACCTTTTCTGAATTTTTCTGATTTCTATTGCTAAAAGCTGCTCCAAATGTTTTGGGAGTTTCTACCCGTCGGAAACGATGTCCTAATTCATTTACCAACGAGTCATATTGACCCCGTATTTCCCAAGAAAGCTGACCATATACAAACTCTCCTGCCTTTCCTTGTATACGGGGTAAAATTTCCGCTAATTTTCCCTCTTTAGTCCACCCCATAAGTCTGGCCACATCCTTGAATCTGTTGTGCCATACTTCCCATTTTTCCAGTCCAGTGAATGATGGTAGTTTTGCGCTAGATTGTCTAGGTATTCCAATCCATCTACTGCGCTCTTTAATACTGTGGGTAGTTATACTATCATCCGAGTCATTATTATCACTGCTTGAACTGTCATTTATCAGCGGGGAGGCTATCCTTTTCCGACTTTCTGTTTCTGGTATTTTCCGTATTTTACCATTTCTTGATTTATTCCCAGAAACTGATTTATTGTGAGAATCCGTAATATCGCTGGTATTACGAGAAAGGGGTGTCGGTAATTCAAGATTATAAATTGCTTCCGTTCCGCTCCTTTGATCCACGTAATATATCTCCGACCAAACTAGATACTTCTTTACGTAGTTCCCCCATAGGTCTGTCAATTTCGAGGGTGTCTCCCGAGTTTAATCCTACGTTTTTCTCTGTTTCCATGGTTATCCCACTTGAGTTGACAATTTCGTGTATCACTTGTCTGTGTTCCATGGCTGGATTTACCTCGGGAAATTCGGCCTTGCTCGCCGTGTCATCTTCGGTTGACTGAATATCTGATTTAGTTCCACGTCTGCTCCGTCTTGGTCCGGGTGTCTTAAACGTTCCCCCGATATTCATCGTATTCTGTTGTATTAATGTTCTGCGAATATGTTATTTTAAGATTTTCCGGGCTGGGTAAGTATCATTGGATTCAGGGTATATTCTGAATCCCACTTCTGACACCAAAAATGTAACGGTCAACCTGTGCAACAATACTTCAATACTGTTACGCAGCTGATCGGTCAGGATGGCTGATTAATACGTTATACCAATCGCCATTATTATTTAATCAGTTCTGACACTACCGGAATATCCGGAATTTATACGGTTGACCGAGTATTCTTAATCAAGAATATCGGTAAAGAATAATGCCGTTTTATGTTCAACTAGATCAAATTTTATTTCATCTGAATTAATATGTACATATCATACAAACTTCGATGCATGATAATAAAAAGGCAAGTCTCTCGTGAACATTCGTGTTTTGTTGTTATTTCTTTATGATTCCTCTCCAACGCTGTCCCCGGTATAGCATTGATAATTCGGTTTTGTACACTCGTTAGTTCCGTCTTTGTATCGTAGCGTGTATTTTAAAGCTGATAATTCTGTCTGTCATCCAAGAGTAATAATCCAATTTCGGGATTCTGTGTTCAGCTAGTCTCAGGTGTAGATCTATGACGATCTGATATTGAAAGATCACCCGGGTGATATGTGCCATCGAGATCCAGATATTTATTTATGGGTGATAGCTTATTGAAGAGAATCTGGATAAGTCTGTGTACTGTGTGATTATAATGAGTATTAAATCTTTTCCCATGAAGCTTTGGTGCAAATTACTAAATGAACGTCTCCTGTATTCTTGTCAGGCGTCAAATCTTGTTCTGTGAGATACCCGTCTTTTACTTTGGGGGTTACCCGGGTTTATAAATGCGGGCTGTGATATGCTGGCGTTGTTCTAACCCAATATTTAACTTTCACGGGCTATGCTTAAAGCTTTAAACTAGAACAAGTCTAGAATATCAGCTAAACCCTTCCCGTTTCCGTAATTGAGAGTAACTGTTAACTTAATCGACTTCGTCTTGATGTTGGAGTTACCCGTGATTTATTATAGGGGATACCCGGGTTTATAAATGCGGGTTGTGGTATGCTGGCGTTGTTTCAACCCAATATTTAACTTTCACGGGCTATGCTTAAAGCCTTTAACTAGAACAAGTCTAGAATATCAGCTAAACCCTTCCCGTGTCCGTCATTGGGAGTAACTGTTAACTTAATTGACTTTGTCTTGATTTTGAGAGTTACCCGTCTTTTATTTTTGGGGTCACCCGGGTTTATAAAAGAGGGTAGTGATATTCAGTTCTAATGACTCTGACGTTATGCCACTGAGTGAGAACTAAATCGCTCCCGAATTATAATATCTCTTATTTAATGTACGGAATGCAGCCTGTGTATTTCTTCTGTGTATATTCCTGTTGGTTTCCTCTGTTATATATTTATTGGTTTGGCACTGGAATTCGGGGCTGAATGTATAACATCAGATAATAGCTGAATAACATCAGTGTTGATCTTGAAGATAAAGATATTTCACTGCAGAACACATTTTAGCCTTTATTTGACTTATAAATATGCATACAGCTGAAATTCTTGTCACCCATATTTATATCTCGTAGTGGATCGGGGTTCCCGTAATTTCTTTGACAACTGGTTGTTTACATTGCGGAGTAGGCCTTGCACCAATGAAATTATCTGCTTCTCATACTCATTATTATATTCCAATGGTATCCAGTTACCTAAGGTAGGATAATCTCCTGCTGGCTGTTTCAGACAATTAATTGCTGGGATATCGTTGGCTATTCTCACAGTTATTTCAACCGTGTAGCTGACCCGGTGATTACCAAGTGCCGAATTATTAGTATCTTTGGCCTTTTATACGATCCCAGCGCCACCTGGTGGGATGAATCCAGTGTAATACTGTCGACCCTCAGGAGAGCTTAGCGTCGTAAACGGCTAATCACCAAGACAATCTCTTTCAGAACAATGTTGAAAACGACGTTAAATCCTACTCACTCACTCACCAGAAGAGATCATTTCGAACAATTACAATTCGTGAAACGCTAGTACAATTACGTTATCGTCCATAAGATGCAGCGTTTCAGAGTATAGCCTCGTTTTGATATCATCGTACACATGGCTGACATCGGAAAAGTTTGCCAACAAAATTATGTGCATAAACTTGAAAATCTCACTCCACACATCCAGATATTCAACAACAACTACTGGGTAACAACAAGAGCAAGGTATTTAATCCACTCTGATAAAGAATTATAAATTGAACGAACATTACATTGAGAAAAATCAATAAATACAGGGTCAGAAATCGTCATTCGTCATATCGAACATTATTATATGTACACGTCTGAACTGACAGCGAATATTATACAATTCACGGATTAATGAATCGTCACAATATTGACTGAGCAGAGTTCGAAGTTTTTCCTGACACGCTGGTTCAAGATGACACAACTTGGAATCCAAATTAAGTAGAATGTCAGAGTTCTATAATTTCGCCGCTGTCATGGGCTCTCCACAAGTTTCATTATTATCAGGGTCAGAACTAACTACACTTACAGACTGTACAGTACTGTTAGTGATATCTCTGTCTATGTATAACTTTAACATATTTACATGACATAACTGTTTGTTTTTACGCCTGTTAAGGAGACTAAATTACATAATTAAGATCACTTAATTTCTTTTCAATGACATAAGGACCATAATATCTAGCCTTAAGTGGATTACCAGGAATATGCAGAAAAGCCAGTACCTTCTCACCAGGTTCGAAACTTCGTTTAAGGGCATGTTTATCATAGGTTATTTTCATACATTTTTGTGCTGACTTTAAATTTAACATGGCCAAATGACGTGCTTTAGTCAACCTCATGCGAAAGTCCGACACATATTGTAAGAAACTACATGAGTCAAGATCACTGTCTATGAACTTTTCCTTTAGCACTTTAAGTGGTCGTCTAACTATATGACCAAAGACTAATCTGTGATCAAATGGACTGAAGCCTAAATACAAGCGTCTAGACTCTTGAACAGACTCTCTAACAGCAAACAATAACAAATGTATGCCTTCATCCCAGTCTTTCTCAGTGTCAAAACAATAAGTTCTAATCATGTTCTTTAATGTCTGGTGGAATCTTTCTAATGCTCCTTGGCTTTCTGGGTGGTATGCAGATGATTTATACTGCTTTATTCCCAATTCATGCATGACTTGTTGAAAAATTCCTGAGATGAAATTAGATCCCTGATCAAACTGAACAGACTGGGGTAGGCCGGCAAGTGTGAAAAACTTAACTAAGGCCTTAGCAATAGTTTTTGCCTTAATATTCCGTAAAGGAATGGCCTCCGGGAACCTGGTTGAAGCACACATGATTGTTAACATGTATTGATTGCCTGATCTTGTTTTTGGTAATGGATCAACACAATCTATAATCACCCTACTAAATGCTTCCTCAAATGCAGGGATTGGTTGTAGAGAAGCCTTTGGTATGGTTTGGTTTGGTTTTCCTACCATTTGACATGTGTGGCACGACCTGCAAAATTCCGCAACATCTTTCTTTAAATTTGGCCAATAGAAATGATTTAGAATTTTGTAATATGTTTTGTAAACACATAAATGGCCTGAAAGAGGTGTTTCATGGGGGTAGTCTGAGGATATCTGAACGATATGAATTTGGTACCACAATCTGATACTTAGCTGCCCACTCACCATCAGGTGACACATCTGGCGGTCGTCATTTGCGCACAAGAACATCATTCGTACAAAAGTAACACACAGACTCTTGAGTTACATCACACTCATCTACTGCCCTGTCAAACAACTTGGAAATGTCCTTGTCATAATGCTGTTCATTAACCAGCTGTGATTTTGAAATTTTGTCATTAGAACATTCCAATTTGCTATCAAAATGTGGCTTATCAGCCTCATCATTTTAACACACGAAAGTGTTAGCCAAACAAACGTCATCGATGACATCATCTTTAAGAGACTTTTCAGACTCCTCAGCCAATCAATGCGTGACTGAGATACATCATTCTTTAGATGACGGCTTTACAACGAATATTATGGATTAAGAATACTGATCAGCGATGCGGATTTGATATTTTTTGGAACATCATGATGTCTTGCCGGCATCGACGAAAACTGTTGGCCGCTTCTCTCTTGCAGGAAACGGGCCTATGTTTATGTATACTGTGATTGTCTTTTTGTATTTGGTGCTAATACTGTTATGCGGAGTGTGGGGTCTTTGGATTGTGGACGCGGATATTCTCTAATGGATGGCGGCTGAATTGTGAATGACGGACCAGACGCTTGTAACAAAACCATTGTGGATAAATGGTTTAAAAATCTCCATAACAGGGTTTGAAAAGCTGTCAACCTTATCCTTGATAGAACTAATAGGAACAGTGTCCCTGGCCATCTTAACGTCATATAAACTATGAACGTCACTAACCCGCTTGGGCACAGATATTGAAGTAAGGAAACCACGGGGCTTATGAACGGCTTGATCTTGTTGTTTTCTTTTCAATTTAAAACAATGAGACATTAAATAGCCTTCCTTCTTACAATAGCTGCAAACGGGAGACTTATTTTGAGTGTTAAAAATGGGTGACTGAGACTTTGTGTTTGACCTTTGGCCTTTGTAACTGGGGTTAAAAGTTTTAGGCCCTGAGAAAGAGCTGGGTTTGTTACCTGAGAGATTAGACTGGAATGAACTTGGCTTAACAGAATTGATAAATGATAATTTGTATGTCAGAGCGTATTCATCAGGAAATCGTGCTGCTTGGTCTAAAGAGTTGGCATTCTTTTCACCAAGAAATGTTCTAATATCACCATGGATACACCTTTTAATTCTTCTACCAGCATAAGCTGTCTAAGGCTTTCAAGTTGGTTGTCAATTTTAACCGAAGCAAACCACCTATCAAATAACTGTTCTTTTGAACGAGCAAATTCTACATGAGTCTGAGAGTTTTCATTTTCACAACTACGAAACTTTTGTCTATAGGCTTCAGGAACTAATTCCTAACCTTTAAGGATTAAATCCTTCACTGTATCATAATTTGATACTTGCTCTACCGTCAATTGAGTGTAAATGTCCCTTGCCTTACCGATCAAAACACTTTGAGAAGTAAACTCCAATTTTCTTTTGGCCAGTTTAAATTTTCAGCAATTTTCTCAAAATGCAAAAAATATTTATCAGCTTCTTTTTCCTGAAATGGTGGGACGAGACGTATTTGACGAGCCGCATCAAATTTTGATTGTGATTGTACAGGTGCCTGTGCAAGAGGACTTGTTTGCGACTGTAATTCCATATGCTTCATTTCTAACTGAAACTTTCTTTCTTCCCTTTCTCTCTCTAATTCTCTGTCTTTTTCCAACTTTTCTCTCTCTAATTCTTTGTCTTTTTCTAAATTTTCTCTCTCTGACTGAAACTGTCTTTCTTTCTCTCTTTCTTCTTTTTCTAATTCTAATTTCTTTAATTCCAGCTCATTTTGCAATTCTATTTTCTTTATTACCAAATCATCATCTGTTTCCTCAGTTAAATCAAAATCATTTTCATCCCAAAGTTGTTTTCTAAAAAAATGTTTAATGATGAGTTTCTTAATTTCTTGCTTTCTCAAAGATGCTTTAGCTTTAATTTCTAGGAATTTACACAGCGCGAACAAATCCTCTTTGCGTAATTCATCAAATACCTTCAAACTAGGCTTTGAAGCAAACTGTGCTGGTTCAAATGACATGTTGTGGTGTACTCCCTGACTTCACACATTTAGACAATGTATCAATTTAGAACTATGTTGCAAAGCTGATGAGCTGGCAGCTGTAATGTAAACAATGCTCCCGGACAGGCCCCCAATTTCTGTTACGTCATAAACGATAATAGAAAAAACGTAACAGAAAACTTTTGTGAAGTCAAGGATTAACAATCAAATATTTATTTACAATACTAAAATCATACACAAATTAAGTAAGGTTAATACAACAAATAAATGTCAGATATAGTCTTACTGTTCAATGCTATACCGGTGTATACTTCACAGTCCGTTTTGACGTGCAAATCTCTATACAGTCCGTGCCGAACACATCGCTGTTCTGTATTTTGATATTTGAACACTGCTCAGTTGTTGTCCAGTTTCCGACAGTCCAATCACGTAGATTACAACGCAGCCTAAAGTCAATTCACAGGAGTATACAATCCGTATAGTAAGTATAAAGCATCCACATAAAGCCAGCCTGAATTTCCTCCTCGATCACTGAATGTTGGGCTATTTATACTCTATGAGGCATTCGAGATAATTCTACAAATCACGAAGTCTCCAGAACACACAGCCTTGACGCATGATCTGACCCAGATACAATCCACAACAGCTTCGAGAAAACTCCATGATTATAAGCACATAATAGAATGTAAACAAGCTTACGTAGCTCTATTATTCGAGAAATATCCACAGTGTCTAATAATAATACCATGACACCCCTATATGAACTGGAATATAAAGTCCACTCTCAGTTCTTCTCTCTGCCACCTCTAGCATCGGAACATTATATCCGATCTTTGCTGTCTCTGTTTTTTATCTTATCCTCGAGAGGTTTCCATGTTGTTTCGGCGACTGTTTGGGGCTTTTTTGGTCTTATAACCTCCCCTTACAAGCGTCTGTTCCGTCATTCATAATTCAGCCGTCGTCCATTAAAGAATATCCGCGTCCATAATCCAAAGACCTATTTCATATTCCATATAGCAGTATTAGCACCAAATTCGAAAAGACAATCATAGTATGCATAAAAATAGGTCAACAGTTTCAATGATGCCGGCAAGACATCATGATGTTCCAAAAATACCAAATCCGTATCGCTGAACAGTATTCTTAGTCCATATGATATTCGTTGTAAATTCGTCATCTAGAAAATGATGTATCTCAGTCACGCTTTGATTGTGACTGTACATATGAGCATTATAGACACAAGTTACGAAAGATAACGCCATCGATATTGCGCGCTACGCTCGTATTTTGCTATCAGCATGCGATATGTATCGCCAAATTTTGAGAAACTTGGTGGTATAGACCTGTTTTATAAGTTTCTGCAATAAAGTTTTTTGACGTTGATTAAAATCGTCACATTTAGCACAGGATCTAGCAAATGCTACTAGGCCAGAGATATATATACGCCATATGCAGGACCCACTGGAATATTACTGTCCAGAAAGGGATAGTTTACGATGTCGAAATTGTAATCATCTCTTGTCGTAAAGTCGACGAGAGAGAAGGCCCGATTCATTTTTATAGAGGTATAGGTATAAGTAATTTCTAGGGCCGGAGCAACTGCTTGCTGAACATCCTCAGGTTTGCCTTGATACACGTGCCTCCTCATCTCTGCGTCTTCCAAGGCATCGATGAAATGCGTTTTGGCAAGTCTTTATAGGTGATGAGATGTCATTTCTGGATAGGCAAGTGTAGCAAGCTTACGGATGGCTTGTCCAAGCTCTCGTAGTGTTCCTTTGTTTTTACGTCTTTTACCCTGGAGCTCTGGGTCCAAAACGAGAACTGAGTACGAACGGGAACTAAAGAAAATCAGTTTGCCAAAATCTTGTTGTTCTTCATTTGTTAGAGTACAGAAAAGTTGGACCATGCAGATGAGCAATGAGATAATCAGCTTTCTCTTGTTCACTCCATTGATTTATCCTGGAAATGGTTTTGAAGACTTGGTAATATTCTTTCCAGGAAGCTTACCCACTGTAGCTTTCAGGCTAGATCTGGCGATGACTTCGAGGACGATACACGTGAGCAGAATAGCTATCTCCTCCTGAATCACGTGGATTTGGGCTCGGAGAGGGATCTCCATTTTCATTCTCTTCATGATGGGTTTCAAAGTTAAAGGAAACGTCAGGGTCAAGGTCTTCCATTTATGCACGACGTCTAGCCATGGTCTCCGATTGGCTACAGCTTGTGATCCCACCAAATTGTAGCGGATTTCCACTAGGGGTAACTCTTACCCTTAATTTCCTAAGTTCACTTTTTTGCTGCCACCAACTGTTTTTTTCACTAAAAATAGGAAAATAACAACATTCAGTGTAATACTAATTATTTTATCTCATTAATAATCTTCTATTCGTTAACTTTGTCAATTATCCTCGTGGGATATCTCTATTCTACAAACTCCTGTGTTAACTTGGTCTTTTAACTTCATCCGTTAACTACCTCTATTAGCTTCATCTGTTTTACTTCAAGGAGATGCCGCTACCAGTTAGGTTCGTAGGTTTCAACCTCTAACTGATAAATCTGTAACTCATCATGTCAGAAATCTGGCCTATGTCACATCTATTAGCACAATCTCATCCTCGAAATCATCCATTGTTCAAACAAGTATGTCAAATTGAACAACAACAGATCTTGAATTTATTTGCAGGAAGTACAACATGAAATGTTATGACAGTTTTGATCTTACGATACTCTCTCGCTCATATTGGCTCCTATGGTAAAAGCTGCTAGGGTAATTTCTCCAGGAGTGATATTTCCCTATAAAGATGAACTTATGGTAAGAAGTTCCTATAGGTACTATATATTGTGATTGCCTGTAGCTGTCCAATTTGTTTCAAGTATCTGAAACACTCTTAGGATTGCTGTGGATGTCTGTGGCTCATTGTGGCTCACTGTGGATTTATTGCTTTAATTTTCGCCTTATAATAATTTACTTAATAAAGCTAGATGAAACTTGACTTGTGTCGAATGTCTTGACGTAGCAATCATTAAAACGTGCTCAGGTTTGCTGCGGATGACTGTGGCTTGTTGTGCGTGAATGAGACTTGGGTGACTGAGGCTACCTGTGGATGACTGATTACAAGCGTCTGGTCCGTCATTCATAATTCAGCCGTCGTCCATTAGAGAATATCCGCGTCCATAATCCAAAGACCTATTCCATATTCCATATAACAGTATTAGCACCAAATTCAAAAAGACAATCATGTATACATAAACATAGGCTACCTGAAAAGAATATAGCTGTGGCTCGCTGTGGCTCACTGTGGATGACTCTGGCTTTATTGTTCAAATTTCCGCCTTATGGTAATTTATTTTTTGGATTGATGTGAAACTGGATTTGTTCAGAATATCTTAGTATATAAATCGCTAAGATGTTCTGAGGTTTGCCATGACTCGCTGTGGATGACTGTGGCTCGCTGTGGATGATTAAGGCTCGTTGTGACTCGCTGTTGATTAGTTCTTTATATATCGCTATTTTTTTATTAAACTTATTCTAATTAATTGTATCTTGACTTGCCTACCATGGGTGTTTTTACCCGTATATGGCGAGATTCTGCTGGTGGACGTTTCGTCCCCGAGGCCCGCCCCCTGTACAGACCTTTTGGTCTTTGATATATGTTGGCATTTGTGGGAAGTTGATGCTGGGTCGACATCGGGCCTTACAGTCTTTTGTGTTAATTGCCGTCATTTACATCTGACGACGATACAGCTCACCAATCTCCAATGTACGAGTTGTCACAGCGAAACAACTCACTAATTACCAGTATACGAGTTGTCAGAGCATTTCCATCATAGCTCTCTAGATTTGTATCTAATACCGCTTATGCCGGTGCTAGGAGCCGTGTGGTCATATCATCCAAGTTGCCACATGAACAGGTACAATAAAAGCGTACCTGAGATACAACACATATCACGAATCGTTAGATTCTTGGTATGTGCTTTAGAATAGGTTTACCAGAAGACTATTCTGTGAAGTCATGTGACGCAGTCAGTATGTCGGCACCTCTTCCCACTTCCCTTATATGTGTTGTAATTTTTACCTGTATATGGCGAGATTCTGCTGGTGGACGTTTCGTCCCCGAGGCCCGCCCCCTGTACAGACCTTTTGGTCTTGGATATATGTTGGCATTTGTGGGAAGTTGATGCTGGGTCGACATCGGGCCTTACAGACTAGTCTTTTGTGTTAATTGCCGTCATTTACATCTGACGACGATACAGCTCGCCAATCTCCAATGTACGAGTTGTCACAGCGAAACAACTCACCAATTACCAGTATACGAGTCGTCAGAGCATTTCCATCATAGCTCTCTAGATTTGTATCTAATACCGCTTATGCCGGTGCTAGGGGCCGTGTGGTCATATCATCCATGTTGCCACATGAACAGGTACAATAAAAGCGTACCTAAGATACAACACATATCACGAATCGTTAGATTCTTGGCATGTGCTTTAGAATAGGTTTACCAGAAGACTATCGTGTGAAGTCATATGACGCAGTCAGTATGTCGGCACCTCTTCCCACTTCCCTTATATGTGTTGTAATTTGTATCTTCGGCACTAAGCTTCTCTTTATGGTGCTTGGCTGGACTGGCAGAGATGTTCGCTCTTCGCCTCTCCATGACCGAGTGACTCTCCATATATTTTTGCATCCTTATATACCAATTGATTGTTAACCAGTGACGTACATTGCTATGGCCTTCTTCAGAACTGAATAAACCCAAGTCTTTTGATTGACCGAGAAATATAAATTGACGAAAATCGTGACGTCACTTCACAGACTCCAGGATTTTCAACAGGGCGGTGAACGTTTTGGAACGCTAAATTTATGAAGGGATAAAAATAGGTCTAAATTTTGATGAAATAATCCTTGGACCATATATTATTTTGAAGCGGAACTCCGGAACTACGTGATACTAATTTTTCCGATGGGAACGCTTCTCAGCCAAAGGAGAACAGATTTCCCAGCACTGAAAGTGCGGTCACATGCACTGAAAGTTTGTGCGTTGAAACCATTGACTTTTCTCCGGTCACAGCAAGAATGATTGCCAATCTACATAAAACTCGAATGTTTCCGGCAAGGTAAGTAGGAAGACCTGTATTTATAAGATATATAATTCTTAAACTCCAATAGATTCCTATAAATAACAAATCAGTTTTCGTACTTCTGTATTCAGTGTTCTATGGATGTCAAAATGGCGGCACACAGGCGATCACAAATCCTAGCAGAGCCGTATTTTCTTTGAAAATATCTTCATAAATACTGCATTCCAAACATTGATACTTCAGGACGATATTCTATGATATATGTAATAAACAACAGGATTTTACATGAGAAAAATTATAAAGGTACAAACTTACGATTTAAATCAGCAGAAGTCCACCAAAACTGTAAATTTTCGTATAGTTTTATATGGATGCAGATGACAAAAACAATAATACGGAACTGTAAATTTAAAAAGCGGGAATGCGTGACTTTCGCCAGTCTCGCCAGTCCAAATTTCGGCATGTCCATAGAAAATGGCGAACTAAATTTTAAGTTTTGTTACAATATATAGCAAATGGGGCCTTTAGTCGTTGAAAATTTGTTGTCATATTTGATCCTCTTCGTCATTGAGGACTGGTTATATTCATCTTTGGCAAATGGTCACTGCCGTCATTCTGGATCGGTTGTCTTCGTCTTTTTCAAATGGTCACTTCCGTTATGAAGATTGGTTGTGTTCCTCTTTGACAAATGGTCACTTCCGGAGGGGAACCAAAGATGAAGACAACAAATTTTCAACCACTGAATAACCCATTTGCTTAATATGGAAACAACCAATTTTCAACGATAGCAGTGAGCATTTGCTGCTTTCATCAATGTCAATTGATCACTTCTGTCGTTGAGCATTGATTGTCTTCGTCTTTGACAAATGGTCACTTCCGTCGTTGAGGACTGATTGTAGTTATCTTTGCCTAATTGTCACTTTCGTCTGTTTTCATTTTTGACAAACGTTCACTTCCGCCGTTGGGGACTGACTGTCTTCACATTTGGCACATAATCACTTTCGTCATTGAAGACTTGCTGTTTTCATATGTAATCAATTTAGCAAATGGGCGCTTCAGTCGTTTAAAATTTGTTGTCTTCATCTTTGGTTCTCTTCGTTGAAGAAGACTGGTTATATTCGTCTTTGCAAATGGACACTGCCGTCGTTGAGGACTGGTTATCTTCATCTTTGACAAATGGTCGCTTCCGTGTTTGAAGCCTGGTTGTCTTCATCTTTGACAAATGGTCGCTTCCGTCGTTAAAGCCTGGTTGTCTTCATCTTTGACAAATGGTCGCTTTCGTCGTTGAAGCCTGGTTGCCTTCGTCTTTGACAAATTGTCGCCTCCGTCGTTAAAGTCTGGTTGTCTTCATCTTTGACAAATGATCGCTTCCGTCGTAGAAGCCTGGTTGTCTTCATGTCTGACAGATGATCGCTTCCGTCGAAGCCTGGTTGTTTTCATCTTTGACAAATGATCGCTTCCGTCGTAGAAGCCTGGGTATCTTCATCTCTGACAAATGGTCGCTTCCGTCGTTGAAGCCTGGTTGTCTTCAACTCTCTGATCATCTCTGTCACTTGGACACTTCCGTCGATGAAGATTGGTTGCGTTTATCTTTGGCAAAGGGTCAATTCCGTTGCTGAGCAATGGTTCAATTCATCTTTGAGAAATGGTCACTTCCGTTGTTGTTGTTGAAGCCTGGTTGTCTTCATCTCTCTGATCATCTCTGTCACTTGGACACTTCCGTCGATGAAGATTGGTTGCGTTTATCTTTGGCAAAGGGTCAATTCCGTTGCTGAGCAATGGTTCAATTCATCTTTGACAAATGGTCACATCCGTCATTGACGATTGTAGTCTTCATCTTTGTCAAAGTGTCACTTCCTTTGTTGACGACTGATTTCTGCATCTTTATCAAATGGTCGCTTCCGTCGTTGATGACTGGATGTTTTGTCATATGCTGCAAATGGTCCCTGTCGTGGTTGAGGATTGATTGATTCCATATTTAACAAATTTCAGCCTCAATCTTTGAAAATTTATTCCCGTTATCTTTGGCAAATATTCACGTCCGTCGATGAGGACTGGTTGTATTCATCTTTGAAAAATGGTCACTTGCGTCGTTGAGGACTGGATGTTTCCATTTTTGACAAATGGTCGTCTCTGACATTAAGATCTAGCTGTCGTCAGCTTTGGTAATGATCGCCACCATCGTTGAGGACTGGTTGTTTTCATTTTTGACAAATGGTCAATTCCGCCGTTGAGGTCTGGCTGTCGTCTTCTCCGTCATTGAGGAGTCCTTGTATTCATCTTCGTCAAATGATCGCTTCCACCGTTGAAGACTGGTTGCTTTCGTGTGCAGCAAATCGTCCCTGCCGTCGTTGTGATTTGGTTATTTCCATATTTAGCATATGGCCTTCTCATTCGTTGAAAATGTATTTCCGTAATCTTTGGCAAATCTTCACTTCCGTCGTTGAGGACTTGTTGTATTCATCTTTGACAAATGATCAATTCCGTCGCTGAGGACTTGTGGTTTTCATTTTCGACAAATGGACTCTTCTGTCGTTGAGGTCTGGCTGTCGTCATCTTTGAAAAATGGTCACTGCTGTTCGGAGGACTGGATTTCTTCATCTTTCTCAATGGTCACGTCGGCTTTTGAAGACTAGTTTTTCTACCTCTTTTACGATTGGTCGCTTCTGTCGTCGAGAAATAGTTTTCTTCATTTATAACAAAAGGTTACTTCCACCATTGAGAACTGGCACTCTTCCTCTCCGCCAATTGTTCGCTTCCGTCGATGAAGATGGTTGTCTTCATCGTTGCCAAATGATCACTGCTGTCGTTGAGGACTGGTTGTCCTCATTTTTGTCAAATGGTCACTTCCGTTGCTAATTAATGGTTGTCTGTTTGTCAAATGCGTACTACCGTTTTTGAGAATTGACTGTATTACTTTGTCTATGAGGTAATTACTCGCATGTATATCTCTTTCATTTTTGTTTGTTACCATCAGCAGACATCAGGGATAAAAATTGATATTTGGTCGTTTCCTCGTTGAGAAATGTCTGCCTTCATTTTAGCAAAATATCACCTTTATCGTTGAGACCTGACGGTGTTCATTGTTAAGAATTGTCACCTTCTTCGCCGGGAATCAGCTTTCTTTATCTTAGCAGCCTGTCGTTGAGACCTTGTTGCATTTAACTTTGACAAATAGTCGCCTTCTTCGCTGAGAACTAACTGCATTCACCTTAGCCTTCATCGTGAAGACTAGTCATCGAGAAATGATCGCCTTCTTTTTCGCATTGCGAGCTGGCTGGTTTCGTCTTTGTCAACTGATCGCATTCGTCATCTAATTGACAACAGGTGGTCAACATCTCTGCCAACTGGTCACACTTGTCGTCACATTGATAACTGACCATCTGCTTCTTTGGCAGCATATCGCCTTCGTCGTTTAACTGAGAACTGTCTTCAACTTTGGCATCTGATAGCCTTTGTTATCTCATTGATAACTTGCTGTTGTCATCTTTGACAACGTTCACCGTCGTCGTTTCATTGACAACTGACTAGTTTCGTCTTTGACAACCGATCGCTTTCGTCGTCTAATTGAGAACTGTCTGTCTTCGTTTTTGGCATCTGTTCGCCTTTGTTGTGTCATTGATAACTTGCTGTTGCCATCTTCGACAACTGTTCACCTTCATCGTTTCATTAAGAACTGGCTGTATTCTTCTTTGACAACTGTTCCCCTTCATCGTCTCACTGAGTACGGGCTGTTTTCATCTTTATCAACTGATCGCCTTCGTCGTCTCTTTGGGTACTGACTGTTTTCGTCTTTGACAACTGATCACCTTCGTCGTTTAATTGAGAACTGACAGTTTTTTCGTTGACAACTGATCGCCTTTGTCGCCGAATTGAGAACTTTCTGTTTTCATCCTTGACAACTTATGGCCTTCTTCATCTCACTGAGTACTAGCTGTTTTCGCCTTTGACAACCAGACTCTTTCGTCACTGAGCACTGGTGATCTTCGAGGTTCGTCTTTGGCAACTGCGGTGTGATCTTTATCGTTTGGCAAAATGTTACACTCATAGATATAACACATATCAACGGAATAAAATGGTATATGTCATATAATTAGACATGAGACATGAGAAGCAACAGGAACTTGAAAATGTGATGTCTAACACTGTAATATCAGTTGTTTTTATTGCACTATGTAAGCGTCCCGTGTGTGTCTTGTGTGCTGTCCTCAGTGTTTTATAGGGTGGATGGAGGATGTCTGGTTCCATTCTGCTTCAAAAATTTCTTCTTTGAAGTAGCAGGAACGCCACTTGGCTGGGTGGTGCTTAGTTGGTTCGATATAGCTGGAATATTGTTGAAAGCGACGTTAAATTCTATTCACTCACTCACTTATTTTTATTGCACCGTTTTAGCGTCCTGTCTGTGTCGTGTGTGCTGTCCTCGGTGTTAAACATGGTGAATGGAGGGTGTCTGGTTTCATTACAAGCGTCTAGTCCGTCATTCATAATCCAGCCGTCGTCCATTAGAGAATATCCGCGTCCATAATCCAAAGACCTATTCCATATTCCATATAACAGTATTAGCACCAAATTCAAAAGACAATCATAGTATACATAAACATAGGCTTGTTTCCTGCAAGAGAGAAGCGGTCAACCGTTTTCAATGATGTCGGCAAGACATCATGATGTTCTAAAAATATCAAATCCGTATCGCTGATCAGTAATCTTAATCCTTAATAT